>MPGH01000185.1:283459-379680 GCA_001937105.1 Colletotrichum chlorophyti
GACCAACACCAATACGCAAACCCCCTTTTTCTCCAACTCAGCTTCCTCGGTAGAAAAACAGACCTCGCCGCCGGCCGGTCCAATCGACGACGAACCTCCCCTTTAGAGGCTGCAGGACGTTAGGCTCACAGGAGGCTTACAAAGTGAGAGGATCTCGAATGGTCCAGGCCGCGATGATGTCCGCTCTGCTCTTCCGCCATCATCGACTTATGCAACCCACGTGCGCGTATAGTAAGCCCACACAGAGTGCACAGGAGGAGGAGGAGGAGGAGGGGGGAGGAGGGGGGGACGGGGCCGCCGCGGGATCTCACGACAAACTGTCAAATGCTACTCGGGTATCTATCACATCTCACAGGCAAGCCGGGGAAGCGCTTCCTGGTGGACATGTCTTCGTGTCCCCAGGGACCAACGAGGCGCCACCGTCATGGTGAGCTGTCGGAGCCCTCACAACTTTGTCAAGTCCACGCAACCTTCAAGCCCTCAAGTGCAGGAACGAGCGAGGTGGCACAGAAGCAGCCAGATCCGTTTTGACAAGCCCACCGATAGACATCTTTGCCCGTCAGCCAGCCAGCGTACGTCAAGCAAGCAAGCGAGCAAGCAAGAAAGAAAGCAACCCCGTTGGAGAAATTTCTCGGGTGTACTGATCTGCAACTCTGGCATTCCAATCCCAAACCTCAGACAGTACTTAACCTCTCTGATAACATCCTCCCCGCCTCCCCAAGCCACCTTCATGTCTCTCCATCTTTGTGTGAAATCTGTCTCGTCTGTCTGAGTCTTTCCCCCCCTTCGAGACACGGGACATACGTAGTACAAGCAAGAAAGAAAGAAAGAAAGAAAGAAAGAAAGAAAGAAAGAAAGAAAGAAAGAATGTAACAAACGATCTGGATCAAGGAGAGAAAAAAAGAACCAAGAGGCGCGGGGTACAAGAACCGCTCCCGCGCGTTGGGATACCGTCTGACGGGGCGGACCCAATGTCCCGTGCCTGAGAGGAATTTGGTCTTTGGCCTGGAGTTTGGATGGAAGAGAAGAGACATGTCCTTAACCAGAGGGCAGATGGGGGATGAGAATGGCGGAACAGCAGAATGGGGCTCTCAACGCCCGACGGGTGCCTCTTTCTCCTCCTCTCAGCTCCATCTATAATTCCAAGCCTCCAACCAGAAGACGCAGGAATGCTAGGTAACGGCGTCGCATTTGCCCCCGTTCAACGAACTACCAAAAGCCCAGCCATTCATGGCCCGCTGATGCCAGCGCGGACTTGGTCTCCCTTGCTCGCACTGAGATCGTCAAGAACGAATCACGAGGGCTCGTCACGAGAGTCTCCCGTCCTTAGCGTGGCGACAAACGGGTTTTGCGTAGGAGGGGGAGAGGGCGGAGGATTGTTTGGCAGAGCTCCACGTCTGGGATAATGGAGTGTTGTCCACTCCGTTGTGCGCGGCGCCGAACAGGCATGAACCCTACTCCGTCTCCCTCCCGCATCTCCATATCAGCCTGAAGCCCTCGCCTCGACTACATATCGGGACTCTGACATGGCACGGAAGATTAGTCCGTCCAGCACGAGGCACCGGCTCAGGCCGCCGCCGTTGAGGGGCTTGCGCGACACACAGAGGAGAACTGAGTCATCTGATACAGCTCTTGATGAGTTGATTCAGAGCCGGGGCCAATCGTCGTCCGCAAACGTCTCTAAATTTCCTCTACAAATCCGAGGCCCGCCAATAGACCTCGAAACGGCCGAGTCAACCCGTCCGCATCACTACGAAGTTGCCACGAGGTCGTAGTGGGCTAAACCAAACAAGCGAGCCCGGGTCGAAGCGACGAAAACGGCGGAGGGACTTGCGGGTATCCCAACGGCCCCCCTCCCCCTCCCTCATTCACCCCGCGCTACTGCCACTAGTAGCAGTGCGTAACATGCCTGAGGACCCTCAAACGTCACGGTTATCTGAGGACCTCCCGTTCCAAGATCATCAGGAGCCCTTTCCCATGTCTGTTACAGGTTACACAGACTGCTTGAAGAGGGAGATGGTGAAGAGGAAAAAACAATTCTAGCCAAAGAATGTTGGCAAAGTCACCGACCTCGGGCTCTGTCACTAGTCACTCCGCTGGGCCGGAGAATCGGGGGATGCGATGCTCAGACTGACGAACAGGAAACGCGCAGGGCCCGGGCACGGCGGGTCCCAGGATTCGCAACGACATCGTCAAAGAAGGGTAGCGTGAGGGAAAAAAAGACAAAAGAAAGGGCAAGAGTTTCCTCGCTTTGGCCCTCGCCGATTCTTTCTGGAGGTTTCTGCAGCGCCTTGCGCGCATCAGAATGTTGCACTGTCAGTCCTCATCTGCATATGCGCTCTGCCTTACAATCGCGATCCCTCTCTGATGACGGAGGACCGCACGGTGGGGACGGCGCCAACCAGCCTCGCGGGTAGACGAACGGGACGAGACACTCGTTGCAATCGAGAGACGGACCAGTCTGTGTGGTGCAGCGCATTCCCTCCGGCCCCTGGTCATGTCATGGGCGTCGACGGCCGACGACAATAACGATTTGAGGCTGTGGCCCCGTTCGCTAGTTTGCCCATCGGATCCGTCGTCCGCCGCCGGATCGCCTTGAAAGCAGGAACTTCATCCGCCCGCCCCTCCTTAATCTAGTCTTGTGTCCTTTGGTCCGATTTCCTTGTTGACCTTTGATTAGAGGAGAGGAACCCTCCAGCCCTGAGAGGACTTCAGTGCCAGTATGTGAGATTCGCATCTGGAAGAGCTCAAAGCATGATCGACCGCCATGTTCGTTGATCGTGCTTTGGTGACATGTCAGATTTCCATGTCGGATCCCTACGGAGTTGTACGAATGGGCGCATCTGGGATCCCAGATGCTCTCGAAGTTGGCCCGGGAGACGATGCTGTGTTAGGAAGTTGTGCCGTGATCGAAAAGGGAAGAGCTTGCGAGTGTTGGTCAGGGCAGATCTCATGTCTCGTAGTCAGATATCACATTTGTCCCGCACAACAGAGGGAAAAAAAAAATAAAGCGAGAAAAGAAGAAAGAAGATGGCTGTCATACCCAATGAGGCGGTCCACTGCTCTGGGCCGCTCAGGCCACTAGTCGAGAGATCTGGGCTGCCAGTACCACACGCCCCCCCTGAAGCGACCAGGTCCAGGATGCTGGGTTTGCTCTGCGGTGTTTTGGGGACTTCTTGCAGCGTCGAACCCATGCCGGACACCTGGCCCAGCGATCCAGCTTGGTCTCGGTTTGGACAAGCGCGTAGATCACATTACCTGCCGGTGGGGTACGATGCTGCATATGCAGCGTCGTCCTGTTGTATGTCAACGTTTTCATAAACCACAGCAGATATCGCATCGTCGTGCTTGCTTGGAAGGGAATGAAACATTATCATCTGCGCGACTGAACGAGGCTGGCCCACCATCATGCTCGCCTGCCGTCGTCGTTGCGGTCGTCAGTCGGCTGATGCTGGGATTCGATGCAGGGTCACCCCTTCGGAATCGAGCAATCGACAGCGGTTAGCACATCGGACGAGAGGTCCGGATGCTCCGTTGCCTTTCCGTCCATCTGTCATGCCGACCAGTCGTTGAAGACGGGACTGCGAGCTTTGGAAGATCTCACATATCAACTGCTTTGAGAGGATGCTCAGACATATTTCCTCGACAGTCCGCCTCCGACTCGGCCTTGCCAGGGATACCCTCACTTACAATGTCTCACGCCCCTTCCCCCCCTCAACAGAAAAAAAAAAAAAACATATCAGNAATACAGACCTTTGTGAGAGATTGGGTTGATTTGCGCTTACTGTCTCCTCGGCGATGGGTCCTCGCGGTCGGTGATGCCCCGAGAAAGATGTCGTCAAGACGCTCCGGCCAGAGGATTCATGCCCTTGCCCGAATGAACAATTGTTGCGTGCTTCCAATCCCGACGCCGACCTAGATTGTCATGCCGCTCCACCGATTTCCGATCAGATTTCAGTGTTGTGCAGAGCATACATAGGACTAGTGGTGAGGTGGTCCCATTGGTCGCATCTTGCAAGCCTTCCGGTTGGGAAGCGTCAGCTTGAAAGATCTGCGGTGCCACGATCTGACAAGGTGAGCAGTAGCAGGAAGAGCGAGGGGGACGAAAGAAATTTAGTCAAGGGCGTGGCATGCCATAATGCTGGGACATCCTGGGCAGCTGACCGTTTGTGGCTCAAATAGAGGCGCCACGAGGTTTGGGTATCTGTCAAAGATCCAAGTCTAGACGCTTGCCCCGTGCTCAGTGTTCAGACCTTCCCATAGTAGGGCACTTGGGTCGAGACTTCCCATGATCTGCTCCAGCCCCTCCCTGCCCACTGGAACTGCTACCATCGATCTGCGGAGAGATCAGAAGAAGAAAGGTTCCCAATCGCCTGCGAAAAAGGCCGAGCGGCGGAGGCAAGCTACTCTTGCTACCCCTTGCAGTTGTTGCTGAGGTATGACCGAGTCACTCATGCCCACCCGAGACCGTCACAGCAAGCCCCTGACCCTGAGGCATGCCGTGCCCACAGTCCTGGCCGATACTCGTTGCCGAGCCTTTTTGCCTCAATCAGTCGTTACGACTCCCCGTGTTAGCAACCCCTCTCGTCAGTCGTCATTCCGTGTGAGGTTGATTCTGATTGCAGCATGATGCCGACGGATAATATCCGAACCGGCGCGTCCAACGGCCGAAAGTATTGCCCCGGAAGGCGGTGCCGGTATTGCCATGTTTCAAACGGCCAGAAGTAGATGGATGTCATCAACAGGCGGGAGTCCGTCGACAGAATGGTTTAATGAGTAGGAGTAGTGTATCTCGATCCGCTCAACACCACCTGCATGTCCCATTTCCGTCATTATATCAGATCTGTCGTCAGTGCGTTGCTGTGGGTTGTCATCGAGACAACCCGGCCTGTCAGAGGGCGTTGGGTGGTGGGTTCGACGACTCTGAAGAGCTAAGGCCTATATATGAAAAGTGATAGGCGCCCAGGTTAAGCTCGAGTTGCGAGAGTAAGGAGGCGCCCTGCAGGCGTGTCAGACTGAAGAAGACTGGTACCGGCCCAGCCATGACGCGCCTATTTTTCTTGTTTACTTAACCTATTGGCCTGCTTGTTGTGTGCCTTAGTACTATTGTCCGGGAACGAGAGCCACGTTGCTCGACAAAGCCGAAGGAACCATGTCCCGGCTAGCGGGCCATAGCATCCTGCTTCCCCGGTGCCTAACAAGCCCATTCTGTCACCCATGCTGCATGAGTGCGCTTTCCCCCATCCAAGTTAGGTGGGAAACCTGGAATTTCGCGTCAAAAAGCTGAGATGTGATGGTGAAGGTCGAAAATTTGCCATCATCCACACATCGGAAGCGCCCACCTGGTTTCCAGGCAGCGGGGACAGGACAGACCGCACGATTCCCGATGAGAGGATAGCGAGAGACCCGAGGGCGATCGAGGTGGAAGAAGAGACGAGAGGATCCTATGTCTGAAGAATGCGATTGCCGTGCGGTAACCCGACCAGAGGGAGATCGCACCAGGAACATTTTGGATTCGCTGCCATGGGACATGCGTTTGTTCGCGCCGAGATCGTATGGCTTTCGTGTACAATACGGCGCCTGACCGACCGTCAGTCGGGGCCGTAGCAACTGGTCAGCTCGGAGTCGAGCAGGTGACCTGCCGCCGAATCCCCATAATGTCTGAACCGTACGGATGTGGTCTGTTTCCGAACGAACCAGTCTGTGACATGGCCCCGTTTGAGCGACGACGGCTGTACTACGGAGGCCCGGGTTTCAACGTCTAATGATGGGATGCTGTTTGTTGTAAGGCTGAGGTAAGGGCGTGCGGGATGACCCAGCGTTGGACTTGAACCTTCTTCCTGTCCTGTTTGCCTGGCAATCGAATGCACAGCGTGAATCACGGATGCCCCTTTGTTCAAATGGGACCCAGAATTACCCGCCAGACAGAGCATTCTGCCATGCACGCAGCACTTGCGTAAAACGCCGCTCTGCCCAAAGGAGCCCCGCGCGAAACTTGAGTGGCATGATTCCAGGCCCAGCGGAGTGGGCGTGGGCGTGGATCTTGCTGAACAATACGGATACTCACGAACCTGAATCGACGGGGCCAATTCTGGAGAAGACAGGACGGTTCTGGTCATGGCCGCGAGTACGAGCCTGGATTTGGACCTAATCTCGAGCTTTTGAGCGCTCCTGGATTTTACGGCCGTTGCCGTTACAGTTGCCCTGTGCTCTGTTTTTGTACGCTCGGCAGCATGGCACAAGCGACGAGCGCTTGTCGCACGTCTGCAACAGTAATAAGGACGAAGCCAAATAAGACCCTTTTTAACCAAATAGAGACGCCTGAGGGAAATGAAAGTAACCCGCCGCTAGCCACTACCGAACTAGTTCTCACGAAATGCTTTGGACTTGGCAAAGGTGTCACTGAACAAGAAACCTTTTTGGGTTGTTCCCGTCATGATCAGCTAAGGCATTATTATAGTCCTTGACAGTTGATGGAATAGCGCCGTCACAAAACTCGCCGCCACTGAAAACGGGTCGGGTCGGGTCGGGTCGGTCGTTGGTGCAAAACATAACCGCGTTTAAAAAGCAGTAGCTCGAGCGATGGTGAGGCCGTCAAAGTTTAAATCCCTTCTCGACCGAACTCCGACTTCGTTTGCCCGTCGGAAAGCCTATTCTCCGTTATATGCCAAAAACACATCGGACGGAGGCATCATCAACCATCGCCGGCTCCCTTCTTCCCTTAGTGCCCCGAGGGCTGGAGCCGGTGCCTGCGTTGGTCGGCACTCCGGCCAGTGTGCGGTGGCCGTGGGCTGTGAGAAAACTGGGGTTTGTCAACTTGTCCAGCACCTTGGCGCATGAATGCTGTTCACCATTTGTTGGTAATTAGACATTGCTGGGATAGGTTCTTCGTCAGCGGCTGTCTTGATTTGCCAGCCCCTCGTCTAGAGTCGAGTCAAGGGCTTGGCTCTGTCGGTTGCCGATAGGTCAGAAATGACAACCGCGACAGCTTCGCGTTCAGGGGGCAATGACATCCTGAGTATGCCCGGTCCGCTCGGAGAAAGTTTGCAGTGTGCTGAGAGCAGAGAAGCCCGAGCCGGGCCAATCTTCGCGTTCGACGGTTAATCCCGTCGACTAATTGTCCGAGTAGACTGCGGTAGCTTCTGAATGGGACATGCCGGCCTCTCTGGGTGCCGACTTGGCTGGGCGTGTATGGTTGTCGCCAGTCCAGCGCCATGGGGGCGACAGGATAAGACGAGTTGTCAGAAATGGCGAGACGTTGGATGGTGGTCAAAGGTGTATCACGCCAGATGAGGCCAACGTAGGCACAGCAGGAGACCAGAGGTGGGATCCTCCTTGTCTTTCTTCACGAAGCGGGACACAATTCATCAATTGCTGGTGCGGAAGACACTCCCGTTCCGCTTTTAGTGTCATGTTTTTGTTTCCGGTTCTCCAGCTGTGCCATTTCAAGTACCTTGGCTCAACGGGCATTCGTATCTGTACAATCCATCGGGGACAGTGTGGTTGAGGTGCTTCAAAGTAACGTTGACATCCATTCAATGCAGCTTTTGCGCTCGAATGAGGTCTCTTACCCCCCGTTGGTTATTGGCTTCTCGAATCAAGTTGATTGTGTATGTCATGTCATGCCTTGCCTTCTACCAACATGCAGCTCCTTTTCCCGGAATTTGCTCTTGGTAAACAATGCCCTGCGCTGGCCTCAAGCGTGTCCAATAGCAGAGGCCATCTCGGGCTGGGGATCACACTCCGACCGGAGTCCTGGGATCTCCAGCTGCGCACGGGTCGCGGGAGCGGCTTGGCTAACCCATTCTGCTTGGCGTCGTCGGGACCATTTCAGCTTGACGCGATGTTGGTGGTTGCGGTTGCCAGCTCCCTGCTGTGTGGCGCACTTCGTTGACTCGGTGAATTGGGGTCGCTGTCTTGTCACCCCTTTTTTCCCGACAGTATGGGCCGTGATGCACTCTACCACCTGGTATGTGAACCCATATGCTGCTGGTGATTTAGCTGGAAAACTCTTCCACAGAGATTGCGTTGACCCAACAGGACATTCCAATTGAGAGACTCCGGTCCGCGCAGTCAATCCGCAATCGAATGGGACTTCTGGCTTTTGTTGGCGTTCAGGGTCCAGGGTCCAGTTGATTTATTCTGAAGCCCCACGGAACTAACCTGATTTCTCAGGTTCATTGGATGTCCTGTGATGAGCATTGTCTATCATTTCGGATCCTAACCCTTTTCCTTGCGATATTGTTCGGCAATCATTTACTCCGGAGGACTGGCGGAGGTCCAACTTCTTTTCCGACAAATCCAGAGAGAGCATTGAAAGTGATGCGGTTGAGCAACTGAAACCCAACGCCGCCGCCGCATCGTGTTATGAAAAATGACACTAACGGGGTCCAGAGGCCAAGTGGTCAGGTCTGTATCCTCTCCGGAATACCAACATGCGTTTCTGCCGAGCATGGTTCTGTCAACGTGATACGTAGCAGCCGCGCTTGGGCATATCTGTCGCATCAGGGTCATCATACGTCTGATTTGCTGTGCTTATGTGCTCTCCTTTCATTGCTCGATAAAGGCTGGGTCGCATTGTCGATGTTGACAGTGCAGACATATCCAGCAGGTGTCCATTTGGAATAGCGCCCCCCAATTAGCGAATGGCATCGACAGTGTACTAGCACGACTCTTGCGTCGTCGCCTTGGCCCCAATGTACTCATTGCGACGAGGCGGCCTAGGTCATGTCAAGCGTCAGTCAAGCCAAGTTGCTGCTCACAGGAGCACCTTGTGTAAGTGATTTTCAGACGAGTCGTAGAACATATCCATCGTGATGGTTGCAAGTCTTGCATCATATCCGGTGGTAAAAGTGACGACTGACAGTATGTGGGTCTACGTGCGTAGTTCCAAGATAACGGGCGATGCGATTTCTGGCTGAATTCTGTATCGTATGCACCATATATGGATGCCAAGACCGCGGAAGTGTTCCCAACATCGATTGGTATAGCCCATATGATATAGCCCATATGATATGTGACCAACGGCATGCGAGCCTACGACACGCGGGTGCTGCTATGACTGGGATGCACAACTACGGTGCTCAGTCATATGTGATGGGCTGGTTGATTAACAAAGCTCTTGATCGGTGTTACCCCGATCAGGGGGGCACTGAGTATGCCGGCTGCCCTCGGGAGGCTACCGCAAAAGGGCCTACCCAAATGCTTGTGATGCAATCAAATGGCCGCACGAACAGTGGTGGGGAGACTACCTCTGAAGCGAATTTGGTGATTATCGAGGCTCAGGCTGAACGGCGGGTATTCGATAGTATCAGAGGGCAATAGCGAGTAGGCATTCGCAAACTCCTCAAGCCCTGAGTTTCGAAGTCTTACAGCAAGAAGCGAGATGGCAGAGCGCATGGCTTTTCCTGAGTGCTATGATATACGCGCGCGCGTGAGTGGTTTTCCCCTTCGTAACCCTTTACCTAGCACACCGTGTAGCACTGCCAGTCAGGGAATCGCTATGCCACACAGTATTAGGGGCTGGAATGGTTGTGCAACCCCCGCAGTGGGTCGTCCGTCGAACCTTGTTGGAAAAAAGAGATGGAGTGAGGTGAGATGATTTCGCTCCAGTTTGTTATCCCAAACAGGCGATGAGGTCCTAAACAGTGGGTTTGAGTCGAATCAGGCGGCTACTTCATAAGACATGGTAAGAAGAATCCAGCGAGATCATCTGATGGCACGGCAATAGGCCGAAACCCCCTGATGGGCCTCGACCATCATGGGAAGACCCCTTGCATGAGAGAAACCGAGTCTATCCGCCATGAGGCTGGCTTCTGAAAACCCAAACGCAGAAGCGGCTGATGCACAGAGGAAAAGAACGGCCATTTTCCACGGATGAGATTTGCACAAAGGAAGAGACTCATCCGGTGCGTCGCCGAGGCCAGCAGCAGAGGAGGTCCAGCCTGACTTCGCCACTGATTGCCAACTTTGACCACGGCAGAGTCAAAGATGCGTATACGCCAGATATGATGTCCTCGAATTGCTGTCGTGGTGTTCCCATTGGGAGACTGAGGATGGGATATCGAAAGCACCTCGCGTAGGTACTATTGCACATTGACAGGGGGGAACAAAGCATGGGGCTCTATGACAAAGCCAATCTGAGATCCATGGTCGCAGCGTGACCCAAAGAGATCGCAGGCTCAAGGGGAGAGAGGGGCGCGGAGGGGCCACCGGGGACCACCGGGATGGAACACCCCTGAATTCCCTTTATGATGTCGAGTTGCGAAGGCAAATCATCGCAACTGGAGTCTGTCCCTGCCCCCCTGCTCTACTGCTCGGAGGTTTTGGCCATGCAGAAGGATCATCTTCACGATTCGACCTAACCATCCTGCACATCCATTTCGAGGTCGGCTACCTAGCACGAGCGAGTCCAGCAATGGCTGTCTAACGTCGTTATGTTATCCATTGGTCCGTTCTGCCGCTGAACCATTCGTGAAGTAACAAAGTCCATTGGCGTTTGCGAGAAGAATTCCGCGCATACAGATACAGAGCTGGCTTTTAATCCGTTTGCAGAAACGTTTGGTGACAATAGACGATGATGGTCGTTCATCCGGAATGTTGCGGTCGTGCATTCAGGTATGGCCCGAGCAAACATATCGGCGCGAATTGTACTGCGAGGAACGCCAACTTTAACATGGGTGTAGACTACTGTAACGTGACGAATGGTGCTCCTAATTTTGACCGCATTATTACTGTAGAAAATCACGGCCGAGGGAATATCTTCCGAAAGTCGGCCATTCGCGTGGTTAGGGCGGACGAACAGATGTGTCGGCACGAAACGGGACAGGAAAAGGGCATTGTTGCGAGATGTCAAACAAAGGGTGACGGGTGATAGCGGCAGCCCGATTGTGATGACAGGCCGACTATCTTGGACGAAGGTGGAGAAAGGCTGACGCCACTCAGCCTCGTGGGTGATTGAATCATGAAACAAGGCCAAAGACGGGAGTCGGGAGCAGGGCGTGATACGAAGCGCTTAATAGTCCTAAGTAGAGGGCAGCCCAAATTAGCCGAGAGGAAGGCGCCGGTGTGAGCCAATAAGGGCGGCAGCGGTATCAATGGCCATCCGAAATGTTTCTCCCAATATGTCGGAGAGAACGAGACTTTCAATTGCGAGGCGACAAGCCGGGGGCTGATTGTTATGATGGAATGGACGGCGAACAAAGTGGCCAAGGCTGAGGCTGGGGCAACTGAGGCTATTAGCACAGGTGGGTGCTCAGGGTATTGTTTGCGAGTATCCGTATGCCTGTGCCTGTCCCTGTCGGTTGCGCGAGGCAAGGTAGGTAAGGTAGGTAGCTGAGGTTTCTACTATAGTTTTCTACTACGTAGTATAGGTAGGGACGGTCAAGCTAAGTGCTGACAGCTGAATATCCTTGGCCAGAGGAATCGGCGCTGGTATACAAACGGAAGACAAACGTGCTTGCTGACAATGGATTGGAGTGCCTCAGATGAAGGTTCGTGGTTCGAATTGGTCCCTGAGTGAAGGGCCAGGCCTGCCAGAACGCACCTGTACCTGACCTGGGAGAGGTGAGGTGAAGAGCGGAAGGGACACGAGGCGGGAGCTTGGGGCACGACGGGAGCAAGGGCCAGGGGTGTCATCGTGCGCCCGAGTGTATCCGTATCTCAACCGCGTGGATACAACAACCTACCTTAATTTAGTTAGGTCGCCAGTAGCATATCACCTCTCTTAAGTAAGCACAGGGAAGGAGAAGATGCCCAAATACTACGTACGTTGCTGTACTACAAGGTATGCTCCAATGCCCCACCTCACCCCTACCCTACCTCATGGTTTGGAGCTCCCTCACGCTCTCTCTTCAGTCTCCCACTGCTGTACTGTGTAGGTCGTGTCACTGGAATCCCAGAGTAGGTACTTGCTGCGCGTGTTGCGAGATGTGTATTCGGCCAAGTTTTAAGCTGCTGTCGCATATCGTCCTCCCACACCCCACCACCCTTTTGTTTTTCCATGAGATGCAGTGGCAGCAAGATGTGTACAAGACGTGTACTTGCCCGCCTTGGACTACGTACTTAGCTAGCCATGCAGTTACGTACCGCACGTAGACACCCTCCCACAGCCTCCCTGCCGTCAGTCCCGCCCGCCCCGCCTGCACAAAAAATTAAGAACCCAGCCGGCAGGGAACCCCTGTTGCATGCCGGGATCCTCTATTCTCGGCCTCGATGGATGTCTAACACATTGGCTCCGCTTGACAAAATCGAGTCTCTCTTCCTTTCCTCGGAGCACCTTACCTCACCACCTCGGGCCCAAGGTACCCCCTTCTTACACGAGATACAGGCTCTGCCCCCGCCTGGGTACTGTGTTGGTCCTCCTCGGTGCAGCTATTCAGTCTTCTTCTTTTCTCTCCCCTTTTGCCGTGCCTCACTCGGGATAGATTTGCCTTACCTTGATCAGGTATTCCGACACCGCTTTGAAGACCCTCTTTTGGATTGCGAACCTCGTCGTTGTCACTGCAAATGCCGGCCCTACAGCCTTGACGTCGGACTGACCCTCCCTCAGCCTCCCAGCTACGTACGCACGAGGGCATCCCCGACTGATGAGCTCAACGCACCAGCGGATGAAAGTGAAAAACCACTTTCATCGATTCCCCTGACTGATGATGCGTTGTGCCCAATTACTAGCTTCTCCATCGACCTGAAGCCTCGCCAGATTTGGTGCGCATGTCTATCTCTTCTCATTTTCTCTCGGCGACCTCTGGGAAGACATTCCTCCACTCCTTCCCCTTCCCCTGCTTGGCCTTGCCGTCCGGCTGCACCACCAAGCTCCCGGCGATGATGGTCCAGCTCGAAAAGAAATAATGGAGCCCCCGTTTTGTCGACATCTGGACTCACTCGAGTGGGATGTCACCCTGCTGCAGGTCAAGAAAGAATAAGCAAGGGCGTCGACCTCGCGGCAACCAGCACCACCCCCTTCTCGCCTTCTGACCTTTGACCTGGTAGGAGATGCACAGGGGCCGGGGGTTTTCTTTTGGGGGGGAAAATCTCACAGCATGCTTGTTTCATACTGTCATCGTCAACATCTGCATCAGAACTTTGTCATTAACCTTTGGGTTGTCATGAGAGATACGGAATACGTCTTTTCTATCTGAACTATCCTTTCCGGGACGTTTCTGCGCTGAGTTGTCGTCTGTTGAGAATGTCTCAGTTCACTCTACTCGAGTACCTAGGATGCCTCCGCCCACAGCCTCCATCAGTCGGGGTATCTCTCTCTCTGTCGCCTTCTCTCTTTCTCTCCTCTACTAGTTTCACTGCTCCGATGCTCAATCTGCTCCTTGACCAGTCAATCGGTGATATCCTGGCTCACTTCACTTGGAACGCCCATCGCCGCTCGCCGCCGCCGCCTCCACCATGTATGAGGGGTGAGCTAGTAGCTGGAGAGCAAGACATGAACGCATCCCACACCTACCTCTGACCTCAGTTACAGGGTATGGGTGTGATACCTCTTCCAACCCTCACCCCTCACCCCAGGCCAATATCCAGACAAACCCCTCCCCCGTCTCTTCCGCGCGCGCCCCCCCTGGACATGAGAGCCAGAGCCACGTCTTGTCCTCTCGTCTCCGTTCACCAAGCCCTGAATCACTTGGTCGCTACCCCGGCTTTTGTACGAGATGGATGGCTTCCGTCTGGCTATTCGAAGTGGGGGTCGATGAATTTCCACCAAACCTCCATGTTCCGCTTCTCGCCGTCGACCCTACCTTTTTTTTTCCTTCTTTCCTTCTTATGAACCCACTCCCCGGGTCCTGCTTGTCTTCCTTAGACGCATGTATATTTAGTGCTAAGATCTCCGGACCCAATCCACTCGATTGGCTTCATGGTACCCTGGCAACACATCGGTCGTCCTCTCACGCCCTCTTATACACTTCTCTACTTCTGCCTCCATCCTCCTTTCTTTCCCAGCCCACGAGACTTCATAAACCCTCATCTCCCCCAACCGAACAAACATCTATTGCTTCAGTCTTTGCTTCTCTGTTCTTGACAGCTATCACTACCTTATTCCTCCTACACAACTCCTCATCTGATCACATCCTACGCCACTCAGCACAACATCATCCTTCCGTTCAACTTACACGGTTAGCAAGCTTGGTCCCATCTCACAATGGCCTTGACGGAACCGACAGCCACGCCTCAGGCTTGGGGCCGTTGGCCGCAGCAGCAACAGCAGCAGCATGCCGGTCAGGAATACAGCATGATGGACAACTCAACTTTTGTCCAGTACGACTCGCGAGCAACAACATCTGCACCCATGAACGGAGCTATCATGGCTCCTCAGTACATGGTCGGAACTCACTACGGTGTTGCACCGATGCAATCAACCATGGGCCATCCTTGCCCGACCCAGAGCCACTTCTATACCCAGTACGACTCGTCTCCGGCCAACATGAACATGCCGTTCAGAATGCCTCTGCAACAAGACCGCACAATCATGCCCGTCACGGCTCCCGAACAGGAGGTTCAACGCGCCAGCTCCTACCCTCAAGAAAGTCCTTCAACCGAAAACGACCGACAGCGCAGCCCATCCGCCCGGAGTGAAACAAAATCAAGCAATCCCAAAACACCTCACCCTCTCAACACCAAAGACATCAAGTACAACAAGCCCACAAGTGCGGATCCGGTAAATTTCACTACTGCCATTGATACCCTCATGAAGGCGATTCAAAGGAGAAACGACTCGGAGGATATCGTCAAGGGCGTTCCTGAGACCGAACAGGTCGTCAAGCAAGAGCCCAAGACACCCAAGGCACCAGAGGTAAGCTTTGATGAATGGCACAACAATAAACCGAAACTGACCGGATCAGCACGAATCGGCGGTGTCTAGAGAACCAGTAGATGCTCCTAAGCCCAAGCGATATATTTGTGACGTCGACGGTTGCGGCAAGAGTTTTTACCAAAGCACTCACTTGGACACTCACAAGCGGGCTCATACGGGCGAAAAGCCATATGTAAGTGTTCTGTCCAATGGCTCGTCGGTTTGACCCTAACAGATCATAGGTGTGCAACTGGCCTCGGTGCGACCGCACCTTTTCGCAGCCAGGTAACCTGAAGGTGAGCGAGCTATCTTCTAGTCCCAGTACGTAACACTAGCTAATCACATCAGACTCACATGCGCCGTCACACGGGCGAGAAGCCATTCCGTTGTGAGCAGTGCAGTAAGGTATTCGCCCAACGAGGCAACCTCCAGACACATATGGCGACACACACCAACGCGAAACCCTTTGTTTGCAAGTTGGACGATTGCAATAAGATGTTCACACAGCGAGGTAATCTTAAGGTATGGAAGGAACGAATCTAATCCAAGAGGAGATCCACGAAGACTAACATGTGAATATCCAGAACCACCAAAACAAGTACCATGAGAAGACTCTTATGGAGTTGACCGATTGGATTGTGTCTCTCTCCGATATCGACGGCCTCTCGGACGAGGACCGAGAGATGTACTGGTACTTTGCCAACCTCTACAAGAACAGCAACAAAGGCATCAAGGGCCGCGGCAAGGATCGAAGAGTCAGCAGCCGGGTCACCAAGGCTAGGGCAGCTCCCTCGTCCTACCCCGTCAAGCGGGTTCCTGGACCTACCAGCCTGGCTGCCTACAGCTCCAAGCGGCTGCCTCCACCGGAGCAGTACATGCAGCAGCATCACCAGCATGGGTACGAGGTCTACGACACGGACATGGATCAGTCTTCAAGTGCCAGTAGCCCCAGGTATGACGGCTTGCCCACGTACCGCGACCGCATGTACCAGCAGTCGACACACACCATTTACTAGACATAGGAGTACTTCAACACGAATTTTCGACGAAGACACGACATCGACAGACAGGCACTATCATGGGAACTCGGATTTGAAACAAAATATCAAAAGAAACAAGTCGTCTTGGCTATTTTCGGCTAACACGCACGGCTAAAGCAATTCTGAAGGAGGGCTAAACGACAAAACGGCGCATCAAGATGTTGGGAAACCCCATGGAGGAACGTGGGGGGAAAAAAGGAGCATTATCCTATTGAAGGTAATCGGGTCAGGGCGGCTGTTTGAACAACTTTTTACTTGTCTCTCTGTTTTTCTCGTTTTCTGGTTTGATATTCTATTTCGGCGTCTTGCGAGTTTGCTACTTTTTTGTCTTTGTTTTATCTGCTTGGTTTTTTTCCTCTTCGTCTATCTACTTGGAGGAAGGTGTATAGCCAGTTACGGAGAGTGTACGAAGGTGTAGCAGCTCGTTGAGCGGTCTGTGGCTTTTTTTATTCAACGGCCTAATTCGGACTGGTAATTCCGTTGGGTACGACATATATGGTTTATGGACATATTTCTGAAGATCAGGGAGGGCGAATCTTTTTGGAGTCATCCGACTTCCGAGGGCTCGGATGTACTTCGCTTACTCTGGACGACGAGAAGAAGACATGGGTCATGGGATGTATTGAGACGCTGCGCACCAGAGTTACAAGACTCTTCAAATCCTCTTGAGCTGCAATGGGGTAATGATGGGCAGCATGGGCATGCGAGGAGTTTGTCAAGCGTTTTTAGGGACTCTTTTTTTTTCCCTCTCTATTTGGACGTATCGGGAGCCGAGATTTTGAGGCAGTGGCATCGGACTGGGCCGATGGGAAGGATGCTGAGGTCATGCACCCCTTGCGTCGACGGTGGATGGCTGAAATGTACGTACGAAGACTAAGAAATATTGATACCTCTTTATTTAATTGAAGTAAGAAACAAAAACAAAACCTTGCAAAACCACTTCCCGAAATTTTCCAATCTATCATAACCAACCTACTCCTTTTCCGGCATGGGTGTATCGCCATGCAGACATGCACATGTGTATCTTTGCTCCAGGTGTCGTCGTCCCGGTATCTGGAGGGGATTCCCGGACGAAAAAAGGTCTCCATGTCGTCAAAAGACCGGTGACTCGGTGACATTCTATGGGAGATAAGGGGGAAGGGGATTAAAAAAAAAAACAAGGGAGGCCGAGAGTGACCTGTACCAGGCTGCGGTGAATGGCTCCGGATCGACCGTCCGGACTTGAAGCTCTTGCAGAAAGTAAAAAAAAAAAAAAAAAAAAGCCGACTTGGACCGGCCTAAAAGAACACGAGGATGCAGACGGCATGCAGCAGGTCGCTTTCCCCGGGCTCTCATCCCTGGAAATATGAGGAGCAGGTAAAGGAGAGGCGGTCTGCACGCCAGATAATACGCCGATGTTGCATGATGATGGAATCAAGCGGCAGCGTGTGGCTGAGGTAGGTCCGGAGCAGGCTACTGGTCCCCGGATGCATGAGACCATCTAAGTGTCTTGATGCGTGTAGGAAGTGAGATTTGTTGTGACTTGTGAGGAGGGGAAANACAACCTGTGTACGCCCATATGAGGATAACCCCCCACACACATGGCGGGGAACAGGGTCTTCTGGATGCCGATGGGGGTTGGACTGGGGAGGGAGCAGAATTTGGGGTAGACAAAAAAGAGGCCGGTCAAATCATATGTGCGACGACTGATGAGCGGTAGCAGCAGCTAGCTTTTTTGGAGAGATTGAATCAGAAGCAAGAGAGACAAGCCTGTTTCTCAAAAGGTCCGGCTGGTCCTCCGTAATTCCCTCCCCCCCCACGCCCGGAAGTAAGTCGACGACTGCGGTAAGGAAATGCGCAGTCCTTTCGTACGAAACGCCCTGGTCGTATGCAAAGTCTCGTACTGCGCACATAGCGTATTTGGGCAAGATTTCTGAGGCCTCATTGAGAGCTATTTTTGTGGCACGTGTTTCACCGAGGCGATTGCCGCTATCAGGCGGTGATAGTTGCCTTTTTTATTTATTTATTTTTTCCATAGAGGGGCGGGTATGACGCATCAGTGCTGGTCGGAGAGAGATTTGTAGAAAGAGAATTCTCGGAATACGAGGCTCAATCTTGCGGCGTGTGGTTATTGGTCAGATACGGCGAGGAAGGGATATTGGAGTATTAACGAAATCATCGAGGTTGCCCAATCAAAGTTGGTTTCTCAGCAGGAGATCCAATGTG
This sequence comes from Colletotrichum chlorophyti, assembly GCA_001937105.1. Taxonomy (NCBI): domain Eukaryota; kingdom Fungi; phylum Ascomycota; class Sordariomycetes; order Glomerellales; family Glomerellaceae; genus Colletotrichum; species Colletotrichum chlorophyti. Next base: position 301,502 of record MPGH01000185.1, read on the forward strand.
GTTTTTGTCGTTGAGTTTCGCGGTATCGTGGCATCCGTATCGTAGCGGAACGGCGCTACTCGGGAGAAATTGTGTCCTTGCTCTACTGGATTGACAAAGAATTGAAAATACAAGGTAGCACGGTGACATTGCTCAGACAAGCTGGCATATCCAGACTTCAGTCGTAGCCCGATACAAGATTTGGCAAGATGAGTGCATATTGGTCCTATTTTGGATTACGGGACGCCTTGTTCTCAACATGTGTAGACCGATAGTAGGAACCCTGGCATCAATATTGTGGTTCGAATAACTGTACAGCAGTTGGAAGAGTTCGTTCCCACCATGCCAGGAGACGTTACAGTTGCAAGCGGGAGTGTCCGTGTCTGCCAACCAACTTTCCATCCAGCCCCAGGTCGTTCGTTGTGTGCGGGGACTCTCTTCACTTTCGGACGCATTTTGAGTTTGAAGCTAAAGTCAACGACCCCTGCCAGCCCCGGAAAGGCAAGGATAACTTCTCCAATGACCAGGTCAAACCCGCCTTTTTCCCGATGGTCTGGATGGGCTCGGTAGAGGTGCATAGAAGTTGCACCGGGTGTTTTCAGATGGTTCGGCGAGAAGGATTCAGCAGTTTTCTTTAACTTGCCAAGGGTCGAATTAAGAGAATTAGTTACCAAGTAACTTTCTCTCAAGATGTCTAATCGTCTTACACAGTGCAATGTAAGACTCTTCCCAATACTTGCTTTGTGGTCTCCTTCAAGACACTACAAGGGCATATTTCGGGTGAATCCTAGTCAGATTGACTGAATTACTACAGTACTCAAAGAGATAGTGTTGTTGTCCCTAAAGGATAAAACGCAGCTCAGGGTTGTGGAGACAGTCACTGCATACAAGGTTTTATGCTGCTGCCTATGTCAGCGAGATCTAACTTCCCAATCATCCGCAGTCAACTGAACACATCCCTTGTCTTATAGTTCGGGGTTTTGGCACTGTGGTATCATTTGTAGGCTCGTTACGATTCGTTACAATGTCGCCGTTCACTCCGAGTTCATACGTACGATTAAGTTGTTGCTGGCGCTCTCGCGAGGATTGGCAGCTGGGCGGAGCGGGCGAGCCAGCGCAACACCGAAGATTGCGAAGAAGACGACTGCGGAAAACTTCATGTTTGGTCCTGTAAAGAATAGGAGTTGGGGCTTCCGGTTTGGAACTGAAGGTTGAATTAAGGGACGAACTAATATACAGGACATGAGTCAGGGATTATGTTTTGTTTAAAACGTGAAACTCATACGTACGAGAGCGCATTGGTCTTTCGAACAAGAACGCAACAACGCAAATGTTCATCTTATCCTAAATGAAGGTTGGCCGTTGATTCCACTACTATGCTGTGCCGAATTCCCTGCGTTGCTTAGAGACCGGCCGTTTACTACATCGCTAGTTTCATTCTACTCTTCTTAGTCTAGGTAGCTGCTCCTTTCTACCGGCTTAACACGAAGGATTCAACATCGGCTTTCTGTAATTTAGCTACCTCAATGGTCCATTTACTCAAAAATACTTGACATTTGATAAATACTCTTCTTAATTGTGCATGAATACTAAAATCTTACAACGTATGTAGACGGCACTGGTCACTGCCTAGTGTCTGTACCTTGAGGTTTGAATCATACAAATTGCCATCTGAATGTCGCCGATGGTGTGAATCGACCGGCCTTCCAGGCTTCCTACCAGAGTCATAAGGATCTAGCTGGGTGTGCCAGCGCCGCATGAGTCGCAAGCCGCGTACAGGAAGTTGTCAAAGTGGTATGACCATCTTGTTGACCACGACACGGGGACGCTGGCCAGACTTGCGCCGATATGTTTCCTAGAACCTGATAGTGTTGGATGACCTTGGATGAAGCTACTCATGGCCTCCAGGCAAAGCCACGAGCGTCTGCTACAATGATATCCTTGACGTAAGTTTCAGCCACTTTCACAAGGCACGTGAAAATCATTGGGAGATACAACATGAAACATGAAGATACCTCGTATTGATTTCTCACAAGTTGAGCTTTCTGAGCAAATTCTGCATGAAATCTTCCATGTCTACCAAAAAGTCTTGGGGCCGCTCCATCGCTGCAAAATGCCCCCCCTGTTCAAAAAGCGTTAGCAAATGAGGGAAAAACCGCATTGCATCAGTTTTGTGGCATACGTGGTCATGTTGCCGGTAGAAGACGAGCTGGCCCTTCTTCTCTATCAACTTCTTGGGTCCAGGTGACAGCTCGTACTTGAACCAGGAATACCCGAATGGTTTGTTGAAAAAGGGAAAACTCGGAGTATAGCCGCAGAGAAACGTGTCACGATACGTGTAAACACAGCGCGGCAGAGTATCGGTAAGCCAGTAGAGGGTGACGCCAGTCAAGACTTCGTCCAGCTCGAAGTGGTTCTCGGGCCATTCGAGGAATTTCTCTCCGACCCTCAAAAGGTTGAATCGTCAGTCGGGTGCCTCAAGGCATCAGGAGAAGCGGCTCACCAAGCAAGGTATGCGAGAGGGTTCGATGACAAGATGGCTGCGAGTGTGGCTGGCCGCGTGCTGTTCATGACCGCGGCGCCAGCCGTGGGCGTTGCGAAACGGTTCTTGAGATGCTCAATGGCTTCCTTCTCCCATGGTGTCAACCCGGGATCAGTCGTCTCAACTTGATCAAGGGAGGGGAGAAGATTCACTCAAACAGAGTCAGTTCTTCCGAACAATGAAAGGAGTGTGGGGGGATGGTATGCTGACAGTGAACTCCGATCACACAATCATAGTTGGTCGCGAGAACGGATGCAATGAGGCACCCCACATCTCCGCCTTGCACAACGTACCGGTCGAACTTCAGTTTTTTCAGACCATTGTTGATGATTCGCCCAGCATCTTCAGGTATCCAGGCTCGGTTCTGAGGCGGGCCGGAGCTTAGGGCGTATCCCGGCAGAGAAGGCACGATGATGTGGAACGGTAGAGTATCTGCGCTGTACTTTTCCCGAGCAAGCTCAAGCATCGGTAGAAACTCGAGAAAGCTGCCCGGCCAGCCGTGCAAGAGGACGAGCGGTATCGCGTCCTCCTTGGCGGAGAGGAGGGCCACAAAGTGCAAATCGACGTCGCCTTTGCCGTCCTCCACCTTTATCTTGTAGTGAGAGAACGAGTTGATGCGGCGCTCCTGTTCGCGCCAATCGAATTTGTTCAACCAGTAATCCTTGGTCGAGACCAGCCACTGGTGCGGCACACCGTACCGACCGTTTTGGTGATTGCTTTCCCAGGTCGGTGGCCCTATGCGAGACAGGCGGAGAAGCTGTTGAAATTGCGAATACTCCTCGTCGGGGACGGAGAGGGTGAAAGGCTTCGCTATGTCGGGGAGCGAGTACGGCATTTCTTATTCGCAACAACGAGGACTGGTGATTGATAGCAACTCCTTCCAACAAGAACATCGTACGCCGCGCCAAGGCGATGCGCTTTTATAAACACGGTTGAGACTTCACTGGTTTCGAACCCTAGGCTACACAATCCTACCCATTCATTTGGTTTAACGGCTGTGTTTGCGCAACTCAATCGTAAAATATAACTTTAAAATACGAACAAGCAACCTTAAGCTAAAACACGAAAACTCTAAAACAACGGAAAGCATATTTCGTCTGTTAGGCTATTGGCTCGCAAAAGGAGATACTTGCACTGACCCGTTGAACAGACTACATATCGGCCCCGACGCATAATTAAGAGCCGGTTTTGTGAGTCACTTGCCGTGGCCTTGGCAATATGCCTTACCTCTTCTTCTTCTTCTATGAAACCTACCCAAGCTCCCTATCGCCAGCTATAGCTTCTGAAGACGGGACTCATGAGTTATTTGCTTGATCCACTGCGATTGTGACAAAGGGTCCCGAGTTTCAATTATTACAGTGTGTTGCTGTCTTACATAAGTATCATCGAGTTAGCAGTACACCAGTACGCATGTTTCGGCAAGCACCAAGGTCAGCATTGAATTCGCGTAGATTCATTTCTGCACTTGAGGAAAACAATAACAACAGTAACAAGCCCCCTTCATTAAAACCTTCGGGCCTATTCAAGCCGTACTCGTGAGGTTGTACAAATCAGCAAACGGGTCCCAACTCGGGTCGGTATGCCAGTCGTACTCCATCGCGATGCCGATATCCTTCGCAATCTGGGCCCCGTAAACCTGGCTGATGAAGTCCAGAGTCGCATCGATGCCCGCCGAGACGCCCGACGACGTCCAGACGTTGCCGTCGACGACCCACCTCGCCTTCGGCACCCACTCGACGTTGGGCCCGTGGCGGATGGTGTCGGCCCACGCGGCCTTGTTCGTCGTCGCGCGACGGCCGTCGAGGACCCCGGCGCGGGCGGCGACGGAGGCGCCGGTGCAGACCGTGATGAGGTAGCGCAGACTCGGGTACGTCCTCTTGACGTAGTCGATGGTCGAGTTGAGATAAGGCGAGCGGGTGTACAGGCCGCCCGGGATTATGAGGACTTCCAGGTCCTTTGGAGCCGTCTCATAGGTGTGCGTGGGCAGGAACTCGGAGAACTTGTGATTTGAGACCCGTCTTAGTAAGTATTTTCGNCCGAGAAGACTCTCCACTTACAAAGCTCGAGTTGAGGGGGTTCATGGCCGCAGAAACCGGTCTGAGAGTCACTGGCTCCATCGTCTCGGTGATGAGAGCCAGGTTCATCTGGTACGATCTCGCAAGAGAGCCCAGGGCGCTCAGAGGGCCGTAGACGTCGAGCGGCTCGAAGGCCCGGTACAAGATCATACCAAAGTTCTTCGGCGGGCGTGCTGGGGTGGCGGTTGGAGCACCCGAGCTGCTTGTCGTCGTCGGGCGCGGGACGCCTTGAGATTCACTCTTGTCAGTATGGGCATGTACAGAGCCTCGCTACCCTTCAGAAAGGAGTTGGGCTTACACTCTTGAACCTTTGAGGTCTCGGTGCCATTCTGCGCCGTGACCATTGCCGCAAAGCAAGCCCACAGCAGGCCCAGGAAGGCGAATGACTGCCTAGTAGATGTGTAGGGGTGAAGGCGCATGTTGAGGGGCAGTTTGTTGATTCTATGTGACCTCAAAAATGGAAGGAAAGAGATGCTCAAAGTTTCAGTGTTGCATCCGAGGAACGTCGAGCTTCTTATCTCGACGCGACCCACGTGTTGTCGAGTGCTCTCCCTGCTCGACGTCCTCAACTGGTGCATTCGGCCGCCTGGAATGTCCCTTACATGTGCGTCCGCACGCAAACCGCTTCACTAGAATCCTTCAGGAATCGTGACGCCAAGGGTTATCGAAGCGGATCCCCCCGTTCCGCCAGCCGGGCATGATGTATCACGACGTCTTATTGGCGAGGGCCCCGGCCAACGGCCTCCGGCTTTTAGGGACCAGTCCGTAAGGCGGGTGCCGTGACACTATGTCGGGTCTGCCCATTGGACGGTCTTGGCGCGCGCGTTTGAGAAGATTACCCTTTTAGGTAAATTGCTCAAGTTCCGGGGTTTAGGCAAAAGAGTACAGTGACATTGGCAATTCAATGGGTCCAATGGCACGGTCGGATCCATATGATAAAGTATATTGATGAAGGATTATGTTATTGCAGATTACACATTGTTCGAATGAGAGTCGAAGGTACAAAATAACGCCGGATTATACGGCCCCGTTCCATTTATTCCATAGCTACGCCCTCATGATGCATTATTAGATACTCTCTTTCTTCAAGAGTCCCAGGTCTTTTCAGACAAACGACTCCATAACACGATGGTAAAACACCACCCCCAGACAGCAGATTAGGGGGAAGGGTGCCAGTCTCTGAGCCCAGTCAAAGCTTGCACGTACTCTTGTTGCATAGGGCTTCTGAGTCGGAATAGAAGCCGCAGAGGTTGAGACGGGGTTTTCGACAACGATGACGGATGGTTCCTTCTTCTCCACCATCTTCTCCGTTGCTAGAGCATTTTCCTTCCTAGGTCGCAAGATGAAAGCGGCTCCGCTGTTGTAAGAAAGCTCGCCAGTTACGGCACCCAACATCAATGCCTCTCGGGGAACGCTGGCCTTGGTGACGAGAAGATAGGGGCTGCCCTCGACTTCAACGACGCAGTTATGCCATGGCGTGGGGATGTGGAGGAGGTCGCGGGAGGTCATTGGCACGCCTTCAGGCGAGAGACCCTCCACTACGCGAACCATAGCGGGGTCAAAAAGTTGGATGCCAAACTTGGGACCGGCGTTGTTGTGGCTTTAAGACGACGGTCAGCTGCTGAGGTGCAAGAGTCGAGACGGGTAGATAGAGTGCTTACGCGTGAATAGACAAGCGAACGTAGTTGGGGAACAGCAGCTCCACGAGGTTGGAGTATGCTTGATTACGCTGGATTTAATTGTCAGCTTACAAGTCGGTGGGGGGAATAGAAAAGCTTTGCAGCTTCTCATTGGTTCACACTCGACGTACCATAATCATCTCGAACGCCACCTTAGTTGACAGCTTTTTCCTTTGAGTTCGGGTCATCTTCTGAGTGAAGGGGTGAAGCTCGAGGTCTTCCAGCATGAAGCGGGAGAATCCACGATACAGTGCCAAAATGGCCGCATTCTGGGACTTGATCTTATCTCGCACCGCCGACTCTTGAGGTTGGCAGCCGGCCATCAGAATTTGCCTGCAGAGCTCAGCCTCAACCGTCAGACTCGTCTCAACGTGATGGCCAATGTTGGGGATATCAAGACAGCTTGAGAGATCAGATGGTTTGCACTGAAGCTTTGACTCGTTCAATTCAAAAAGGTCGACGAGAGATTTGAAGCCAACTCGGTCGGTATTTCCTCTAACGGTACCAACGGCGTGATTCATGTTCTTCAACAGTTCGCCGTACGTATCGACATCGGCATCGTCAACCCCGACTGAGATGTCTTAGTATAGTCTTAGAAAAATGAAAGTTTATGAGACTTACTGCAATCACTGAAGACATGCCCATCACTGATAATCCAAAGCTTGGCCCCAGGGCGGTAGACCTTCTCGATAGCCTCAACAAACGTGTGGAGCCTCTCAAGAGCCAGTTGCTCACCACGGTCAGGGGCCTTGCCAATGACTTTGTTGGTATTTGAAGACTTGCAGGGAAAGGCGGGAAGACAGAGCTCGATTCTGGCGCGTTGTGAGGTGAAATGCTGAACACGATCTAAGAAATACGCCCTTCCGCAAGCCTCCCACTGGTCATCTTTGCCCTGGTATCTTAGGAAGCTGTCGAACAGGTTGACAACCTTCTCCGTGACTTCTAAAGAGTCGCTGGATGGAGCCGACCTAATCAGCTCGGGGTCGCGGATGGCAAAGTCTGCCTGATCGAGGAGTAGTCTAACGAAGAATGCATCAAATTCTGGGCTAAGTGTGTCGTGTCGAGATGCGGAGTCGATGATGATTCCGGCTGTGCTGTTGGAGGTAGATCTTCGCAATTCATAGAGTCTCAGGCCCTGTAGAGCTCCATCGAGGTATGCGGACCCCAGCTGTGTCTCGTTTGTTGCCGCCTGGATTTGGCTAGGGAGTTGCTGCTTGATCAAGTCCCAATGCTCTTGAACTCTCGGCATCTGCGGCCCACTGCAATACAACAGTTCGCCTTGGCCGTCGTGGACGAAGGCGGCCTGAAACCGGTGGAAGATGGAGCTGCCGTCGTTGGAAAACTCCATTGTGCAGGTATTATGGATTGTCGCTTACCACGAAAGCAAGGAAAAGTTGAAGAATGAGTAAGGATTAGAGTTTGGTAAATAGTGATGAAGATGTGTGGAGATGTGAAGTGAGATAAGAGGAGTGGGAGCTCTCGGTATTCTCAGAGGATTATAAATTAGAAGAATTGTCGAACATGTCCAACAGACGCTGATAAAGTCGGAGATATCCTCTTGCGTTTGCTCGATACGACTGGGTTGGACACAGGCCCTTGTGGCACGATACGTCGCCTGGTGCTCTTCCCACGTAAGGAAACCCGAGGCGGGCTGTGAAATGTCGGCAGTACGACTAATAGACAGACGGATTGAGGCGCTGGACAGGCGTCATGCCGCCCCAGTCCGGACAGATATTGTTAGAAAGGTGATAAGCAAAAATATCCTGCGTCCGTAGGCAGAATCCAACGATGGCTGAAGGAAGAATAGGATTGTGCGGTAGGTAAGTGCAGCCCAAAGCCTCACAGCTGGTCCACAAGCAGATAAGCCAATGGAAGGACCGATGACACAGGCCTCAAGGCTTCGGCCAACTTGGAATAGGCAGACACGAGAGAGGACCTGAGTGGTTGTACATGGCTACCGGCAGGGCTGGGGCTTAGAAGGGACATATACATAACATGCAACATCAGACGCTGAAGAGGAAGGGATTGTTCGCAGTAGGTAAGCGAACCTATCCAACGGGGAGAGCAGACAGTAGATCCAGTCTTTGTTGCCCCCTGAGATACGACCAGGGTTATACAGAGTTGATTGTTGCGTAGGTACAGGTACAGGTTTGGGCTGTACAACGCGAGGTCATGGCTAGCCCCAGACTACCCGAGAGTGCGTGATGTCTGTGGGATGTGGGGGTATGATGGGCTGTTAGCTCCCCGACCTGTTCCGAAGCAAGAACCCCGTCAGTCCGTTTGATGAAGGCTTGATGGCTGGGAAAAGATCCCACCAGATGTGTGCTTGGCATGAAGCAGAATAAACTAGGCTTCAGCAAGTCAGGCATTAGTATCGCGCCATTGAGATGAGCCATGCAGCAAAGCCCCCACTACCTTTAAGAACCAGCCATGCGACCTTTCACGCTAGGCCAACCGTTGGCTCAGCTCGCTTTCGCGCTCGACGTCGGCTCGTTTCTCTTAGTTTGGTTGTCAGGATTGTTGTTGTCATGGAACCCAGGGACAAGGGCAAGACTCCTCCGCCGGAGTCCGTTGACGCTCAATGGGTTACTTCTGTAAACCCGGCCCCCAATCGAACGCGGATAGTTCTTACAAATTGTCGCCCGTTCCTCGTGCTGCCGTTTTCACCCCAGCGTATACGATGGTGGATATCCCGATGACTTGGTTTTAGATCCCGCGAGTTACCGCGACAAAGGCGGCGGTAGTGGCGTGTTTTTTCTTGGTTGAGGGGTGCCCGACGAATCGGATCAGCTAGCAGTGCGTTGTGGTTACGTCTTATCGGTGAACCAAAGATCCTTTCGACAGGTCGTAGGTTTTGTCTAACTCTGCATCAAAACGGGAAACGATCTGAGCGTTTTCAGCGTCTTTAAAGGCGCTAATTGGTTGACTATTTTAGAAGCTTCGCAGAAAACCAGGTTGCGCATGAACTAAACTGGTCGCTGTTTTCCATCCAAACACACGTTCATCGCAAAGTACCGCACGTAGCAGGCTGCACATGTCGAGTCGTCCCTTGTTGCGGTGGCCAAACTCTAACCCCGGAAAGCTCTATTTAAACAATTTATGCTAAACTGACGGCGTCGATCATCTAGGTCATGGCGCCCTTTTCCTCGCCCACCAGCCCCGCTCTGTCTCTGAAAACGAGCCTCAACGCCCGGGGATACAAGGGCCCAGCCTGGTCAAAAGAAATTTGCTGTCAGAGGGAAATAGGGTCCAACGACGGGGAAATAGGAATAAATGACTTACGGGCGTCTTGCGGTCAACCCACGTCGGGTCCAGAACGAAGGAAAACTCGCGGACCACCTGGATGATTGTGGTCCTCATTTCCAGCAGTGCAAATTTCTCGCCAAGACATGCTCGTCTTCCACCATGGAAACTAATCCATTCACCCCTTGCTCGGCGTCGGCGATAGTTCTGATGGATCACCTCGGTCGTAGAACCCCACCTTTTCAAGAAGTCACGGTCAGCAATCCGAAGTACTTTCAACGACGGATCAAGAGTAAGACAAACCGGCCGGGATCAAACTTATCTGCTGTTGGCCCCCATGCGACCGGACATCGGTTGGTTGAGTAGCAGTGGTAGCCAAGGTACGTGCCTTTTGGAATGACAATGTCACCCCCAAGTAGCGCAGTTTCCGCGGCTTTCCTGTTAATCAATTGGCCAATGGGCGGGAACAACCGCAGGCATTCATAGATGACCGAGGTGAGATATGGCATATCCTCCTTTGCGAGATCGGCTGGCGGCTTGGCGCCCTTGCAAAGGATCTCTTGGTACAGAGCCTCTTGCGCGTCCTGTACCGCAGGGAACCGTCAGCATTGGAGATACGTACATGTGGGAGGGCTCAGTTTCTTACCGGATGCCGCGCCAGAACGTATAACGATGAGATCATCAACAATTGTGGGTTTTCTTGGCCAGCCACAAAGGCCACCGTGAGGTTGTCCAGCAGTTGCTTCTCATCCCACAAACCCGAAGCTCTGGCATCAAGCATTCGTCTGCCGAGTTTGTCTGAAGAGCCCCCTGTCGGCGTGAACAGGGGTGTTTTCCCCGTGTCATGACTCTCCACCAGAGCGCGTTTGAGTTCATTTTTGAAGTGACCCACAATGCGCCTGGCTGCGGTTCGTGAAGGGAATGGCAGCCTATCCAGGAAAGGAAAGTTCATAAAGATTGGCTTGAAGATCTCTCTCTTGACTGAGCTTTGCAGAAGGTTGAGGGGGGCATCTACCCTGTCGAGCGCCTTTTGAAAATGAGACCACATCAGCAACAACCCTGCTAGTCCCGGCCTCCCGTGCGGGTCCTAGAGAGACTTACATGGAGATTGGCACCCAGGACAACATTGGTGAAGTTTTCGACAGAGTAACGCTGTAAGAGATCCTGGACAGCAACGCCACCTCCGCCAGCCTGCTTCTGAGTAGCGCGAAGAAGACTGCACAAGCTGACGGCGTTCTTGGCGAGTATATCAGCTTCGAAGTTGCGCTGCAGCCCTGGTTTCACGACGCTTCGGAAATTCTTCCATACATCGCCGTGAGCTGAGATGATGTTCTCGCCTGACCCCGCGTTAGTATACTTGAAATTGTGTTACGAGGTTGAAAGCCGAGGAAATTTGTGCGCATCAAGGACATGTGCTCACCAAGAAACTCTGCCAACACGCTGTGAGGAATCTTCTTGTGGTTGCCGCTTTTCTGGTAAAGGTCTTCTTCTTTGAAGATTTCAGCAACGTAGGAGGGTCGATGGACCAAGATGTTCCATTGCGCGCCGAAGAAAATTTTCACCGCGCCGTGAGTTCTTAACGGCTTGTCGATATACTGGCGGAAAATATCTGACTGGTCAACATCTTGGAAGAATGGTATGAGAGCAACCCAGAAGGGAATTGCCGGGATGTTCTGCGGATACTTGGGAGGTAACAGAAAGAAATAGTAGACGAGGCCGAGGAGCAAAGCTCCAGAGAGAAAGACTTTGAGCAGGAGTAGCAGCATCTCGACTGGCTTTGACGATCCAGCAGGTACCAGTTAGCGGTGCTTTGCAAAGACAGAGAGTTTATATGATGTGCTGGAAAACCCAAACTTTGCAGCGTCGGGGGGAGGATGTAACTTACAAGGGGCGTCATGAGCTTATTCAATCATTCAATCTATCAACGATTGGACGTGATTTGACTTCCCCTCAGCCTTACCTAGACTGCCTTTCAACGGTCTTGTCGATAATTTGGTCCAAATGCACGGGAATGACGGGATCGGTGATGGCCGTAGGAATAACTTCGCCTTCCTCTCGAAATAGACCAGATATGCAGCTTCTTGTGCCTGTCGAAAGTTCGTGCTCACATGTACGCTGGACATCGGGCTGTGCGACGTCCGCTCGCATCTTTAGTCGCACTACGCATAGCGAAGAAAAGCTGAGAAGGCAGCAACCGACAGGACGCTAAGCGGGTCCGTGAAGCCAAAAAAGAGGAGTTTGATGAGCTTCTGTCAACTTGCCCAACGTGGTAGGTGCAGATGTACTAATGTGCTTTCCAGCGACAGAGGTACCGGTACATGCTGGCGGAGCCACATTCGTGCGGCAGTGCTCCGAGAAACGCCCCCACCCCACCACGACACCAGCCATGTGCTGGGTTGCAGGTATTCCTGTCGTGTGCCTCATCATCTACTTTTACTTAGGGGTAGTAAATAGGAAACCAGGAGATATTAAATGAACCCTCTACCAGTTATCAAGGGCTGTCATCTTGGGGAATTCAAAATTATTAGCATCGGCAATTACCGAACTTACAGTTGCTTCATTCTACCATTCCCCATTCTACATTCAAAGTTTCCCTGTGTGCTGTGGTTCTTAGGTCTTAGATAGTTCCTCCAGCCAACCGTACTTTGTCTCCGGTCGGCGGTTAGCTTGTGGTGGTATTTTTTTTCTTGGACCATTTCAGGTCTTTCCGCAATATGTCTGCATCGAGCCCATCCACCTCAGGCACAACAACGCCCATCAAGGACACGGCGTTTACTTCTCAGGAGTTGGCCGCCCCTGGAGCCAACAACCAGTCGCCGCCTCCTCCCTCTCAAACCGCGTTCGATCCTGAGAAGAAAGCCGGGGCACCGGAAGCATACTCCGTGTTCTCACCATGGCGGAAACGTTTCATTCTTATCGTTGTCACTGTCGCTGGTTGCTTCGGGCCACTTGCGGGAAACATCTACTTGCCCGCCCTCCCAGTGCTGGAACATGAGTTCAACGCAAGCGCAACAGCCATCAACGTCACAGTGTCGGTTTTTATGCTGACATTCGCCATCGGTGTAAGTTCTCATGCTCCATGTTGCTCGCCATCTGTCGCTAACGTTGATCGTGTTTGATAGCCGCTTTTTTGGTCTAGTTTCGCCGACTGGAAAGGTAGAAGGCCTCTGTACATCATCTCTATCGCCATCTACATTGTCGCCAATATTCTCCTGGCTGCGGTGCCGGCGAATTATGGCGCCCTTGTGTTTTTGCGCATCGTGCAAGCTTTTGGGTCCGCCGCTGTGGTATCCATGGGGGCTGGGACCGTTGCAGATGTTGGTTACGAGATACTCCTTGCTCTCAAATACACCTAACTTACCGTCCAGGTCACCGAGCCGAAGAAGCGCGCATTCGCCATGTCCATTTTCTTAATCGGCCCTCAACTCGGACCTGTCCTGGGCCCAGTGATTGGGGGTGCCATTACCCTGGCCTCCTGGCGCTGGATCTTTGGGTTTCTCGGTACGCTTTAACACAACTTCATGTGATCGCTGGCTGATTGGGTGTCGTTGTAGCGATCTCGGGTTTTGTCCTTCTGGCGATCATTATCTTCATGTTGCCAGAGACACTACGTGCCAGGGTAGGAAATGGAAAGCTCTACATCGAGGCTGGCTTGTTCCTTTTGCCGCCAAAATTGTCCTCGCCCTTGGCCCCTGAGTCCGACAGAGGCCCACCACCCCCGAAGCCGACTCTGATGGGGTACTGGCGACTCTTCAGCTATCCTCCCATCGGAATCGTCACGTTCAACACGGCGATGCTCTACTCGACCTACTTTGCTATTGCCGTCCAGTTGCCAACCGAGCTTGCTGACCGATACAAGTGGTCTAGCGCCGGAGTCGGCGCCGGCTTCCTCGCCGTTGGGGTTGCCATGATTGTCGGTTCCATGATTGGCGGCCGCTTCTCGGACTGGCGTCGAGCACGCGCCGTCAAGGCATCCCCAGATGATCATGTCGACCCCGAGAACAGGTTGGCAGACCAAATCTGGGGGGTGCTCGTTTGCGCGGCCGGCTGCGCAATGTACGGATGGTTCGTCCACGCCTCGCTACACCCTGCCGCAGTTCTCCTTGCCACATTTTTGAGTAAGTCACAATCGCGCGCGAGGAGTTCGAAAGTACGCCAAGGTTTGCCTAGGATCATGAGACTAACTGCTCTGTGTGACCTGCAGCTGGATTTGGCATGAACTGGGTGTTTGTGGCCACAACTGCGTTCCTGACCGAGTGCGTGGCCCAGCAAGCTGCCGGCGCCTTTGCACTCGGAAACATGCTCCGGAATCCCGGTGCGGCAATCGCTGCCCTCGTCATCCCGTCTCTTGTTACCAAGATGGGTAGTGGATGGTGTTTTACAGGGCTGGCGCTGCTGGACTTGGTTTTGGTTGGTTCCGCGGTCATTGGTAAGTCTCAGCCCCGTCGGCGTCCCGTCGGAGGATTCCGGTTGCTTGTGTTGCTAATGTGTTTCCCGCAACAGTACTGCGTATCAAGTCTCCTGCATGGAGGGCAGCACGGAAGGCCAAGATGGCTGCTACCAAGCAAAGAGGTCCGAAATAACGAGTATGAGTAATGACATTCTGACGATTCACATGCATTGAAAGGCGAAAGGGCATGCAATCCTCTGTTCTAGCACCTAGCTGTTGATTTTGCATTAGTACTATGAGTTCCTTGCGAGACAGTTGTAACCAATACGGTCAATTCGAATCTGAAAGGGCTTAAGCGAAGGTCCTCTGGAAATTGACAACCATGTAACCTGCGAGATGTTGCCTGAAGTTGTTCCATATCAACAAAACCATCAACAAGTTCTAATTTGAAGGCTGTCATGCCATGTGGCATTTTTCAAATCGTTAAAGGCAGTACGTGGTAAGGGGAATTTAGCCGACCAGGACGATATCAAAACATAACCGTTTTCGGCCTTCCTCGCTTGCCGAGGCAGGCTCGACCTTACACTTGGAAATCATCATACGACAAAACATCCACTCGATTCATGTCGACTTATTCCGTCCTGAGAGGAGTTGGTGACAACCACTTCTCTGGCAACTTTAGGCGTTATCCAGAAGCGATGTGTTCCTCAGGTCCCTTGGTGGTTTTCAAAACACCTTAGTGGTCTTCTATTACGCCCACAACATCGGACAACGTCGAGGCACCTGACTCCTAGGCGTCTGCGATGTACGGACTGTGATGACGAGGCACAGGCTAGATGATGACTGCCGCCATAGAGACGTGAACTTTACCAATAGAGGCCTATTACTGGTAAGGGCAGTCCGTAATGTCACGGTAGATTTTATCCACGTCCATATGCCCGTTCTGGAACGTAGGCAATCTGCCACTCTGAACTGTATGTATTATGTTACCCGGTATAAAACTCGTTGGCTGTCAGAGTTAATGTCGGTAGACGGTGATGTAACTTGCCACGGTCTGCACTATCAAGCTTTAGACCCAAGGATAAGTTACATCACATAAAACCGACTCTGTGATGCTTTCAAACTGGGTTTGTTGTCAAATTGTAGGGCCGGGATCAGGTACAAGAGCATAGCCTTTAATGTACAATTGCTGGTCTATAAGGTGACTATTAGTTATCTACTTTCCAGTGTTGCCACTCCAGTTACTTGGCGTCTACAGAGACTCAGACGGGACAAGCTGGGGATCCATATGGGCACCCGGAAAACGAAACTCACTAAAAACAGAATTCCGTAAATGGTTAGCGTGCGCCCTTCGATAATTGACTCCAGTGACTCACAGGGCGCGCGACGTCTTGGAACGTTGATAAATGTCGGACGAGTGTAGCCATAATGACCACAGATGGACCAACTCCTAGAAACCACCACCTAGCCCTCGGTCAGTAATATCGTCGTACTCCAGCAAGAGACTTAGACACCATGCGCCCAGCGTCGAACACACCCACCGCCCTTCTCTTGGTCGACATACAAGAAGGATTCAAGCATCCCACACACTGGGGACGCTGTCGTAGCACGCCATCCTTGGAAGCAAACGTCGAGAGGCTGCTGTCGGGCGTACGTTCATACAACGATACCGCAGCGGCGAAAACTTCTCGTCATCCCGTTCTCATCGTTCACGTCCACCACCACTCTTTGTCGCCCAAATCTGTTCTGCACCCTTCGCACTTCCTCGAAGGATCTTCCACTCCGTCCGTTTCACCACTACCATATGCCGCGCCCAAAGGCTCGGAGCCAGTTCTCACCAAGAACTTCAACAGCAGCTTTGTCGGGACGGAGCTAGAGACCATCCTCAGGTCTGCCGGAATTAGACAGCTCGTGGTTGTGGGGTTGACGACGGATCACTGTGTCAGCACCACTGTCCGTATGGCGGCCAACCTGCAGGTACTGGGTGATGATGGTGGACCTGACGGGAACGGGCCTGACGTCCATGGCATCATCCTTGTTGAAGATGCCGTTGCCACCTATGAGAAGGGTGGTTTCGATGCTGAGACGGTACATGCTGTTAATGTGGCGAGCTTGGATGGGGAGTTTGCACAAGTTGCGAGAACCGGCGACGTCTTAGCGACAATCTTAGCTTAAGATACCATTGACGGTGGATGAGGACTCTGAGCTACCATCTGTCATGAAGAAGGATATGCCGCGAGTATTGTGATCAGCTCTCATGAATGCTGTCGTAAGATGTTTTATACTTTCACGGAGGGCAATCATGCGATCGAAACCACACACCGTATAGAACAGGAAACAATAATAAACCAGCTGGCCGGTCCGGCTTTAACCAATTTGAAACACCACAGACTAGCCAGCTTCGAAATGCCCGGCTTCATATTCGAACAGAAACAACTCATTATTCTGCTGTATACGCGTCATCGTGCCGCTGAGTAGGCAGTTACTGAAGGCAATTATATGTTCTAGAGGTACAGGAGAGCAAGTCATGTTAAATGTGTAAGAGGGAAATGGGATCTTGGTTCACACCCATGCAATTCACTGGACGAGCAACAAGAGCGATGAGAACACGGATGATAAAAGCACAGTATAATCCAAGAACGCCGCGCAGACAATTGGGCACTGGTCTGGGAGAATTGTGAGTGAAGAGGATGCTAGTGAGTATGATGGTGTGTGGGCCCACTTGATGATAATGGGCTCAGGAGCAAGCATTCCGAATCGAATCTCTGAGTCAAGAAAGCCCCATACTATGATCTTATATCGGTAAAACACTATGACTTTCTGATTGGCTCCCCTGAGAAATTCCCTTGGTTGAAAACCGTTTGTATCCTGAAGAAAACGCCTGTCGGCGACAGTCTTGTTTCGGACCTCCCTAGCCACAAGCAAAACGCACTCTGCGTGAGCAGATAACGCGACAGCGCCGGAACTGAGGGGACTTTAGTGAAAACATATAGACGGATCACAACACTGCAGACCCTCTGGTTCAATTACACAAAACACTATCACTGGTTGAAAGAGACTATGAAGAAACTTGTCAGCGTATTGGTTGTATCAAAGACGATTTGAAAGAGTGCCATTCTGAAATACTTTCCGTGAGCATGAACATCGAGTTTAATCTTTCCGTTTATGTCATCTATAGACAGTAGATTTGATTCGGTGGCACTGAGGCTCAGAAAGATGCACGGCTATCGACGCATGAAGTCGCAAACCCTAACCCTTGATAACCCCAACTACTTCGGCATTATAGTCAACAAAACCTCTCACTTCTCCTTCAGATTTTGGCAACATGTCTCCTTCAATATGCCTATGATGCTCACCACAGATGCCTTCGTTGGAACATGAAGCTTGACGCACATCGTTCCTAGATATCGATGCCGAGCATAAAATTGTCCATTTTGAGCAATGTTACGAGCCCACCATGTGCGTGGGGGTCAATCAGCTACGTGCGCATCTGCACACTTCTAGAACGAGCCCTCTCCAGCTTGGTAGACGGGCGGGGCGGACACTGCAGCGTCTACTGGTTGGTGAAGGACGAACATGGGTTGCTAACTTGCTTTTCCCTGCGGCCCAACAGGACCTTGCAGTGCGGCGAAAAATACGTGGGCAAAACATCCCAACGGCGCATGCAGCAGCACCACCGATGCCTTATACCCTGTGATGCACGCTATCGATCGTTGTGGCGGTCTCGTCTGCTTTCTTCACCGCCTCGTCTTGCGTGCGTGTAGATGCCCTTAAACCACATGACGCGGGAGCGGGGGTGAGATTCGTCTTGGGGACTGTGCAGGCGGTAGCCTGCCCAACGAAAGGCCTCGGTGATGGTCTCGGTGTCCGTGGCGAAGCAATTCATTTCCTGTTACGGTGCAGTAATATCATCTTCTCAAGGTCCATGTGCAGATGTATGTATGCTGATCTGGTCGACTCTATCTCTTCGGCCGCAAGCTAGCGGACTTGGACCCTTCAATGCAGCCGCCCCTTGATCGCCGTCAACCGTCAGGTCCTGCGTAACTTTCAGAAGGGGTATTTTGATATGCCAAAGCACGCAAAATAAAGCAATAGCGCGTGAGAGACTATGCGGCTTAACACGCTTGCCATGCATGCATCCCCCACTCGCCCTATTTAAATCGTCGTTGCATTAGAGAAATGAGGAGACGCAGAGGTGGCTCGGGGGGACCGGAACGTAAGCAAGGGGAACACGAGGCGTGAAGAGATGCCGCCACGATGCGACCACGAGAGGCGCGGCAGGCAAGGTGTAGTTGCAGTTGCGTGCCGCAGAGCCGGGGAGAAAAGTCCCGAATAGTCCCAACTTGTGTCGGACGATGACAAGGCGTAGGACGTGGTGTATTTGTAGCAGTGAAAGACCTAGCAGCGGAAGCATGACTTGCATCCCCCGTTGGTTAGGAGTGGAAGGCCGGATTGGCGGCCACGGCTACGGCCGCAGGCTAGTCGACGCAATGCATCTGCGAGAATTGAACAAAAGGAGGGAGGGCGTATGGTTTCAACGTCCTGTATCCGTGTCGGGCGTGGCGGATGCATCCTACTACATAGTTCCATGGACCCAGGGGTACGGCCGCAACACTTGCATGGCCCCTACTGCGTCGACGATCAATTGGCTCGACAAGCGCCCACGCCCCCCCTCTCTTGCTCTAACCACCATGAAGCGTTGAGACAAACAGAATATTGTCACCACTCTGGACTTCATACGCCTCCTCTCCCTCTAATTCCCAGTCTGCGTCATTGATGAGAGCAAGGATGCCCGGTCGCCTGGAGAGGTCGCGTTAGCGTGGAATCCCATCATGGGATGGAGATAATTTGCAGCGAACGTGGCGATACGCTCATGCGGCGTACACCGTAAATGCCAGGAAGGTGACTTGGGCGAAATGAAGAGACGAAGGTGCGAAGTGCGTGCGTGTGATATGCAATTCTGAGACATCAACGTACAAGTGACCATCGAGGACGAAAAGCTCCTTCCTGCTATCCTTCATGGTGTTTTCGCAGAGATAGTCGATGAGAAAGGCAATAGTTGCGGGCTTGCCATCCTTGCTCACCGCCGGAATAGAGAGAGCGTGGCGGCGTTGATCTGAGAAGAGCATCTCCAGGCCGCCGCTGTTGACATTGTCAGCGATATATACTTGAACGTCATGCAAAATGCAAAGCGCCCGTAATCTTCACGTCCCATCATCTTGGGTGATGGGGTCATACGCCAGAGCTTGGCCCAGGGCCATGGCACGCTGACTAGAGCCGACTTTCTGAGAAGAGAGAAAGAAAATGACCCACGAGAACTCGACGACCAAGGAGATCTTCTCCCCCGCTTCTGCAGCGTTGGTAGTCATTCCTTTTCTATTCTTTCTTATGCTGCTCTGCGGTGATTTGGTAATATGTGACGGCCAAAGTGCCGGCAGCTGTGCGATGTCGGAGAATATGTGGAAGAAAGAATGGGGAGAAAAATAGACATGCGAGATTCGAATGCAGGAAACTTTGGCTTGCTTCGAGGCACGGCACGGACGATGGTTAGATGCGATCAGGGGTGACGGGAGCGAACAGACAATCAGAGTCGCCGACGACGGTAGATGGGCTCTACTCGGCGTCTGTGGGGTAACGGTGCGGCGGCGTAACCACTCGGCTTCCACCGTTGTAACGCTGTAGTCCGCTGTAAGCCAGGGCCCCGAAGCCCCCCACCAAGAAAATTTCAACTTCACCTTTCTCCTGCTTCCCGGGAGCCAATCACAACGTCGCATTCAGTCATCCCTCAGAGTCACCTTGTCAGACGCAGTCATCACAGCGAGAAAGACACAAGATGGCTGTCTCTCAGCCTTCTATCGAGTATCTGTCTACGGGAGCTAACAGACAAACTGCCGTCGCGGATTGGAGTTCGTGCGGACTTCTCGCCTTTGGTGCCGATTCCAATATCGCCCTGTGGGCGCCATCTGTGAGCCTGGTCCAGTCTGCTACCCGGAACCTTTTTAACTGATGCTCGATGGCCAGTCACAAAATGGCGAAGGAATCACAACCCTCCTGAGCGGCCACACGGAAGCTGTCAAGGCAGTCAAGTTTCTCCCCCAAGTGGGTGATGAAGACCGCAAGCTTCTCATCAGTGGCTCCGATGATAAAACACTCAAGGTGTGGTCTCTGGACCCCAAGACCAACCAAGGTGAATGCATTCAGACGATACAGCAGCATTCGGCACCGGTAAATTGCATAGCGGTGCTGCAACCCAGACGCACCCCTAAGCAGGTTCTCCTGGCGTCAGGGGCTGCCGACGCAACCATCAAGGTCTGGGAACTCACGTTGGGCCAACTGCAGCTTAGACAGACTATTCAAACCAGTCCAAAGTACTTCCCATTATGCCTGGCACTGACAGCGCTGGACGAGGCTGAGGATGTTTTCGTCCTGGCGGCGGCGGGAACCAAGACGTTCGTACAAATCTTCGTGGCCGCTGGTGGCGAGGAAACGCTCGACTTTAAACTCCAGGCTACTCTATCGGGTCACGAGGGCTGGATCCGATCGCTGGACTTCACATGGGAGACAGCCGACGCGAACAGCGATCTGCTGCTCGCATCGGCAAGTCAGGACAAGTATGTCAGGTTATGGCGGCTCCATCTAGGCAAAGAGCTGCCATCGCTCGCAGCGGAGGGCTCAGATCCCTCAAGTGGCGCCTACCTCCCTGGAAAATCGCCATCCAATAAGGCTCATCGCTTGCAGTCCGCTGGCAAAGACTTCTCCATCACCTTCGAGGCCCTCCTCCTGGGCCACGAGGACTGGATTTACAGTGCCAAGTGGTTCACTAGCAACGGAAAGCTGCAGCTACTGTCTACCTCCGCAGACAACTCCCTAGCCATGTGGGAGGCGGATGAGACGTCCGGTATTTGGGTCAGCATGGTCAGACTCGGTGAAATCAGCCGCGAGAAGGGCGCAACAACGGCGACGGGGAGCATCGGCGGATTCTGGACTGGCTTATGGGCTCCTGACGGCAAGTCTGTCGTCTGCCTCGGCCGCACGGGCAGCTGGCGGCGTTGGATCTACAACGACGACCGCGACCAGTGGCAACCCGCCATTGCTGTCACGGGCCACACCAAGACCGTTACAGGTATTGCGTGGTCGCGGAACGGAGAGTATCTCATGTCGACGAGCTCTGACCAGACCACCCGCCTCCACGCCCGTTGGAAGCGAGATGTCGGCCGTTCATGGCACGAGATGTCTCGTCCGCAGATCCATGGATACGACCTGAATTGCATTGACACCCTCGGCGCCTCACAGTTCGTCTCTGGCGCGGACGAGAAACTTATGCGTGTCTTCAGCGAACCGCGCGCGGTGGCCCAGATGCTACAGACCCTGGGCGGGATCCAAACGGAGGCAGCCGCAGAGTCCATGCCGGACGGCGCCAACATGCCTGTCCTTGGCCTTTCCAACAAAGCTATTGATGCCGTCGACGACGACCAAGAGATCGAGGCCGACAGCCACTACGACCGCGACGCCATCGACCCGGCCACCATTGTTCGCAAGTCCATGCTCGACATTGATCACCCCCCCTTCGAGGAGTCTCTCTCGCGCCACACCCTTTGGCCTGAGACGGAGAAGCTCTACGGCCACGGCTACGAAATTTCCTGTCTGGCTGCCAGCCATGACGGCAAGCTCATTGCTAGTGCCTGTAAGGCGAGCTCTCTCAACCACGCGGTCATCCGCATCTTTGAGACGGAGCGGTGGACCGAGATCAAGCCGCCCTTGACGGCACACTCTCTGACGGCCACGAGGCTGCGCTTCTCCCCCGACGATCGCTTCCTGTTGAGCGTGGGCAGAGACCGCCAGTGGACTGTCTTTGAGCGGGACGACCAGGAGCGTTCGCGGTATCAGCTCCTCCAGGCCAACCCCAAGGGACACACACGCATGATCTTGGATGCCGCGTGGGCTCCCTCCACAAGCCCTAGGGTCTTTGTGACGGCTGGTCGTGACAAGAATGCCAAGGTGTGGGCAGGCAAGACTCAAGAAGACGGCAAGACTGAGTTCACTCTGGCCACCAGCATCGCCTTTGACAGTCCGGTTACAGCCGTGGACTTCCTTGATAGGCCAGGCGCGGAAGGCGAACTTACCCTCGCAGTAGGCACCGAGACCGGCAAGATTTCCGTGACAACATTAGCTTCCGACACCTTTCAGTCGACTAACACGCTCAAGCTCGCTCCGCAGTAAGTTCTTGCCTCCCGCACGGTTCAACGTCCCCACCGCTGGATATCAGCTAACCAGTCTATGAAGACTCTGTCTCCCCAAACCAGTTGCTCAACTCGCCTGGCGTCCTTCAGGTGAAGGCGAAGCTAGAGACGAATTGGCCATCGCCGGAGAGGACAGTTCCTTGAGAGTATACAGCTTCACCAGACTAGGAGCGTCGAACTCAACAAGCGAATGAAATTAACGGGCCCCCTCGAGTAAGGGAGGCTTCCATTGAGTCTATGTACGAGGGTATGAATTAAGCATGCATCGCCGCATGTGTATGAGTTGCATGTTCTCCGCCGGCCACCATCTGAACCGAGGCACACACTAAAAAGTCCACAAGCCCAAAACGCCCGCACCTTGAAAGCAAAGAAACACGCGCACCCGCACACACGCCCTTCGAGCTCTTCATCGGGCATCCATCGGGTGATCGCTATGACTATCGTCCTCCTCTTCCTTCGTACAGCATTCATCGTTCGCGAGGTGGGGCATGACACTGCGCGAGGTTGTAGCAGCTGAGGAGAGCATGCATCCTTTAAAGCTCCTTGACGAACTCGACCGTCTCATGGGCCAAAGCGGCGGCAGCGGTCTTGGTCGTCTCCGCCATCAGCACACTTTCCACTGCGGCCTTGGTGACCTCGACTGCGTCAACCACGGCGTCGACGACAGCATCGATCGGGTCGCCGTGCATGTAGAACCAGGCGCGACTCATGAGGAAGGCGAGGTGCTGGGGAAGGTACAGGACGGTCGCGATGAAGGTCAGACTGGAGAGGAGGAAAAGGACAGTGTCTGGTGTACGATCATTAGTCTGGGTGCTTCCGAGGTTGGCAGAAGTTGGACATTGACGGTAGAACGGGGGGATGAGGTACATGCACACAGTCAATCAAGAACGCGAGAAAAACGTACAGAAGATGAACTTTTCCAGGGGCGTGAAGATGTAGACACTGAAGGTAACCTCAAGCTGGTACTGCTTCAGGTGCAACCACTTGCCGAAGGACTGGAGGGCCGACATTGTTGCTCTGTATGCGCGTGATGTACGAAGACTGTCTGGTCTTGAGTGTTGCCAAAGAAAGCGTCGCTCGGCTTGCGACTGTCACGTTCGAAATGGCAGCAAAAAATGTTGTTCGGGAGTATGAAGACGGTCAGGGGACGAAAAGGACGGTCAACGGGTTTGCGTCAGCCAAGCGATTCTTCGTCCTTGGAAAAAAGAAATAGATTTCGCGGGAAGAAACCTTAAACAAGGGAAACCCAGAACCGTTACTGATGCTGTTACTGAAGAAGCTCAGGATTGAACGGAAACGAAACTTCGCCCTCTGGACAAACGGTGTTGCGGGATTGGGGGACGTGGAATCTTATCAGGAAGGAAATTGGGGGGTGGTCTAGGACCACCACGCGACAGAACACCAAGCACCAGCGCCGACCGATCCGCGTGAGAACCATTGACTGAAAGTTCACTGCCAGCAAAACAAAAGTGGGACAAGGCTATTAAGCCTGTGATTTCCCTCCTTAATCATCCACTTTTTCGGGATGGGTAGGGCGACAAAACGATTGTCTCTCATTGGTCACACTGTTCGCCTTACCCTCCAGGTCCGGGACGAGTCCCAGCTGACAGCTGGCTGTCTTCCACGATCTAGGTCAACGAAGCGATCGGAGCGCATCGCCCTCCGCATAGAAGCTTCTCTCCTATCAACGCACGCGTCCCCAATCTCACGGACAATGGACCGCCGCACGCGATGCCTCCAAACCCTGCATTCCTAACTCGTCTCCTATACGGAGCATTTCGAACCAAGCTTTCCAATGCCTCGATACACCCCATCCACAAGGCCCAGCTGGTGGCGTCGAGTCCGCTCCTCGTCGCCCTCTTCAGTGCATCTCCACCCGCAGGCCTCAAAAAGCACGAGATGCCGCCCCGGCCCAAACCGCCTCCAGATTCGGAGATCGAGGAGTCCTACCTCAAGGGTAGCGGGCCGGGTGGTCAGAAGATTGTAAGTCACGCTTTGCTCAGCTCAATCCAACCCACAGACCTTCCTATTCTGCGACACATTGGTTTACCAACCGTGACTGAGGCAGAGTCGGCCTGACATATAGCTGACCAATGCGCCCTACAGAATAAGACAAGCTCGGCCGTACAGCTCAAACACATACCCACTGGCATCGTCGTAAAATCCCAGGCCACCCGTTCCCGGACCCAGAACCGCAAGATTGCCCGCGAGCTCTTGGCTCAAAAGATTGACGACTTACACAACGGAGACCAGAGTCGCTCTGCTATTGTCGGTGAAGTAAAGCGCAAAAAGGCGGCAAGCGCCGCTAAAAAGAGCAAGAGGAAATACCGCAAGTTAGAGGAGGAGAAAGCAGACAAGGCTGGGGACGCTCAGACTCAAGAGCAGCACATCGAGGAGCAGCATATTGGAGAACAGATGAACAGTACCGAGAACGCTGATGTCGAAACTCAAGTTAAATCGTAAGATATGGGTGCCTTCATAACGTGTCAAATCACACAGTGTACCAAACTCGAAGATGAGACCTGGCAACAACCAAACCTGGCAACTCTTTTACTGTCTACATCCTCAAGGCTCAAAAGTATCACAGCGAGGATAGTGCAATAACGCGGGAACAGTAAGCAAAGTGTATTGTATGATCGACCTCAATGGTAGACGTGTCCGCCCCTATACGCGCCCACGCGCACCCTGCTACAAAACAAGGACCAAATCTTTCGGCAGAAGGGTCGACCCAAACTTCTTGACCATGTCAACAACTTTTCGCCAATATGAGACCTGACTTTGGTGCATGCAACGCCGAAGGAATCTTGCACTGGTCTTGATCTCTTGGGGATCGATGTGTTTTCGGAAGGGCGAGAATGTGATTCGAGAAGAAGGGCGCTGCATCCAATGATTAGACCACGACTTACTCCAAAACTCGATTTATCATACCTTAGAAGCACTTGCGGTGGACAATGGAGGGACCACTCTCGTCGTACTCCTGCTTGGAGATCCACATCTGCTGGAAGGTAGACAGGGAGGCCAAGATAGAACCACCGATCCAGACGGAGTACTTGCGCTCGGGGGGAGCGATGATCTTGACCTTCATGGAAGAAGGAGCAAGAGAAGTGATCTCCTTCTGCATACGGTCGGAGAGACCGGGGTACATGGTGGTACCACCAGACTGCAAAATTGTCAGATTTGAGACCTATGAGGTGTGGACTTGAAAGGGGGCATACCATGACGATGTTGCCGTACAGGTCCTTACGGACGTCGACGTCTGACTTCATGATGGAGTTGAAGACGGTGACGTGGATACCACCGCTCTCAAGACCAAGGACGGAAGGAGCGAACAGAGCCTCGGGAGCACGGAAGCGCTCATTGCCGATGGTGATGACCTGTCCGTCAGGAAGCTCGTAGGACTTCTCCAAGCTGGAGCTCTGGGAAGCGGTCTGGAGCTCCTGCTCGAAGTCAAGAGCAACGTAGCAGAGCTTCTCCTTGATGTCACGGACGATTTCACGCTCGGCGGTGGTAGAGAAGCTGTAGCCGCGCTCGGCGAGGATCTTCATCAGGTAGTCGGTCAAGTCACGACCAGCCATGTCGACACGAGCAATGGCCTGGGGAAGAGCGAAACCCTCGTAAATGGGGACGACGTGGGTGACACCGTCACCGGAGTCGAGAACGATACCGGTGGTACGACCGGAGGCGTACAGAGACAGAACGGCCTGAATGGAGACGTAGAACGCGGGGGCGTTGAAGGTCTCAAAGACGATCTGCGTCATCTTCTCTCTGTTGGACTTGGGGTTGATGGGGGCCTCGGTCAGGAGGACGGGGTGCTCCTCGGGAGCGACGCGGAGCTCGTTGTAGAAGGTGTGGTGCCAAATCTTCTCCATGTCGTCCCAGTTGGTAACGACACCGTGCTCGATGGGGTAGCGGAGCGTCAGGATACCACGCTTCGACTGTGCCTCATCACCGACGTACGAGTCCTTCTGACCCATACCAATCATGATACTATTCACGTTTTGTTAGATTATGACGCGTGTAGGGGAGAAATTACCGCAGCGAGAATAAAACCTACCCATGGTGACGGGGGCGACCGACAATGGAGGCTGTCAGGCCTGTTAGCATCGGGATTCGCTTCAAATTGATGACCGAGTCTCGATCCCCTGACGGGGGAGACTGCAGTATGGTGTGGACGACTTACGGAAGACAGCTCTGGGCGCATCGTCACCGGCGAAACCGGCCTTGCACATACCCGAACTAGACTCGAGTTAGAACAAGTATCGTTGTATAGGATGGGGGGTCGATGAATGAGGTGCCAATGGACTGTCAAGAGAGCTGGACAGTCGACCAGATCCCCAACTCAGCCCACGAGGCGGAATGGTCGGTGAGACGGGCGGGGAAGCTTACCCATTGTCGATAACGAGGGCAGCAACCTCCTCTGTAGCGAAAGGAAACGTTAGCCATGATCTTTGCGAGAGGACGCGAGTCGATGGAAGGCAAGCATCGATGCGCGACGACGGGCAGCGTAGACGAGCGAGGCGTCGTGTCGTGTCGTGTCGGGTCTGGGAGTGAGGTGGCAGAGATGGCGTCACGTACCTTCCATTTTGAATTAGGTGATGAAGACTGAAAAAGTAGATGACAGGTAGACAGAAGATGGAAGCAAAAACAGCTCTCTCGATTCCGGAATCGTGGGAGTGAGATGGGCAAAAAGTCCTGGGCGGATGGCAAAGAACTTGGGGAAGCACTTCGATGGGTGGTGAGGTCGAAAGTGGGAAAGGTTACGGGAAGATGAGAGGTAGTCGATTTTGGGTGGAGGAGGGGGGGAAGAAGGAGAAGAGTGGGAATGAGCAGGCACAGTGTGTGTGGTGCGGTGAGTGAGGTCGCTGGACCTTTGGCCGGTGCTGAGTGGACTCAGTTGGCTCCTGCTTTGCCTCGACGTTTCGTTGGCTGGAGCTGGTACTTTGCTGGCGGGCCAGGTTCGATTGTCAGAATGGAAGGGGGAGACCTAACCCAACTTGTGGGTGAGCAATTGGCACGGAAATGGCTACGGCGGGCAAAGGTGGGTAGACAGGCAAGACGCCGCGCAGAGAGGGGACGCTGGACACTGACTAAAACAGGTGGCAGAGAGTGGCAGCGACGGTGCCGGATGCCTCTAGGCTTGGGGGGATGAGTTTGCGCTGCCGCTTTAGGGGGGACGTCGCGGAGACGAGAGTGTACGTACCTCGGTCAGGACAAGGGCCTCTGCCTTTCTTTCTGTGCTGCTCAGTGCTGGAACTGGCAAGTAGTGTGGTGGGGTACGGGAAGGGAACGCAGTGCACCTCACTTCATTCGCTTGGGTTTTCTGTGAAGGATGACTGGGATTTAGAGAGGCTTGAGGTGCTCCCAATCTTAGTGAGAGACTACGCTAGGTTCTAAAGTGTTTACGTCTCGTCTCCGGGTTTGAGCCGCTCGCTGGGTTCCAACCGGTGGCTGGGAAGGAAAGAAGCCAAGTTGAGTGTCGGTACCTCGTGATGTGGCTGTGATAACGATTCTTGAGCGGTTTGGTCTGGAAACTTGTTGTGCCTCCTCGTCGTTATGGGCTTCTGGAGGAAGACGTTGTGCTAAACTTGCTTTGGGTTATGTTCGTCTCTCTTCCAAATGGGTTCACAATTGCATTAGAATCTCCTTCCCCCTATTCAAGGCCTGTGACTTTTATCTACCGACTCGAGTTCTCAGGCAGCATTTATTTCGCTTGGTATCACGGAGCATTCGTCAGCCTCTCCGTCAGCCATTTCACCCGTTCTCCAGGCAGGCACAGCTTATGAACCAGTTAAGTCGACGCTGCAGTCACTTTCACCTCCAGCCCTCTACGATGACGGCCACGGACCAGTCCAGTTCAGACAGACACCTTCATGGACAGTGCGATTAATTCTTAATGACTGTTGTCATTCTATAATCTCCAAGGACATCCCCACATCGACCACCTGCAAGCACGCTACCGCCAGATGAAAATACAAGGTTGTCCCAGGCGAGAGCATGGGAGCATGGGCACAGCTTGGCCAAGAATACAAAGATCAATCTCGCCGGCGAGCAGTCATCACACAGCAGCCAAGCACAGTATTGCTGATCCATCCCATCTCATTGTGGACTGTGGGAATGGAGGCCGTTCCCCGATGCACCCTCAACAAGATTCCCGCCGCGGTCGCCTGGTTCATGCTCGGAAGGGGGGCGTCGGCGGCGACGGCGGGCTTGCGCCAGCATGGCACCTCACATGTCCAAAGCCCTCTTCCCGTTCACCCCGTCCCTGAGTCGTACGTCATCTCGTTCCGTCAGTAGTGAAGAACTTGGGCAAAAGTGCCAAGCAGGCATGGTCTATTTTGGTTCGAAAGCCATTCGCCTCTCATCCTGCACCCCATCCACGGAGTCCACGGGGACATGACAGATGCACAGCGAAGGCGGGAGGCCAGGTAGACAGTTAATCTGACTACTAGGATTGTCGCCGACATCGACGCCGAAAGGGGCTGTCTTCTCATGCAAGGGACGTGCCGTGGTCTTTTCTCCTGGATGGATCAGGCGGCTCTGATGATCCAAATTGCGAACCCGCGTATGGACGCCCTTTGCGGGAACGATGCCTGGGGTCCTAGCCAGTAGCCTTCGGAACATTAGCATACAATTTTGGGATGCCAGTCTCGCATCTCGCCATCCCGCAAGCTCATTCACGGCTAGCCCTCCTCATCTTGGAGATATATGGACACATTTATGTGTTTCAACCCTCGGAAGATTTCCCAACAAGTGACAGTGCGGACGAACGAACGAGACGGACACGAATAATTGCGTACATAGTACCTACGTTTCCAGTGTGGCTGAGCTCCGTTCGGGTTGCCGAGCGGTGTCTCCATTCCTCGGGTGTATTGTACGGATCTGACAGACCATCATCTACCAGCCTGTGTCTTTTAAGGATGCCATGCTTTAAATTTGATGCATCTTAAATCAGCTATGGCATGAGACTTAAAGTGCAGGTAAATTCTTCAGTTGAAGTATGCAAGGCTGAAGTCGGTGGCATGTGCCCAGCATGTGCCCAGCATGTGCCATTGGATGTGACAACGCCAGCCTATCCAGTGTATTCTGGCTTGAAATTGTGACTTCATCGTTTCTCTGTCGTTGCTCAGCTCAGCGTGGCAGCCCGGAAAGCTCAAGCTCTTTTTGTGGCGGCATCTTAAAGCGGCGATGAGGGGCATCGCATCCATGGTGGGGCAGCTAGGACTTTTTTTCCCCTAATTCTTCACCAACCACCGCGAGAGATTGGCCCAATCCCTCACTCAAGCCTCGACCGTAGAGACCAAGACGCCTTCTGGATTATCAATGCAAACGTGACTGGCAGAGGGGTTGCCAACTCACACAATTGGTGATCCCGCGATGGACTGGGAGGCGATCTGGCCGATATCTTTCTGCCCGGAAGTCCCAGACTGATGAAGTAGTTGCATGAACAACACGCACCGAGCCGTCTTAACCAGGGCTCTCACGTGAGAAACGCGCTAATCTCCTTTAGGTGATGGCAAGCTTCTTGAAGGTTCCAGAAAAGGGCACAGCCAGTACAGCCAGTCAGAGTTCCGCAAGGGCGGCGGTGGTTATGGAGAACTTTTCGAGATGTCGATGAGAACTCAAGTGAGAGTGAAAGACGTGATCCAAAATTGCTGAACACACATACCCATTAACGTACATCGGCTGCAAAACACCACGAAACATTAAATCTCATTCCATATCAGGAATTAGTCAACCGAAACCCATTACCCGACAAGGTTGACACCGTTGACATTGAACTTGCATACATCAAGCAAACACCAACTCATTACATCCAACATCATGGACAACAAAAACCTGAACAACCTTCTGAAATGGAGCATTGAAAACCAGACTGCAAACCAGAGCGGCGAGACGGCGCCGGCCGCTCCCGCGAGCAGCCTCACTCCCGAGGACCTTGCCGCTCTCTTCGGCGGCGGTCCCAGCGATGCGGAGCTTATGAAGGCAGCCATGGAGGCAGTCACCTCGACCGACCCGGAGGTGACGCTTGATACCAAGCTCGTGGCCTTTGACAATTTTGAGCAGCTCATTGAGAACCTTGATAACGCGAACAACATCGCCAACCTCTCCCTCTGGACCCCGCTCCTCAGCTGTCTCGAGCACGATGAGCACGAGATCCGTCGCATGGCCGCTTGGTGCGTCGGCACTGCCGTTCAGAACAACGAGCCCAGCCAGGAGCGCCTCCTGGCCGTCGGTGGCATTCCGCCCCTCGTGACATTGGCGACCAAGGAGGGTGAGAAGGAGGCCGTGAGGAGGAAGGCCATTTACGCCCTCAGTTCGGCTGTGCGAAACTACCAGCCCGCCACGGACGCCTTAACCGATGAGCTGGCCAAGAAGGGCATCCGATCCGGCAAGGTTGAGGCCTCCAACATGGACGCCATCGACGAAGTGATGAACGACCTCAAGGCCAGGATCTCGGCGGCATAAGGAAGACTAAGAAAAACTGGGTGACGGGCGGGACAGAAATCTCGGTATGAATTCTTGCATGGGCGGCGTTTAGGCGGGCGGTGCGGCATGAGGTTTTGGACATGCGGGATGACCCAAAACATATTGGGACTTTGGGATTAGACGAGTATCACTGCACAAATGAACTATGCGTTCCTTCACATTATCCCTTCTGAACCGTCTGAGAGTGACCGTTGCTATTGGTACATTCATTTACAAGCTTTCTAATAAGTTGATATCTTACAATACAGGACTCACTTGCTGTAATGTCCTTATTTAATCTCTGAATTTTCCGTAAAACGGCAGGCCAAGAGCCTGGAGCAAAAGCCTCGCCTGACGGTTCGAAGTGGCGGTCGTTTCAATGAAGATATGGCAACCTGGGAGAAGCTAAACAGGTCCGTCAGCTTAACGCTCCTACAATACACACAGAAAAGAGTTTTTTTTACCTTGGCCGGGTACATGTCGTAGTTAATCTGGAGCTCTGGGAACCAAACGAGGTCATCGGGCTTCAGGCCAATGCCAATGCCGCCGTTGCCGTCTCCCGTGCTAGCGTTGACACCGGGCCAGTCTTTGATCTTGGGCAAGACAAGATTGATCAGTTTGTCAACGAACTCATACGCCTGGTTACCATGCATCGTGGTCTTGACACCAGTCTTATCGCCCTTGCGAATCTTCCACTGCACAACGTTGTTCTTGGTTTTGGTCACCTCAGGGCAGTTACCACTGATGGACTGGATAACTGAACGGGCAACATGAAGCGTTCCAGGGACCTTCGTGGCCGAGGGCATAAAGGTATGCAGCGTGACGGACTTGATCTGGGGTATGTTTTTCCAGGTGATGTTCTTTTCCAACAAGTCAAGTTTGCTTCCACCTCTGGGTCCACGAAGAGGTCGGTTGACGTTGTACGGTGAGGAATCGTCCCATGACCTCAACCGCTCTCGTGCCGGGCGCTCTGGTGTTCCTGGGGGCTTGTGTAGGTAGGTCATGGCCAGGATATCGGAGGCGATGGTAGTGTCGTAGGTCTGGCGCAGTCGGGGGAGGTTGAAAGGGCCAGGTACGAAATCTCGTGCCGTGGGATCGGTCGAAGGTGGTGATTGAATCGGATGAAGAGGGCCTCGGTTGTACTTAGGGGGGTGGTATTGGTACCTGTAGTTCGTACGTTAGGAGACCGGCCTTGATGATATCAATCGACAAAAGACAAACCTGTTTCCAGGAAGCTGTTGCTCTCTTTCAGAGACACGCTTCGCCGTATTGAAAGATTGCACAGCAGCATCATCGGGTCCTGGCGCAGTCAGGGACGAGCTAGCTTCAAGATCAGCCAGCTCGGCCTTCGCAGCAGTTGTAGAAGCGCATCGTCCGTTGACGAAGGGTGACAATTGAAATGGCGAGCGCTGCCTGCAGATAGCCCGGGTTAATCGGGAGCTTTCCCGTAGAGTGGCCATTTTCAATCGCCTCTGTTCGCGCACGCAACACACGTCTGAACGGATTAGCCGCGACGCTGGAAATTTCAATCTCGAAATGTTCGAGTAGGCCCGTGCCACATGTGGCTGCTCAGTCGCTCAGTGGGTCCCCAGGCTAGCTGATCCCCCAGGGGGTGTATGTGGCTTGATCTCTCGTTAGACGCAGCCTGAGAATCTAGGTGCAAACCCGGAGCAAACGTGACCACGTTACATCATTCGGAAACAAACGCGACCAGGTGGACGTTTTTCCCGGTGCGGACATTCGGGCCTTCGGTCCCACAACGTACCGTATGGGTGCTCTCCAGTAAGCGACTGTCGTCATCACGAACTAGGCCGCCAGATTGTCCCACGGGACATTGGATTCCAGCGAGGCACCGAAGATCTCTCCCAATATTGCAGTCGACTTCACATACGTCGTCCGATTACGTAGCAGTCATCCGGCCCCTTGCTGAACACCAGTCACCAGCTCTTGGGGCAAATAAGCACGTACGTGTGCTGAGCTGGAGCTTGTCTTCCGCTGAAGCTGAAAAGGTGGGCAGATCTGGTTCAGCACTCTGACACAACAGGCAGATATGGGACGGATAGGTTGGCATGATGGACGATGCACATCAAGATCAGCGGCGGTGGAGTGCTATGCAAGTTATCTGATTTGCCAAGGATGGACACGAATGCGACCGATTGTGATGTACAACGTACGCGGTCGCATTTTTTTTGGTTGGGAGTAACGAGTCCACGCATGGCGGTGTAGTATCAGTGTTCAAGATTCAGGGTGCTTAGAAGTGGCATGTTAAGCCACAAACTGCCCGTTTATTTTCAAGTTGACATATAGACTTCGGCGTTATTGAGCTTGCTTCTCCTGCTCCTGAAATAAAGTTGAGCCTCTGAGAGCTGGGCGAAACCCATACTGCATAGCTTTTGCTTTTGTGCTATTCTGGATTGTTGTTTGTTTCCTTGAGGCATATTCGGTCATCTGTTTTGTGCGAAGACATCACAATTAGGGAGACTCTTGAAACTCGAGCAGGGGCAGTATAGAGTCGTGAAATGAGGTCGAAAGTACGTAAATGGGAAGACGCCAATGGTAGGTAGGTAGCATAGGAGACAGTGCCAAGTCACGACGAACGAAACAAAAAGCCGGACTTTAACTAGAATCATTCCTGGTCTGATAATCTCCTCAACTGCTGAAGCCGAGGGCTCCAATCAATAATGATAGTAGAGTTGATGCGATAGTCAGATTTCCACTTTCATCTTAGGTAGACACTCGGGAGGCCTGTTCCTTTTTAGGATATTCCTGTCACGACTGAGTGCTCTTACGTAGGTATGTCACCTCATGTGGACATGGGATGTTGGGAGCAGGCAACTTTTTACTCGAAAGTCACCTGCTGGCACGGTAGGCGGTTTGGCGGTTGGTCATAAGATGTAAAAGGCATGGCCGCAGTTTCCATGGACGCATTTTTAAGGGGACGGAACATTCTGGCTTCGCTCTTCTGCATATCCGCCAAACTGAAAGTCCGCTTAGCTGTTTTACCTCAGCAACAAACTCGGTGTTACGGACGATTCGAACTACTAAAGGACAAGTCCTTGTTCAGAGCCCCAAAGTCCGCCTCGCCGCTGCCGCCATCAACCGACAAGGCATACCTGGACTAGTACTACTCGCACCCAGTCAACTGACAGCAAGACCGCAAGGAGCACTGAGTGCACCCAACGTGCTGCACGCGCTGGATTATCAACACACTTAGTACCTTTGTTGCAAGTATACTGCATCCAACCTTTTCCGAATCGGTACCTGGCAACATTGGATGAAGACGCCCCGGACCAATATCCACTCTCCCAAAGTTGCTAACTTTGGACCCCGAGTTTCTGAGCCAAAATCCACACTGCCATCTGACCCCTGGTTGGACTCTCGCTACCTTAATTGCTTCAGCTGCTCCCCGGTGCTTCTTAACAAGGACGCTTGTCTGTCCTTCATCTGAGTACACTTTCTTGCTCTTTTCTGCAAATCCAGCCACAACATTTTTTTGGATCGATCGTCGTCTCTTACAACTGCTCACTGCACCGTCATTCTATCCTGACCTAAGTCTCGTTGAGAAAACCGCCCCTGAACCGCAGCAAACCGTCGCCCTGCTCATCCAAAGGTCCAGACCAGATCAGCCAGCCCCGTCTTTTGCGACTGCGAAAATCCGCCCCGCCGAGACGCGCCAGAGCCCCTCCAGATTTCTGAACTACCGTCACACTTGGTACACTCTTCATCCTCAACATTGCTCCCCACTCCCACATTGCTGGCCGATGGGGGTACGGCTTTCGCCCGGTCGTGGTTTTTGACCGCTGAGACGACTCTCCTGAGAGGGTGGCTTTTTCGGCCATTGCCAATCTACAAAATTTACGATCGAGAAGAGTCCTTATTTTGCAATCATGAAGGGCAAGAAGTTTCTCAGCCTGCGGGACAAGAATGGCACCCATCGCAGGAGCAAGTCGTCCGAACCTGGACATAAGGTAAGAACTTCAGTCTTATGTACGACGATGCACGCCTTTGCATGGCGCTTCTGAGCAAAACTCAAAGCTAATTTTTACTCTTTTGGAATCAGAATCGACCACTCTCGGCCGAGGCCTTCAGATCGCTCTTCAAAGGTGATCGACAGTCCCAAAGCGACGACGAGGTAAAAGAGAAGGAGATGGCAAAGGTATAATTGAGATACAACACAGCAAAGTCGCATCGCTCTAATTATGCAACAGGTCGAAGACATCATGCAGCTCCTCGCCGAGTCCAATATCACCGACGTATCTGCCGAACACGTTCGAGACTCGCTCAACAGCAACTTCGCTGAAGGCGACGTCCACAAGACCGTCGAGTTCATACAAATGCAATGCAAGGCCATGGCCGGCAAGATTGCACACTACAACCCCCAGGTCGAAATGGTTGGCGCTGAGAACAGAGGCAACGTTACTTGCTACCTCGACGCCCTCCTGTTCGCCATGTTTGCAAAGCTGGATGCTTTCGAATGCATGTTAAAGAACGAATTCACCGATGAACCGCGGCGCAGACTGGCTACGCTTCTACGCTTGTGGGTGAACATGTTAAGAACCGGGAAGATGATTCATACAGACATGGTAAGCCGTAGAACCTCTACGCCAAAACACACACTTGTTCCTAACAACCGCAGACGAAACTGATCCAAGACGCCCTGGCCGACTGCGGCTGGAGCGACGCTAGGCTTCTAGAGCAGCAAGACACCTCCGAAGCATTCGCATTTGTAACCGAAACTCTTCAACTACCTCTCCTACAACTACAGGTCGACCTGTTCCACCAGGGGAAAAATGATAAGGATGACCACAAACTGGTCTACGAGCGACTATTGAATCTGGCAGTACCTCCTGATCCCGAGGGCAAGGGCATCCGATTGGAGGATTGCTTGGAAGAGTACTTCAACACACAGGTGGACGTCCTGAGAGACAGTCACGAAGATAAGAAGGAGGCGGAGGGGTCGACCCCGGTCAACAAGAACACAATCAGACTTGTAACCCGGGAAGATAGTGTCGAATCGGATACAGCAGACGACTTGAGCTCCTCGCCTCTGCAGTTGTCGCCAGCTCTGGAGCGAAAGTGGACAGCTTCACCTGCACCAAATGGCGCTCCAGCATCTCCGGGCAGCTCTTCCCGCCCTACTCCCCGACATCGTTCAACCAGTGTGATACAGCGGGTCGTGCTGGAAGAAAAGGAGGAGGCGAAAGAGACCGAGTCGACAACCATACTCGAGAAAGCGTGCCGGACGAGCTCAACAGTGGTCAAAGCCGTTACAATCCCTGCATGGCAATTTTTCCGGCTGATCCCTTGGCATGCCGCCGGAAACAAGGAGCCCAAGAATGACATTGACGTTGCCATGAACTTCAATCAAAGACCCGTTGTCGGTATTTGTCTCAAGCGATACATGATGACAAACTCTGGCATCCCACAGCGCCAGAACACTTTCATCGATATCCCAGATAGCTTGAGGCTCCCTCATTTTATGCTAGCCGACGAGACTCAACTCGAGGAGGACCCCAATGGCTTCAGCATGGAGTACAAGCTCGTCCTCCAGTCTGTGGTCTGTCACCGCGGTGACTCGCTCTATAGCGGGCACTATGTCTCTTTCGCAAGAGTTGCGCCAAAGCTTCTAACCGACAATCGACGGCACGAGCTTGACCCACCTCCCGACTATGAAGAGGCACAATGGGTTAAGTTTGACGATCTGGACATTGAAAGCAGGGTAACCTATGTGGACGACATCAAGCAGGCGCTGAAAGACGAGATGCCTTACCTTCTCTTCTATCAAATTGTACCGATGGTAGAGGTAGCATCTACCGAGGAGACTGAGACGGAGCCGCCCTCATACAATGAATCCAAAGTCAGCGTCAACCTGCCAGGTACCCCTAACCCCGCTGAGTGCAATCAGTCTGGGTTACCGTCGTCGAGAAGCGATTATTTCGAAAACACGTCGGTGTCTCCGCCTAAGGCCCCGAGTATCCGCTTTTCATCGGAATTTGAAAGGCCTAGCCGCATTAGCTTCGGTGATGACGAGCCTTACTCAGGATTTAAGGATTCTCGTCGCGGTAGCGTAACCTTTACCGACTCGACCCTCGGCACGCCTGCTATCACTCCTGAGGCCGTATCGCCCGCTCTCACCCCTAGTGAGGAGACAACAGCGCAGAGACTATCTCGAGCTGCGGCTCTCTTCACAGGCAAGAGTAAGAGTAGGCCTACCAGCCAAGCAGGAGAAGGGCGCATCAGCCTCACAATGACCCGTCTCGGAGGACTCATGCGGCCAAGCAAGGAGCCTTTGCGCGATCCCAACGGGAACGCAAGCAACAATGCGTTGGCAACATCTATTAGTGCTCCTCTACCCGATTCAGTGACCGAGGAGGAGTTTATTGAGAACGCAGATGCGGACCAGACACCCGTCGTAGACCCGGATAGAAAGGACTCCAAGGAAATCAAGGAGCGGAGATCCTCGGAACATCACCACAAGCACAGCAGTAAGCGCAATAAATCCAAGAATCGATATGCGGAAAAGAAGAAGCACAAGGAAGGGGATGAGCCTGAGCGGGAGTGTACGGTCATGTGAACGCACACGTATGACTGTGCATGGGACGACTGGCAGGGAAACAGGTGTCAAAATAGAAGAGGCGAAGACTCAGGGATGTCATGATTTTCGAGTTGGATTGGCGAGGCCTATCTCAGTTGACAGCGAGGAGTTTGGTGGGCTAGACTTTTGGGAGACATGCATTGAAGTACAGTAATGGGTAACAGCAAAGCAAACTGTGCAGACAGACGTGTCACCTTCAGATGTGGCATGCTTCCAAGGGCGTTTCAATGGGGATTTTCTTATTCGCCGACAGAATACCTCGGACGAGGTGGCAATTGCGACAAGACAGATTCAGATGTCACCAGATGACGGAGGAGCTGAGCATAAAACTATTGATGACCGAGTAGTCAACTATGGGGATTTAAGCTGACTTCTCTAACCTGATTCCTTCAACGTTGTGTTTGCGCGTGGAGTCGCTGCATTTCAGGTGCCGTGCCGAAAACCTGTGTCATTCCCCTCCCTCCCGACCTCAGTATGCGGTGTTCCTCTTTGAATTTGACATGTTGGAAAAGGAAAACAACCCCCAACCCCCGCGACGAAGTCCCATCGCAGCTACGCTAAATCTGGAGCGAGAACAAGATTTGAACTTCTCGACCCATGTTTCCGCCCATCGTTCCTGGCAAGAACGATGGACATATTGGTCAAACTCGAATCAATTGTTTGTGTCACTAGCACCCTTTAGACGA
Organism: Colletotrichum chlorophyti; assembly: GCA_001937105.1. Classification (NCBI taxonomy): domain Eukaryota; kingdom Fungi; phylum Ascomycota; class Sordariomycetes; order Glomerellales; family Glomerellaceae; genus Colletotrichum; species Colletotrichum chlorophyti. Next base: position 339,397 of record MPGH01000185.1, read on the forward strand.
TGATGATGGAGTCTTCAAACAATGGTGGAAAGTCTGTGATTCGAGTAAAATGTGGAAGATACCGCTTCAACTGAATCTAATCCTCGTCATTCTGTCTGTCGGCGACCATCTCTGCAGCCTTGTTGATGACCTTCTCGGGAGGGCGCTCAACGGGCTCCGCTGGGGACGAGAGGCCAGCGATGGGCGACAGGTTGCCGCTAGCAGGAGCGCTTCCCGGGACAGGAATGCTAATGTCCTCGGGCGAGCCCGGAGTGATTTTGGGGTCAATGCCGGGAATGTGAATGCGTTTGGCCTCGTTCTGGTAAGCGGCGGGGATAATTTCGATGATCTCGTCGCGAGGAAACTTGAGGACCGGGATGTCCATGGTGGCACAGTGCATCAGGTAGGCGTACAGGACGCGGAGAACCGACTCATGGGCGATGATAAGGAGGTCGCTTTGCTCTCGTTCCAGCTCTAGGATGATAGGCTCGAGACGGACGGCGAGGTCGTGATAAGACTAAACAGATGAGCATGGGAACAAGGCAATCTGATTATAGCGTTGTAGGCTCACCTCAGCTCGGGGGTATCTATGGTGATAAGGGTCAAGCTCATGCTTCTCGACTTCCTCGGGGTAGATATGGCGTATGGCACGCTCCGACATCTTCTCGCATACACCGGGGTTAATCTGGCTCATCTGCGAGCGCTGACGGACCTTGAACCCCTTATTCTTGAGGTAGTCGGCAGTCTGCACAGTACGGCGCCGGGTGGATGTCCAGACCGACAGTGGGCGGAGAGGCACGTCAGGGCCTCCTTTCTCAATCAGGGCGGCGCGCTCTTGCTCGCGATGCTTCAGAAGCGTTTCTGACATCCTGGCGGCATAAGCCATACCATCCTCAGAGAGAGGAGCGTCGGCCTTGTACGAGTCCTCTTCGGTGGTAACGCCTGCGCGAACGAAATACGTAGTGCGTGATTTGATGTGCAAGTTAGTGAGGTAGAAGACGATACGGTGCGAGAGATAGTTGAAGGATACGTTGTTGTAGAAGAACTTTTGTCCCGCATTGATCATCTTAATGTAGTTGAGCTCCGTCTCGTTCATGGTCTCGAAGACAGGGATTTTCATATCGATGCGGCGCAGGTACAACTTCGCAGCCTCGTCGGGTTCCATGCCGGCGAACTGTGTCTGTTAGTGCCCAGTTTCCCAGCATCACCTGAAGAACCTTACGTCAGGAGAAGAGATCTTGACGTTGCGAGCATTCTCGCGCAAGATGGCCTCGTCATCGACGAATGACTCAATGAAAAGTGTCTGTAGCGCGTTAGATGGACAAAGTCGTAAACTTTAAGATGCCACGTCTCACCTGGACGTCATGCTTCGCGAGCTCCTTGGCAAGGGCACGGCGGCCAGCGGCGGTAGGGTTGACAGCGTCATAGATGGCGACTTGTCCATTCTCATGGTTCAACCAGGCATAGATATCCTCGCGACATTTCTTGAGAATCTTCTGGCGAAGAATGACTGACTGCGGCGATGCGTCGGGGAAGAAGTAATCCTCCGGTACTACGCCGCCTTTACCCACGGTTGCGCGGCGATAGTCGCCCAGATGGAAAATCCGAGTTTTGACTCCCAACCTAGACATGTTGAGTACGCCCGTCTAAACAGAAGAGTTCCGTCGGGCTACTTACCAACCCAGATAGCGGGCCATGGATACACAGATATGACTACGTCTCTTAGTACAGAGCCTGTGAAGAGAAGCGTGCCCTACTCACGTCTTGCCACGAGCCGGAAGACCAACCATGACGATGGCGATACGGCCCGAATGAAACAGCCGGCCCGACATGGTGCTGTATAGCTGAGCGGGGGCCATATCTTGGTCTTCGGGGACATCGTGAATGCCGTCAATGAATGTTGAGCTCTTACGGCGGTATCTTGGCGCGTTGGCCGCGATTTCGGCGGTACTGTCAGGACATGTCATGTCAATGTCGCGTTCCCAGCAAAGCGCAGACTGAAACTGAAGGGCGAAAGGTGCATCGCCTGGTGTAGTTAGGGCTTCACAGGCCCTTCCCATGGGGTCTGTGTCTGCAGGACGATAGGATAAGTTGTGATTGGGTCTAGAGCAGAGACAAAAGGAAATGGAAGGACCAGCAAGTTGCAGAGCCAAAGAAAAAGAGGGATCATGATGTGCCCGCCTTGACCGTCATCTTCCAAATAACTTTCGCTTCATGTACTCACACATGAATAAAACAATATTGGTCTGGACAGAGCTTCTGTTCCAAAGATTGCCAGCATAAAACTAGTGAATATGGCTGTGTGGCAGGGCAGAGCCTTGCTTCCATCACTAGAAGACAGCCTGTGGGTGTATTCGCAGACTGGTGTGATATAGGGCAATCATCAGAAGATGAAACAGAGCGCTGACTGTACAATCTCCTGACTCCCTAGCTGGAAGCAGAACACAAGCCATATTGGAATTTCTTTTGTCCGTCTCCTTGACAGCGATATAGTAGCTCATGAACATGGAGCCACTTCAGGAGCTTCCAAAGTCATAGGGGCACCTTAGCAGGAGAAGCTAAGATGGCTCGTAGCAAATCTCCTCTTCGTTCATGGTCCTGATGCTTTTTTGAGTCACTGGACCCTTTTATGTAAGCTGAACTCGATGACCAGTCTCTTTCATGTGGGGCTGAGAATTCTAATAGATGAGATTCGAAAGTTTTTGCATGCTTAAATTGCCAACCTCTGCCAGACGTTTCCCTCGACCTGGTATCGCAGGGGTTGAAATTCCGAGGGTTTCGTTGGAGTAGACCGAAGGTATGGGTATGACGCAGCGAACGGAGCACTTGCTTGTAGGCACATGCCGAAGATGAGGTGCTGGGCAGGGATTGGTGGGATTGACAAGACCCCTCTTCTGATGGGTTAAGAAGGAACAGATAAAACTCACAGTAATGTATCCATTCTGACTGGCGACTTAAGAGATTTCTCAGGACTCTGAGCGACTGATAGCTAACTCAGGGGACATGCCCAGGGGTCTGGAATCGCCAGGAGAATGCTTTCGAGGCAGCTACGGCCTCTACGCCGATGGAGGGGCCGCTGCGGAGGGGAATAGCGGAGACAAGCGAGGTACGCAAGATCGGTTCGCAACAGAGACGTTGCTAGAGTGGATAGATCCCTCAGAAGTAATGAAACCAGATGGTTGGTAAGGTTGTAAGAAAAGCCACCGCGGCTGGCTCTGAGGGGATAAATCGCGCAGTAGTCGTTGTTTTGTTTGTGATGAAGGCGGTCGAGCTCAGAGTGACGCTGATTGATGTCTCTGTTATTCTCCGTTCCGATTTAAGCCGTCAGTCGCTGACTTGCCCCGGAGGACCCTCTCTCACCGAAATTCTGTGGCCTGTGCAGTGCAGGCAAGGTGCCAACTGTGGATTACTCAACCGAAAGAACGATAATGTGTTTGGTATCCAAACAAGAATTCACAAGTCCAAAAGCCGGTAGTGTTGAGTCGAGGGTATCTTAGCTAGTTATGCGAAGCGTAGGGAAGATCTGCCGTCCAGTAAGAAACCGTCTAGGATGTAATGCAAGTCAAGCACCAAAAGGGCCATTTACATACTCGATGCTAAGGGAAAAAGAGGTGTTGGGCTCAAATAATGAAAAGAGCCAAGAGAACGTACCGGATGCAGGCCAGGGTCCCTCTCCAAATCCTTGAATTGAGCCGGGGTGGCTCAGCCGACGTCAAGCCCCGGCTAAGCTTCGGACGGTCATTTTCGGGACAGGCCGGCTGCACCTGACCAAAGCATGTGTGTAATCACGTGATGCTATGTCAGTTCAACCTTTCGAGCCAGGACAACAGGTGCAGAACGGTTACAGGCAGTTACTGTCCCCACCAGGCCTTGAGCCAACCGTGAATCGTGGCTGCCAGCTGGACCCATTGGATTTAGCGTGACACTGTGGCTCGTGCTCAACCGGCCAGCACCTCTAAGCTGCGTAATGTAACCCGCGTGGAAGAAATTTATTCTCCAGACCTTGCAATCCGTCATCACCGACTCCGACTCGACAACCTCACCCCCAAAACGAACCCTGCCGGCCCATCGTGAGAGCTTCAATCGGTTTCAGGGTAGTTGCAGCTGTATTCTCTTCAACCTTGTTTAGAGCCTCTGGTCTCTTCGCCCTCCCTTCCTCGACTTTTCCTTCTAATTCCTCGGCTCTGTTCGATTCAGGCCGGCGCCGACCATCGCAACAATGGCGTCAAGCTTGGAACAAATCCAAAATGTTCTCCTGAACAACCCCGTCGCAAACACCCTGTCAGATGCCCTCAACTCCTTTTCGGAACGGAGAGCGAAGCTTGGCTTGTCCAACCCCGGCACCACCGAGAACCTGACCCGCGAGGTTCAACGCGATGTCCTGCTCACCAACTATATGTTCACCGGCCTTCGCGCGGACCTTACCAAGGCCTTCAGCATGTCGCCCTTGTTCCAGGTCTCTCATCAGTTTGCGATGGGTGAGCGTCTGAACCCGTACACCTTTGCTGCGCTGTACGGAACAAGCAAGGTCCGTGGTCCCCTGATGCACCGAGACAGGCGCGCGAGCATCGTCGACTGACTTGATTGAATAGGTTTTCCTGCAAGGAAACATGGACAACGATGGACAGCTGTCTACCCGCTTCAACTACCGATGGTCTGACAAGCTCGTTTCGAGAACCCAATTTCAGGCTGCGCCTGGCGCTGGTCAGGAGATGCTCCAGTTCGAGAACGAATACACTGGAGACGACTTCACTGCCTCCCTCAAGATGCTGAACCCCTCCTTCCTCGACGGCGGTGTTACTGGTATCTTCATTGGCAGCTATCTGCAGTCTGTTACTCCTAAGCTCGCCCTCGGTCTCGAGACCGTCTGGCAACGTCAGGCCATGACCCAGGGACCCGAGACTGCTACCTCTTACTGCGCTCGTTACAAATCTGACGACTGGGTCGCCACCGCTCAGCTGCAAGCTCAAGGAGCTCTGAACACCTCATACTGGAGACGTCTGTCTGAGAAGGTTCAGGCAGGTGTTGATTTGTCCCTCTCGCTTGTCCCCAGCGCCGGAGGTGTCATGGGCGGCTTCCAGAAGGAGGGTGTTACCACCATCGGCGCCAAGTACGACTTCAGAATGTCTACTTTCCGCGCTCAGGTTGACTCCAAGGGCAAGCTCAGCTGTTTGCTGGAGAAGCGCATTGCCGCCCCCGTCATGATGACCTTGGCCGCTGATGTTGACCACTTCGCTGTAAGTTGAGCCGTTGCCGAGTCGGAAGTGTCATACTAACACGTTCTGCAGCAACAAGCTAAGATCGGAGTTGGTATCTCCATCGAGGCTGGTGGTGAGGAGCTTCAGGAGCAGCAGGAGGCTCTTGGAGCCCAGGGAACTCCCAACATCCCCTTCTAAACTCGACCACAGGCCGGCTTGGCGGTGGCCGAGTCCGAACCGAAGCTCCGCTCCTAATCGAACCCAATAATTGATTGTCTTTCGGCGGCGAGGACCAGAAACGACAACAACGAACTTGATTTTCTTTACAAGTTCTTCTTCTTTTACTGCTGTCTTAGTACACACGACTTCACGCCCCGACAGCACGGATCCAACAAATCGAGTTTTCTACTCACCGCGATCCGCCCGTCATGCTCTTGTTCGTTGAACCTCGACTTCTCTCAGCCGCCCAGACGACTTATGTATATTACGCTCAGCCCGAGCACCAGGGCCAGGGCCAACATGGTGGTGTATTGGCTTGCTTGGACGCATTCTTAGGATGCCTTGTACGGCTTCCCCGAAGCGAAGTGGCAGATGCCACGATGGATAGGAGAGCGTCTTTGAGGTCACATATCACGATTGCCTCTCTTGATGACCTGCTCTCGCGTGTACTTTGTATGAAGAGATAGAATTCAACTGCCGATATAAACCATCTCCCAACGTTTCCCTGACCGATTGTCAATAGTCATGAACGTATTCAGATCTAACCTTATAAGCACAAACGATGTAGCAGCCTTACGTCGTTTGGTGGCATAACAATTTTGACTTGTAACTGAAGCAATCGGTCATTAGTCCGCTCGAAGGTAGCACAGGCACAAGTCAGACTCCCGTTGCGGCAATGACGGTATGTCGAGGTGCTATGTAAGGAGGAAGAAAGGTCGTTGTCAACTCAACGGCAAGGCACCTGGACAAGTGCGCAAATCTATTGTCCACTCTACCTATACCGTCAATGGCCATTAGTGGCAATCTCTGAAGCGATTTCTCTGAAAACCGCCTTCAGTTCCTCGTCGCTCATCTCCTTGATGCCCAGCAACGCATTGTCGCTCTTGGGCCACGGCTGAGCGAACTCTTTTTTGGAGCAGGCATAAATGAGCTGTGGATACATGACATCCGGCGTCTTGACACCCTTTTTGATGGATTCCATGCTATCGGCATACTTGGCATCCACGTCAACGGTGGTCGTCTCCCACGACCCATCCACTGCCTCCTTTGCGATAGCGCCCATCTGCTTCTGCGACTTGTTAACGGAGTGAATATACGCAGTCCTGTTGACCGTCTCTTCCGGATGCAGCAGGACGCCAACGACGGCCTTGGCCACGTCCCCAGTCATCGTGTAGGGGATGACATTTTCACCGTCATTGAAGAGGGAAAGCCTCTTGTTCTTAACGTCGACTCCCATGAAGGAGGTGCGGATGGCCATGTCGAGGAAAGCACCGTTCGTGATGAGGGTGTAGGAGAACTTGCCGCCATGGTCCTTGGCCTTTTGCTGCATGTAGGCGTGGGCCATGGCCTTGATACCGAAGACGGGAAGGGAGGGGTTGTGTGCACGGTCCGGGTCCAGGCCGAAGTCCGAGGGGATGTAACGGTAGATGCCGGCGGCCACGGCGGCGTCGATGACGCGGGTTGCGACTTGGGGGTCGAAACTGTTCGTACAGTTGACGAGGGCATCCTGGCCCTTGAGAGCCTCGATGAGGGAGTCACGGGACTCGTAGTCGACTTCCTTGACGGTGACGCCCTGAGGGCACTTTTGAGAGCCGGCCTTCCGAGTCAGGATTGTGATGTTGAACTTGTTGGAGTCCATGAGTTCTTTCAGGATCGAGGGCCCGAGGTTTCCTCCGGCCTGGTACGACTTAGTGTGTGATACGGGGTTTGTGAAGGATGGTAACGGCACTCACTCCTGCGATAGCAACGTTTTTGATTGTAGGTGTCATGATTGCTGTACTTTGTTAAGAAGTTTCCAGTTCTGGTGAAGGGCATACAGTTAGATGGGTTGCAATCGGGAGGATCCTGTACTTATGGGCTTGCACCACCTCTGCTTCGGCGGCGGCGGCGCCAGGACGAACTGGGTCGTGTCTGTCCGCAGCCAAGCTCGGAACCATATGGCCGCTGTGACGCCATTCCGTTTCGCCAACAAGTCCGAAGACTTGTCAGTCACTGGAAGTGTTTTCAAATACATGGGGAAACGGTTCAAGACCTCGCTATGTGACTCGAGCTCAGACTGTGCGTCCATGAATGGTGAGCAAGCGCACGTCCGGCTTGTGTTCCTCGACGCAGCCCAAGTGTGAAGGGCATCCAGGATATGGACCTTGCGAAGCTGAACATGCCTAGGGAATAGGTTGACAGATGCTCCAGAAATTCGCTGTGTTTAGCTAGTCTTATGAGGTATAGACCGAGTATCTTCCAGTCAATGTTGCAGCAGATTGTTGATAGTGCCGGGCAACGTAGCAGAAGACCGCCGACAGACCGCCGGCAATAGGTGGATGGGTGTGCCGTGCCATGTCCATTTGTGAGCAGATATCGTCTGAAGTCTTTTACCTATCCCCTCGGATCTTAGATACGGGCTGCGACAAAAATGGCTGCCGCTGCAGCTGTCTGGATATGCATTGGACTGCCCTGTTCTACATGGGATGAGAAGCGCAATGTCCGGGCGGGCTGGGTGCGGGAGTGTCCCCATGATGCTGGTCTTGAATAGGAACGAAGTGACAAGGCAAGGGAAACTAAAACTTCAAACGTCATCTAATAAGCAGGTCGAGTGCGTTAAGAGGCAGGTCCGAAGGGTGATCGATTCACTCTTCACTTTCCGCGTGCCGTCGTCAGTGGAAAGGGGCCTTCGGGGTTGGTGTTTCGAGATTTCTGGTATGATAAATATGACAGGATGCCCCTTGCAAGAGCCTGAGCTGATCATTTGAAGCTTCGGGAAATGCAAATGAAGCAGGTACCAAGTGGATGACGAGAGTAAGCGAGCGGTGTGCCGACAAAAAACGAGACGATGTGTGCTAACGCCTTTCTATGCTGGGAACTCCAGTTACCACACCTGGTAGAGTGCAGGAACACTCGTTGGAGAGCAGACGGCGTTGTCATCCAGGGGCAGCTAGGGATACTGCCGTGCTAGAACCATCGACCACATTGTTTATCGGAAGCTCAGGAAACAATTGGGTTTACATGTGGTGAGCTCTAGTTTATGCAGACGAACAAAAAAGCGAGAATCCACCCAAGAAAGTCAAAACTCTCGATCTCTGGTTGGTAAAGTCCAAAACTAATGCGAAGAGGGGGAATCGAACCCCCGGCCTAAGCAAACCTGCAATGGGAAGCTTAGATGTTACCACTACACCATCATCGCGTGGATGTACAATATTTTGCGGTAGGTATTGGTATATACTCTCAGTAGAAGTGAGTAGGAATGAGTAGAATTGAGTTATTCCATTTAGAGCGTTAGTGGGATTTACCTTAGCATACATTAGTAATCCTTCCCTATCATATCTCATTATATCCTATCCTGTCCTATCGGATGCTTGAATATAAAATCGATCAGTGGGCGCCTTTTGTTAGGGTAGGCACTCGGCTGGCCACCGAGTGTGAGGCCGGTCGAGGCCCCCAAAGCTATTGAGGACTGATGCGGGGAGTAGATGGTAGGCGATGGGATCGGAAAGCTGAGCTCGAAGTAGTCGCAGCGGAAATCAGTGGTGGTTGGATCTTGCGTCAGTACCTAAAGACTGGACGGAGTATCCGTAAATGGTGCGAAATACGCCTGAGTTGGATTCTCGCATCTCGGCTGCAGCAAAGAGGACAGAACCTATTATCGGTGAAAGGTTAACGAAATCAATATTATTTTCAAGAATAGCTGTGTTGTGAAGGGAAAAGCCTAGAAAGAAAATTCTTGCCTCCAGTTTTCACAGCAGCGACGCACTAACAATTTCGGTGGCCGAGGACTAATAGCTAATGGTCAGTGCACTGACGCAACATGTCAAAAGTCGACATCCCAGTTACAGGGCGAATTTTGCACAGATTTCAGATTGAGATTTTTACTTCACCGAGTTTCAAACTTGCCGAGAATTATCTGGAATGCGCACTAGAACATTAATCAGAGCACTGCCTTGCTGGTCCCGGCATCAGAATTTTGTAGCTTAATCCAGTTGCATGGGTGATTTCCCGAACTCCACCCAAAGTTAACGCTTGGATGCAGAGTAGACTAGGAAGTAAAGCTCCCAGACATCGATATACTAAGAAAGAAATCTGGGAAATGCTGGCAAGTAATCAACTTTTTGAAAGGCATGAATTATCTTGACACGGCTAGGCATTTTAAGGACACAGCTCACTCATTAGAATCTCTCCATCGAATCAATCATTACGTACAATGGAACATGTTTTCTGTCAAAAGACGGGGATCATCCAACACTAGGCGAGCACTCGCAAAACTTCAAGGTTACTATTTGCTTCGCTGCCTTATCTGTATACAATAGTGAACATCTTCAATATCTATGCACGTAATATTTCATATCGATGACATCCATCTTGGCCACAGCTGCGATTCTAATCTCCTTTCACCGAGATAGCCACAATGACAGTGGCAGTCGTTGTAACGACGAAGAAGGCGCTGTATCTGCTATAATATTGGGTTTTATTATCTTCTCTACTAGTCAGTTAAATTCAGTAGCAGAAGATTTTGTGCCGTTATCTAAATTGCAGTTGTCATAACTGGGATGCTTTCAGACACTTCTCCTCCAGGCTTGCAAATTTGCCAAGGTCGTTTCCATCTGTCTTGTTTTACTCATGACTATGAATTACTTCGATGAACTCATCGAGCGTCGACCCCGACTCCAAGTGCCTCTACCCCTTCCTGTTGTAGACTTACTCCAGTCTTTGGAGCCTCTCGTAGTCCACCCAGCCCCAACCAGCGAGTCTGGTCCGTATTCTACGCGCTATGAGGAGATAATAGCCCATCTACAACATTTGTTTGACTACTTCTATGACGAACCGGGAGCCCTAATCCGCGAGGACTTCTGGCTGTTTTCTGGGAAACATCGGCCCTCCTACTCTCAACAGTAGTTTCCGCGAAAAGCTTTGGCAAACTTTCTTCAGATATTCACAGTGATCTGGCCATCGCCCGCGATGCACTCCCTCACGCTGCGGCCTCTGTAGATCCCGGTGCTACCATTCTGCTACTTCTGGCCTGGCGCATGAAGACAACAGTTGCCAACTGGGACCTCACTTCATTACATTCGAAGGACGGTCGGCTAATGGCGACATGGAAGCGAGAGGCTGCTGCAACTCGCAATTGGCTTGCCGACTTGGCTCCAGAAAATGTCCATAATGTTATTAAACAAGACTTCGACGCCCAAGAGGATCTACTTCGCTCGATCACTACGATACATATAGAATCTAGCCAGTCTCTTCAAGACTGCAAAGTGCGGTTCAAAAGATGGACACAAATCTGTTTCCATTACTCGAACGATCCTACCACTCGATAATGGCCAAAGTACAACTGTCATGGCAGCCGGGCCCTTTCAATCGGATGATACAAACGAACCTCGCAAGTCTTCATCCATCGAGTCAACAACGCATTGACTTGAACGACGTAATTCACAAGGTCAACTTTTATTGTTGTCGAATGCGGATTTCCCTTCAAAGTTAATCAGAGAATTGCAGCACAACCAGACTTTCCTAAAAGTTATCGTTTTTAGAACCAATCTACGCTTGATGACTGAAATACGCCTGACACCTATATTGGCGATGCTCTCTTACAAGCATTTCACACAAATGGATAAGCGTTGACAGAATGTTTCAATATCAACCACCATGATATGAGCAATGCCAATTCCGCGAGAAAAACTGAATCGGAGAGAGAAGAGAGCTGTCTGAAAGTTGTTCCGAAGTATCATTTCTCAAGCAACCAATGGCCGACATTCCTCCCCCTTGGCATTTCAAAGAATCACGCAAACCTACACTCATTCTCGATTCTGGATCTAGACGTTATTCCATCTGCCTTGATTCGCGCTATAGATGGCCTGGGTCGACATCGCTCAAGCCTTTACAAACTACAAGAACGAGAACAGGATCTTCTAAGCTTCCGATTAGAATCGGAGCGCGTCTTCAAGCAGCTTCAAGTCGTGGCAGTGCACAAAACGCCTGACCTTGTGTCAGGGGTGTTACATGTAACCAGTTAAAAAGAGGATAATGGGGCCTTAGGGAGCCGCGTAGGAGCTATAAGGGCGCGGGGACACCGCGGCAAGGGAGCAAAAGGGGCAGATTTCAGTAGATTCACATACCCATACCTACCTTGGTGGCCTTCACTCCGTCTGTGCAAACAACCTCTGACACCTTGCGTGCATGCCATCACGTACACCAATATGACATTCCAACCTTGACTATGAGCTGTGGGAAATTGTTTTCATCTTTTGATAGGGCACTTTTACCTCTTATCACCTTATCTGACGTGTACGCCAGTTAACCGTACAAGTAGAGATTGTAAGGTTTCTGTCATGAAGAGGCAGGACATGCACGTGGGCTTAGTTATCTTTTGCTGTATATCTAAACGCCCTATTTGTGCAACCTCTCGACTATGTTGTGGTGTTCCGTGTAAGAGTCCCAGCCGTGGGAAGCATACCCCAGCCGTAGTATCCATCGATGCAATCTGATTGCATGCCTTGCACATTGTCCTTATCGTCGCCCACAACATCTTGACTACGGTCATTTTTCTTTCCCTTCTTCGCACCTAGTGACCAGATCTTAGGCACCCATTCCCAACGATAGTTCCATGAGTTCTCCTCGAATACGTGAAGTCGGCGGCGTAAGGGTGTATCGGTCGTGATAACATGTCCAGATGTTTTGAGAATGGCCTCTCGTGTAGCCGCATGGTGCTCCCATTGCCGTAGTTGATTTGATGTCGTCGCCACAATAGACAGAAGTGCCTCATACGCGTCGAACACCAATGTTCCGTCGCACCCCATAGAGGCCTATGCATAAGCTTCTGCTTCCATATAAGCTCAAGATTGTTCAGCGAGGTATCCATCAGCTCTCGCACTATTTCGAGCATCAATAAAGCTTCGTTAATATAGCCGTGCACGGCGTCTCGACGTGGCATTAGCTCGACTGATAAACGCTTAATAAATACGACGTCTTCGGAGCACCAGTGGTCTGAAGGATCGTTAGTGAGATAGTTGCGAAGTACGTTGATAACGATCCTGTCCTGTTGTTGTGTCTCGTGCAAATGATGCTCCAGAGTAGCTAATTTCTCGATCCAGCTAACAATGCTGTTCTGGCTACTTCTAAGACGGAGGAGAAAAGCATGGGTGAGCGCATCCGCCGTTGTATTCTTCCCCGGGTCTTTCTCCTTAGTAGCCTGCGAACGCCGTATAGTGTCGATATCTGTCTGTAGGAGGAAAAGGTCGTTATCAGCACTCCATATGTTGGCCCAGACAAGCTTCTGAAGTTTGTTTGCCGCCAGAGTGGCATGTTCGGAGAGCTCATTCAATGAGTGAGTTAGAATGTTGCGATGTTGAGACAGGCTGAATAAGTCGGAGATGGCCACAGAGTAAGACACCAGTTCGCTCGATGTCCACCAGATAACACAAGTGTTGCGGTCCCGTTGGTGAAGCCTCAGAGGAAGAAGGTGGAGTATGAGCGCGTCAACGTTAAAATGCATTTGATGCAAGTCGGTAACGTGGTAAAGTACTGGCCTGTGATAGGTTTCGTAGACGCTGAAGCAGCTGAAGATTGTGGAAAAGGAGAGGAGTAAATATAATAGCATGCTGAGGGTATTTGGAGTGATGCGCCGCTGCCGAGGCTGCTCCGGGGGAATGGTTATAGGTTACAAAAGTAGAACACGGCCGTTCTTACGATCAGGTTGGTCGGGGTTGTTATTGTCACCACGGCTATCGCCTTCGGGGCCCCGAGACCATTGAATCTTACTTGTGCCGTAGAAATGCAGCGCGACCGCCTAAGTAAAGGCGTTGGAGCTGGTGTCGGATTCGTCGGAGGAAGTTGCAGTAGCAAGAAACTCCTGATGGAAGCAAAGACACACGTCTTGCTTCTTCATTACATCATCATGGAACGTGAATCTGAGTTCCAGACGGTGACATACGGAGGAGCCGGTACGTGAAACCGTTTCCAGTGACGGCAGTCTTGTCAAGCCGCTCTGAGCCTATCTGAGGCATAGGCAGTTGCTCATGTTCAGACATTAGTAATAGAACGGGAACCGGTTAGCTGGAAGAAATGTAAGATCTCATTCCAAACTTTCAAATGTCGATTAGTAGGTACAGTAGGTAAATATGCTAACCAGGGACAAAGGTAAACTAATGCAACTGTACATGGGATTAAGTGGTAAAGACACCATGCTGGATTAAGAGTTATGGCACGGACTTGAAAATAATGCGTATTCAAATTTTCTAGGCAACCTAACTGCTGCGTTACCTACCTTTGAAACAAAACAATGAGGCAATCCTCTTAAGTGTAGGTGGAATAAAGGAGTGTAGCATATAGCGTCCGTTAGCTACTTCTTCCAGAGGATAAGGTCACTACCTAGATTCTGTTAACAATCAGAATTACGCTCCAATGAAATATTTTCTCCCTATGCTTGCGTTATTCTATCAAACTTATCTTTCTGAATATGTACATGTTGTGTACTTTGCGGATACTGATCAAAATTATCAAGGTTAAATCGATAGTCCTCTTATCCCATCTGTCAAGGTCTTTCCCCTACCTATATCAATCTCATCCAAGAGATCTTGGTATACGACAGTGAGCATCTTCAACATCTACGCACTTCGCATAGATTCGGCCGTAGTGCTAATATTGATAGTTTTTATGAGAGTCTGCAGATACTTTGTGTTTCATTAACCGCATTTCTAACATTGCCTCGAGTGTGGCAGCTCCTAGATATTTGTGAACGCTAGGTCCGGCTAGTCATGCCACTCCCACACCGTCCACCCAAGTCCCCCATGTCCAAAATAAACTAGTGGTCAGTGCACCCTTCCGCTACCTAACCCTGTACAACGTACATACGTCCCTTGTTTCCGTTTAACCGTGCTTTCTCCGAGAAGACTGACGGAATGGAAAGGAAACCCAGGAGGGGCTGATGTGGAAGGTACTTCCATTATGCTAACCCCACTACTTCATCCCAAGGTCAACGAGCCCCAGACTACATCGTCATCTCTCATCAGCTGCGCTCTCTTCGAATACCCGTTTAATAGTCCGCACATCCCAGAACCAACAACCATGGCAGCAAAAGGCGATAAGATCGAGAAGATCATCACACGTCTCCAGGCCCGCATTGGCGAGGGCCAGTTCTATGAAGCTCAGCAGCAGACGCGTGTGGTCGCCGCCCGCTACATCAAGGCCGCCAACTGGCCCGCCGCCATTGACATCCTCTACAATGTCGCCCAGTCCCTGCTCAAGGCCGGCCAGGGCGGCAGTGGCGGTGATCTTTGCGTCATGCTCGTCGACGTCTTCAAGCAGGCCGAGCTCAAACCCGACGCCGCGTCCAAGGGCAAGCTGCTCACGTTGCTGCGCCTGTTCCCCAGCCAGGAACCTACGAGGAAGAAGTTTATCGGGGAGGCCATTGCGTGAGTACATAACCGAAGTGCTGACAGGACAATAATTTTGCTGACTATGACTCCTTTACAGATGGTCATCAAAGTTTGGGGAGTATCCCGCCGGCGACGCCGAACTGCATCATGTAGCAGGATCACTCTATGCCGAAGAGCACGACACTTACGAGGCGGAACGACACTTGGTTCTAGGAACGAAGGACTCAGCCGAGGTGTTGACACGTATGGAATACGCCTGGTATAAGGAGGACGACTCTCATACGGCCCCGCTCTACGCCGCCCGCGCCATTCTACCCTACCTCCTTGTAGGCAACGTCCGCGCCGCGAACACGAGCTACCGCCTCTTCACCAGCTCCCTCAGCGATGACAACAAAGGCCTTGGCGTCCAGGATGTTAGCAGTAACAGCGCCGATCTCCGCATCTTTCCCGGACTGCCCCTCCTTAACTTCCTCGGCCTCCTTCTGCTCGCCGTTCAACGCGGCGCCCCCGACGCCTACAAGCAGCTCGTCGCGAAGTACTCATCCAACATCGCCGAAGTTGGCGCGTGGAACGAGGCGCTCGAGCTCATTGCCGAGATGTACTTTGGCATCTCGCGCCCGCGGCAGAGCAACCCACTGATGGACATGATGGGCAGCCTCTTTGGCGGTCCAGGTGGCGCCGGTGCCCCTCAGCAGAGGCGGCCTGCGCCAAGGCGCGTGGAGGCGCCCGCGGCCGAAGGTTTGGATTAAATTTTGCGTCAAATTGGTGCAAATACTTGTCGGTCATATCCGTACTCCTAATGTACCGATCTTTAGGGTGAAGGGAGGCTGTGGCGGTACTTGGTTTTAAACCACTGAAGTTGGTTTGCGCTGCGTTCAGAAGCTGCGGGGCTGCTCCGGCTCAGCCTCATACATCCAGTTGTCCTCGGCAAGGGCTGCGACCTTGGCGCGCAAGCTGGCTCTGACAGCTTCGAGGAGCTCTGCATTGCCAGAGCGGTTAGAAACCCGTTCCACCAAGGGGGAAGCAAATGCATAGTACATCACGGCGCGGAACTCACCTTCAGGTTGGTCTCGGACCGTGGCATGGTTGACCTGGTGCTGCTTCACCGCCTCCGCAAGCCTCTGTCGCTCCTCTGTAATGGAATAGTCAGCGTACCGCGCTTAGTATACCCTTTAAAAAAGAATTCCAGAGTGAACCCTTTGCATCACTGCAGAGCACCCGAATGTCAGTCTCATCAACGTGGAATGACGTACTCTTGCTTTCTTCTCGATCATCCATGGCCGCTGCATCGTCCGCCTCGTCAAAGACCAACGCCGGCAGCTCGCCCAGCTCAATCTCCCCATGCTCGTCACGGACAACAATCTCCGCCGCGGCCGCCGGAGGAGGCGGTCCGCCGTCAGAAAGAACATCCACGTCTAGGCGCAGCGTCTCTGCAGAGTTGCTCGATGCCGGACCTCCAGCAACCATCGTCGCCCCCCCAGCAGCGGCAGCAGCAGCACCGCCGCCGCCCCCGCCGACAGCAACACTCGTCATCGTCGATACGGGTGCCCCTGTGGGCCCCGTCGGTCGTCTGCTCAGACCCTGGAAGAGGTTCCGACGGACTGCCCGTCGCGGGGCACCCGGTGGCGCCGCTGTCCTCGATGTCCTGTCCGCCATGTCCCTTCCTGTTGGGTGCAAGGGTGTTGTGGGTGGTTGTGGTGGTGGGGGGGCCGCTGTTCCCTTTTCTTTTCCTTTTGCGGTTGTTTTTTTTTTTTTCGTTGCTTTTCTGTTGAGGTCTTGTTTGGAAATAAAACAAGGGGGGTTGCCGATGAGCAGAGTCTATTGTTTTGTTGTTTATTTTTCTCTTCGTTTGGTTTATTAAATGATTCAAGGTTGTTGGTTCGGCGTAAGAGTGAAGTAGGGATATAGCTTGCATCAGGTGTCGTCGTTGCCGTTCCGTTCTGTTTACATCCAAAGTGAGGATGTCGTCCAGGCACCGTGGCGCTTATCGATAGAGTACAGTGCTCACCGGACACATGTGTAGGCTGGCACTGTACCCTTGGAATCAAACTATCGGATTCACGACAGTTCATAACATATACACACCTAGAGCGCGTATGGTTTGGAAGAGGACATTTACTCGTTGAGATTTTTTTGCTGGCAGAACCATCCCTAGCCTTAACCTGCATGGTTCTCATTACATATCGTACATTAGAAGAAGCTTCCTACACCGAGGACGAAGAATTCGAACCATTTGCCTGAACCCAATATGCCACAAAAGAAGAGAAAACGAGCAAGATGAAAAACAAACGCCGAGATATGCATACCCCGAACCAACATGTCATGACCGCTCCAGACCCCTGTCCAACGCTGCCCTTGCCATCTCATAGACGCATGATGATCCCAATATGCTCACCCTGAGCACACCCATTCCGCAAAAACACACCACCGCGCAGTGCGGTCAGCCAGTACAAGTCCCCTCCACACACCTTTCTCGGAACACTTGATGATTGTCTCCCATGTACCACCATCACTGGTCTCCTCCTCACTCCCTCTGCCGCCCACACTAATTCCTCTGCGATCCTCCTTCCGCATAAGACGAAGAATCTTGCCACCAGGCGTTTGAATAGCCAGTTTCGCCGGTTTTTTGCCCCCTCCTGCTGTGCTTAGATTGGAGCCGCTGGCATTGGAGGCAGTCATACTCATTGCTGAGCCTGGTCTTGCGAAGGGGATGGGGCTTGCACCTCCCGGGTTTGACGAGGGTGTCATTACCGACCCAGTCCCACCGGTCACAGAGCTCGGATGTTGCCGAATCGCGAAGACGAAAGTGTTGTTCAAGGCCAGACGTTGACACTGTGGTTGAACAACGTAGATGTCATGCCGCTGTGCGTGGGGTGTCGGGTGTCGTGTGACGAATTCGTAAGGGGGGTTCTCTCCCGTGTGGATGATAGGCAGCGCAAAAGCCACTGGATGCGGTATGTCCTTGATGCTGTGCATCAGACCCCGTTTACCGGCATAAACTTTTAGGACTCCCTGGCCTTCATCGCCAGGCAAGAGAGCCTTGACCGTGTATCGCTTGGTCCCGTTGAACCATTCTGCCTGAGCCAGCGCTCTCTTCTTCACGATCTCGCCGCTTTCAAACACGTCGCCATCAACGTCCCTGGTGTAACCCCGGACCTCGACTTCCGCTGCAACCTCCACGTCGGCCGGAACGTTGAACTTGATGTGCACCATCTCCAAATCTTCTATACGAGTTGCCGCTGTGTTATAATCGACCATCTCAAGCATGTTCTTGAAAAAGGGCGGACAAGCGCTTGGAAGATTGAGAAGAACCTCGTGTGCCTGCGGGGGACAGATATGCTGCTGAGTGTGATGTTCGGGAATGTGTGTCCAGCAAATCTCGGTGGGTCGCGTGAGAAACCACCAAGCGTCTGCCGAGCCGCCACCTGCACTCGAGTAAAGATGTCGCTTAGGGTAGGATGGACTGGCCAGGCAACAGTCCATTATCCGCCATTCGTTGTCGACTAGGACTGCATTCCACCAATGGTTCGCACGAGGCATGATGTTATGCTCTGGGATCTCGCCGGGTGTCTTGAGATATCCACGCACAACCTCACAATGGATGCCGACAGCTGAGCACATATCTGAAACAAGAAGAGCGTACTCCTCGGCGCTCGCTCGCTTGGACTGTATTACTCTCCGGGTGTCGATCTCACCATCAAAGTCCTCTTCCCAGACGATCTTCTCGGCCACCCAAGTGAAGATCGCTCGTAATCTTTGAACATCGCTTCGATAGGGACGGCAGACGTAGTTCGTTGCAAGAGTTGCTGCTGACGTTGTTGCCGGCAGACTGCTCAAGAATCTCGAGTTCTTGTCAACCTGGGTTAGGTTCAGAGATTGATAGTCGATGGGATCTTCCACGGGCAGGCCGTCGGCGCCTTCGTCACCCTCCATGCCTTCGTACAGCTCGTCGACCGGGTTCAGGGCAGGATGATCGAGCATTTGGCATCGATCCCTTCTCTCGATTCTTTCATTCTTACTCAGAGAGTTCGATCGGTTCACGTCTCGGCGCACCTGTACCCAGTCCACACCGTTTGCCAAACCCATGTCCCTGGCCCCTTCTCTGCCGAAGCCGGAGCTGCCCATGCCCGTCATATTGGAAATCGCTGTGTTACTAGGGGAGGCAACATTGGGCATGGAGCGGGCAAAAGGTGATGATCTTGGCGAGTCAGCTCCCATCGCAATACTACTACGTCCGGATGCCACTCCGGTCTTCGCCGTGTCAAGAAGCTTCTTGAATATATTCCTCTTCGGAGGCTTTGGGGTGACTAGACCTCCAAGCCCTGCGTCGTCTTGAAAGCCCGCTTGCGATTTGGGTCGAGGCACTTCCGATGCGTGACTACTATGGTAGGTGACGCCAGTGAATGGGGTTTCTGGTCGTTCAATGTCAGCGTCACGCATGCCTAGGGCGCTCTGGGCACGCTTTTGAGTCTTCCGAGCAAAGCTGCCAGCGCTTGTAGCGCTAATGGCGCCGGCTGATGACCCACTCATCAAACTCCTGTCGCTGCTTTGCGTCGTCGAGCTCTGATTGCCTGATGAGGCGCTGGTAGAGTTGGTCTTGGTCGTAAAAGTTCTGTTCAGCACGTTCCGGCCAATGTCGTAAGCTGACTTCCTCCCGCGAAGCTTCCTCTCCTCTGCCCCGCCCATGGACGACTTCGGTCTCTCGTATAACGTGCCTTTCGGGGGTGGCTTTGGTGCCTCATCCTCAAGGTCAGCCATACTAGCGCTATGTTGATGCATTTTTTTGAGACGGCTTTCCATACGTTCGACGTAATTGCTTAGTTGAGGAAGTTGTTCCTTGTCCTCCCGATTCCCGTGCTGATAGGACTGGTCTCGTGAAGAGCCACCGCTCCAGGTTTCATATCCCTCGTCCGGCAGCGCTATACCCATAGATGTTTGTGGTCTTTGGTAAGTGCTCTTTCTCCGAGCTCGGTCATTGACCATATTGAAAGATTCAGGTGACCATGGATCGAGTGGCGGCTCAGGTGTTGGGTCTCGAGGCATACCCAATGCGTCCAGTTGCTCTATTACACCGTCCATGGCTTCACGCAACGGTGACGGGGTCATATGGCTTGCTGCAGGCGAAGGCGGGGAAGGAGAAGGTTGCCTGGTTGTGCGGATGGGCGGCGGTCGATGAGGGGTGTAAGACAGGTGAGAGCCTTGTCTGTCCAACGGAGGATGCCGGTTGTCGTAAGAAGCGTTCGAGCCTTGGCGTGCGAGATCGAAACGTTTGTCGAACGAACTGTTCGATCCATGCCGTCCCGCTTCAAAACGGTCATATCCAGCGTTGGACTCTTGGCGGGAAACGTCATGCCGGCTGTCGTACGAAATGCTCTGCTTGTGTCGTGGCGTTGCAACATGCCGGTGCGGCGGTGGGGCAGGAGGCGGCGGAGATTCTACCTTCTCTCGAGTTGGCGGACGGTAGGGTTTGTAACTGATCGAAGGCGCTGGCGAAACGCCCCTGGAGCTGTAGCCGTGAGGAGGCACAGGGGACGGGCCCCTTTCGGTGTTGTAAGAGTTGACTCTTGATCCATGACCAACATCAGGGACTGATGTTCGGCCCCTCGCTGGAACGTATTGCTGCGCACCATCGTTGAAGGAATTGCCCCGTGACACGTATCCACTGGGAGCTGGTGCTGTGTATGCTCGCATTCTAGTCGAGGCAGCATCGTTGAACGAGTTTTCTCTGGCAAGGAGAGCCCCAGGAGCGGGCGACCGATCCCTGTACCTCTGCTCGGGCAGAGGTGACCGATCTCTGCGCCTCTGTTCAGGCATGGGCGACAGTTCCCTCTGTCTTTGCTCCGGCATGGGCGACCAATCCCTCCTCCTTTGCTCCGGCAATGGCGATCTATCCCTATTCCTATGATCCGGCGCAGTGCTGAGGGCAGACTCTCCCGAGTGTCCTCTAGGCCTCGGGTTCGGGTTCGTCCGATAGACCTCAGGTTGTTTAGCGGCGGTGTAATGCGGTGCCTTGGCGTATGCTTCGAAGGGCTTTCGGAAAGTTCTCGATTTCTGAGGCGTACTGGGACTCGGTGCTACTTCTGCGGGGAGCGGGCTGGCGGACCTTGTCGTAGGTCGGAAATCGGAGGGCAAAACCTCAACAAAGTTGGACGGGAATACTCCCACTGTTCTTCTGTCGCGCCATAGCCTGCCAGTCCACCATGAGCCGTCTCCAGCATTGAGGCATTCGATCAGATCGCCCTCGATGAAGCCGAGATCCCGCTTGGACTGCACGAAAGGAGGTCAGTATTCGACAAACGCCTTCAACAACAAGGCTCGGATCAAGTAACAAACCTCTCCTCCCCAAGAGTAGACGGCTCTGCACCAGCACGGAAATCGTGTAGGCAGAGCGGGGGGCGCTGGCACCATGTCGAAGCTCTCGCTATCCACGCGACGACAGACGAATTGATATGAGGATTGCGATCAATTGGCAAGTGGTATTGAGTGGCTCAGCCGTGTTTGCGGAGCCTGGCACCCGGCTCGTTCTAGAGCAGGGTGTTTGAGGTGTAAGTTGCGATTGGCAGCGCGACCGTCATGCAACGACGATTGGTGCAAAATGTGATACTGTATGTCGACGAGTTTTAGACTCTGGCAGAGCAAGGCGAAGCGATGCAAAGCTCAGAGATTGGGGAACGTGAGCGCAACAATTCGTGACGTCTGGTCCAAAGGCGAGCCTGGTTGGGCGAGGTTGAGGAATGCAACAAGTTTCGCGTGCACGGCGACAATGACCTTGTTGGAGTAAGTGGGTAATCAGAAAAGGCTGATATCGGAGAGTTGACGTGAGATGATGGCAGAGAACGGAAATCCGGGCTTCATTTCCAAGAAGGGGATGCGGTGAATCCAAATGTCAGTGACGGCCGGGGTTGCGGGCCCGGGGCAACCAACAAACAGAGGGGCTTGTTGGCGGGGTGACGATCACAAACAGCCGCTATGAGTTGTAATCGGGTAGGGAAAATCCAGGCTCTAGGCAGGTTGGGAGTCCCTCGAACCGTCTTAAGAGGCGGCAAGCCTACAACGGGTTGCGACCTTCCTGTGCGGCTGGCGCATCTCCACTACAAACCAGTGGACCCCTCCTTGGCGTCGCGCTAAGCCTCCTATGGCATATCTGTGGCCCCTGGCCTTGGTCACCGCCTGCGATGCCGTGCAAGGCACGCTTTAACATGTACTATTGCTCAGAAAGCAAGAGGTGATGTAACAACTCCTGGATCTCCCTCCTCTATAACTCGCCGAGATACGGATCTGTATCGTCTTGAAGTTTTGGCGGGTACCCCCTGGCTAGTTGGCAAAAGGCTTGTCTTGTCTCCCAGCAGCGAACAAGAAGACGTTTGTTTTAGCGCGTGACAACTCATCACCATCTCTGGGGGTAGGCCTGCTGCACACACACATAGATAGTACCTTGGGCTAGCAACCAAAAATTCTGCATAGTAACGCAGCTAGTCGAAGGTTGTCTGGCCCTGAATGAGGTCGCTGGCAAAACGAGACATTGAAAGTTGAAGAAAACGGACAATGATAGGTAGACAAAGTAAAATCCAGGTCATGCTCGCATTCCTCTGGCATGTAAACGACGCAAGGCACACGACAGTCCCTCCTCAACCAACATTCATTTCTTGCATTTCTTGCATTGCGAGCTTACGTCTGATTCATCTTTTCTCCTGCATCATACGCTACTACTACTACTCACTGACTCCCACCCTCCGTCTGCCTTGATCCCTCCTTTTCTCCTTGCCCTGGCTTGAACCCTCACGATGCTTCAGAAACAGTGGCCCTTGATCCGTCTCCTTCGTTTGCTTTTCTGTCACAAGATCGGCTGACTCGCCCTGGTCCTTAGTTAGTCCCCTACCCCTGGTGCTAATTGCGGTTCCCCGGAACTCCTCCCAGCTATACCGAAACGGAAGAAAGTAAACAAAAGGGCCCGAGCTTTTGCGACGAACCTAGCACTCGCGCCCGACAGGCAATCCAGCCAGGCGCAATCGCACCACCACCAGCACCGGCACCGCACGAAAAAAAAAGGACACACCTTGACCTGGTCAGGCCCGGACCAGCTCCTGGGCTGCTGTCCCAAGCAACCCGGAACTTGCGTCGATCCGCAACGCTTTCTTTATTGAATCCATCCATCCATCCTTTTGCTTTTTGGTTGGCCCTAAAATACAACCCAGGCCGTCCTGACTGACAGACGACAGCCCCATTCCCTGGATCCCCATTTCTTCTCTCGAAACTCTCTCCCAGCATCCTGCCACTTCGCCTGCGCAACGCTTCTCTTCGTAGGCCCCTCGTCCTAGGACTCGAGGGTCGAACACTACCAGCTCCTCCTTCTCTCTTACCTCATCTCTGCCGGCGAAATCGAATTGGGTGAAATAACGGCGACCATGACGTCGAAATCCGCCGCAATGGCCGACGAGGGTGTCGCCGAACACTATCAGGTATTGGAGGAGCTTGGTCGTACGTGTCGCCGTCGCGAAACCCTTCTGACGTGTTTGAGCTGACCATACCCTCAGGTGGGAGCTTTGGAGTTGTATACAAGGCCATTGAGAAGGCCACGGGCGAGACCGTCGCCATCAAGCATGTAAGTTGAACCATTGCTGCCCCAGGTCTCCGAATTCTTATTGACGATGCTTGCGCAGATTGATCTCGAGTCCAGCGAAGATGATATCCAAGAGATCCAAGGCGAAATCGCTGTTCTTAGCACGTGCGCGAGCTCTTTCGTTACCCAGTACAAGGGCAGCTTCTTGCGCGGTCACAAGCTCTGGATCGTCATGGAGTATCTCGGTGGTGGCTCATGTCTGGATTTGGTATGCCCCTCGTGGCTTGGAACTTCCCCAGATCCCGGTTAGCTAACATTCCTCAGCTCAAACCTGCCAACTTCTCAGAGGTCCACATCGCCATCATCTGCCGTGAACTCCTCCGCGGCCTCGAATATCTGCATGCCGAGGGCAAGATCCACAGAGATATCAAGGCCGCCAACGTTCTGCTCTCTGAGGCCGGCAAGGTCAAATTGGCCGACTTTGGCGTCGCTGCCCAATTGACCAACATCAAGTCTCAACGGAATACTTTTGTTGGTACGCCTTTTTGGATGGCACCTGAAGTTATTCAACAAGACGGCTATGGATTCAAGGCGGATATTTGGTCCCTCGGAATCACTGCCATGGAGATGGCCAATGGTGAACCACCTCTGGCGCATATTCATCCGATGAAGGTTCTTTTCCACATCCCAAAGAACCCCCCTCCGCGACTGGAGGGCAACTTCAGCAAAGACTTCAGGGATTTTGTTGCGCAGTGCCTTGTCAAGGACTCCGACCGCAGGCCCTCAGCAAAAGACCTTCTTCGCCATCGATTTATCAGGTCCGCAGGTAAAGTAGAGGCACTGCAAGAGCTGATTGCTCGCAAGCAAATGTGGGACGCGAACCAGAATCACCGAAGATCGCACCCCATATTCTACCAAGAGACGCTGCACACCATGTCGCCCAAGGACGAGTCAGACGAGTGGGTGTTTGACACTGTCAAGTCTGTGGTGCCCAAGCGGCCGACTGATCGGGCGCGGAAGCCGTCTTACTTCGGCGCAGAAGAAGCCATGCGCCGCCTCGACCTCAAAGACGCTCCGCTCGGCCCCTCATCTCCCGCTTCCGGCACAGTTCGCCGTTCAACTGTGCGTCGCCAGCCCTCAGGCCGCCAAGCTTCGGCCACACAGATCCAAACAAACGGTTCACCTCGCTCAACGGTTGCCAGACGACCCCTGCAACCGGACATGTCGTACGGCAACTCTGGTTCTTCCGTGCGGCTGTTCCGTCGTGTCCCCTCTGATGGCTCTGTCACTGCTCATCTGGACCCCTCTGCCTCTCCTGACGCAACTGTCGGTAACGAGAATAGGGTGCCAGCCAGAGCAACGAATGTGGAGCTGAACAGTAAGGAGGCCCTGCTTGGGCGGCGACTCTTCACTAAGGCTTTGGACCCCACTCTTGTTGAACTTCACGCACAAACGTCGGGAATGCAGAAGCGGGAGGCACTGGCAAAACTGACTGACGCGTTTGCGCTCCTGGATTCCGTCGATCCCGAGGGTGCATACCATCTGATGCAAAGCTTGATGACTGCTGTGTCCCAGGACAGCAAATTGAACGCGGCGTTGATGCCCCAACAGTCCCTAAAGGTTCCATCAGACGGCACGCCCCAAGGAACCGTTATTATTCGAAGTGCGGCGCCGACGCCGTCATCAGGCAGTCCCACCAAATTGGTAATGGCACCAAATAACCCGCACTTGAAGAGCCACAGGAGGCGCAACGGTTCCATCGCTACACCGGAATCGGCCGAGAAGGAGCGAGACCGAGAAAAGGCGGCCGTCGAGGCCAAGCACCCTGGCCGCCCGGCCCAGCCTGGCATGGAGCACTGCAAGCAGCTCTCGGAAGTGCTGTACGGCAGATGGACGGAAGGGCTGAGGATCAGATGGCCGGCTGTCTAACATGGCCCCTCGGCGCCTAACGAGGCATCTGATGAGAACCGTCAAAGTAAACGCCAGATCAGACTGGCACAACATTATTATTCACGAGAACACGCTGTATGATGAGAGTGTATGATCACGTCACAGCAAAACGGATTTGACAGTACGTAAAAAAGCATTGGGCGATCCTTTTAACATTCCGAAGATTGAAGCATTCGGGCTGGACTTTTTTTTTCCCTCGAGGACGTCAGAGAATCAACTGGGCAATGTAGTCTTTCATGACTAATGATATCTACACGGCCGATCTTGGTTCTTCTGCGCCGCATAGGTTGGCGTTATGGTTGTGTTAGAGTAGCTAGATACCTCGTAGGTAGCGTCAAGATTGCGTCCGCAATACAATGAATTACGCAATATTCCAGGTTCTCGAAAGGATTTGTGTGAAAGATTATGCATTTGCCAAGGCACGTAGGACCTAGAGCTCTGTCTCCGCCTCCGGCGCTGTGCTCTTCATCGACAGCTTAATCCTCCAGTTAATGAATTCATCCGTCAGAATTTCGCCGTGTCCAGCTTCATCAATCCTGAACACCTCAATATTCGGCGCTCCCGGCCGCCTGCGTATCCTCCAAACACCATCGTCGTCGATAGTCTGTCGGAGCCCTAGAATCCAGTCAACATACGTCATTCGCAGCAACAGCCCTCACCTGCCACAACTAGGGGTTGAGAAAACAAAACCGTGAATGAACAAGATGGCACGACTCACAAACGAGAAACTCGGCGGCAAAGTTGACGCACATGTCGGCATTCCATGTCGCGCGGCCGCGGCGCTGTACCGTGTCGGGAATCTTTTCCGTTTCAATCTCCTCGACGGCGGTCAGGATGCCCCTGTTGTTGCGGAAGCCGACGATGATCTTGGGAACGCCTAGCAGGAAAGACTGGATCCAGAACTTCATGAGCTTGCGGTGGAAGTTGTCGGCGTCGCGGTCGTCGCGGATAGCGAGGCTGGTCTTGAGCTCGACCCAGTTTATCGGGGCGCCGGGCTTGGCGGGTTTCGAGTCCCAGACTGTGAAGGGTATTAGCTGACGTAGAAAGTAGCAAGGGGTCAAGTGCGATGCTTCTAAGAGCCGTGGTTCGGGGAACGAGGGAGGACTTGCCTGCGTCGACTTCGCCGCCTATGCAGATCACGGTTTGGCCTATGCCTGTTCGTACCACGGAGCAGTACTGGGCGTTGTTGTTAACGATCTCCTCCTCTCTGTTCTCGATGTATTCTCTAGGCGTGTCACCCCACGGAGCAGGGAGTGTAGCTAGTGTCTCAAACTTGTAACCTGTTGTCAGTCAGTAAACTGCCTTTCTTGCTCAACGGAACGGTTCGTTTCGCACCCCAAAATTGCATTACCTCTGGGGGGATCGGACCGCGCCTCTGCTGCGCGTTCTGCTGCTTCTGAGATGCCACTTTGTATTCGTGGTTCTCCTCTATGTATCTAACAGCGGGTCAATTTTCTGCCTGAGATTATGATGTTGCCGAGTGCTATACATGCAGTCCTGGTTTGGGTCAGCTCCGCCGCGGTTCCGACACGGAAATCGTTAGACGCACTTGGTACAGTGTTGCGTTCATCTCGAAACTAGATATTTGCACATGTCAGATTCGCGCGGTTTGAGCGGCTCTTGGGAGTAAAACACCGACCCGTCACGATCTTCAAAAGGGGATGCCATGATCTGGAGACTTTTTTTAGTTCAGAAGAAACCACGGTTCACAGAGAATCCTACCTTGGTCATCATGCCACGCCATGTCACAATTTGGGCATCAATCTTTTGCCCGGTCTCTTCCTCATGAGCCTTGATAGTCTTGAGAAGACTACCTAAATGCTCCGCTTTGGAGTCGTCATGTTTGATGAAGCTTTCGTAGCCTTTTGATAGGTCAGCTCCCAGGGCTGGCGTATAGTAGTATCTCAACGAGGAGGCGTCCTGGTGGAACTCGTGGTTGTCATCGTAGGAGAAGCAAGCAAACTCCTGAAAGTTGTTAGGTCGAGAAGCGAACAAAAAACTGGCATATGTTAAGGCGTAAAAGAAGATGAATGCATCCTGGATGGTAATGACAAATGCTCACTCACCTTTGGTCGTTTGACTGGCTGGCTGGCACCGTAGAATCGCCCGATGGGCTGGATTGAGAATTGATCTGACGCGGGGGTAGACATTGTAGTGTTACGCTTCGAATGAGATTGGTATTAAGAGATATATTTATGCAAAATGAAGATGGGCTCTCACGGCCGGCACCTCGGAAAAGGGGACGGACTCGGTCAATTGTTCCGGTATCACCGTCGGGGTCGGGATGTGAGAAAGGAGCTTCTCGGACGGCGCGCATGGGCGGCACGGGTTGGCTATTGACGTTGAACTATCCGGGGCTGTGGGGAATGAAGACCGATGTGAGTCGCTGAAGCGAGCCACTAAAAGCTCTGGACAGAATCCAAACATCACTGAAACGTGCATGGAAATGGCTGGGGAGCACCAGGACCCCTAGCCGCAGCGCACCGGCGCCCGCATCCAGCCCACCCTGTCTGCAGTCGTCGACCAGCGCCGACTGTCCTAGGCAATTCAACCACGGAAGACCAACTCCTCTACCTCGACAGCGACGCCACCAAAGGTTGTCGATGCAGAGGTGGAAATATTCAACACAAGCAACGCGATCATAAACCGGCTCACCTCAAAACTCAACCTGCGACTGCGAGCCATCCGTGGTCACGCCGACCTTGCGATCCGCCCTTCGCGATGCGATACCCTCCCCTGCCGTTCGTCTAAAGCGCTGCGACTATCTGCTCCCTGAACATGTCGAACCGGTACGGCGGCGGCTACCGCAACGGCAACGGTTACGGAAACTTTGGGAGGCGCGAGGACGACTATGATCCTTATGGAGATGGCTACAATGGCAGCGAGAGAGGCGATCGATACGCTGTAGGGTCCCCGCCGATGAACGTGAACCCACGATCACCGCCCAGCCTTCGGAGTGCGGGACCGCCGCCTGTTCGCAGTCGAGAGCGCATCCAGGAGACGAATGCCGAACGTCAGATTAGCCAGGTCCTCGAGCACATCAAGTCGGAATGGCCGGCGATGTGCCAGACTGACTGCGTGCCCGTACAGCTCGCCCTCCAGCTCCTCGACACCAGCTCCGTCGGCCGCGCACATGACTACCAGAAGTTTCAGCAGACGCACCAATATCTACAAAGCTCTCTGAAGGGCATCGTCCACGAGCATCACCAGGGCTTCAATAGCTCCATCGGAACGTTTCACAAGATTCAGGGCAGCATTCAGGCGTCACAAAAGCGAGTGCGCACGCTAAAGGACTCCCTACTGACGTCCAAGGTGAGCCTTTGCACGTCGGACCCTGAGCTCAAGAAGCTTTCGGCCACGTCACAGGCTTACGACGAGCTACTCCAGTCGCTCAATGAGCTGGAGGAGTTGCGCCTGGTCCCGGATCAGCTGGAGGCTCGCATTTCCGAAAAAAGGTTCCTAAGCGCGGTGGAGGTGTTGCAAAATGCGCTGCGAAAACTAAGGAAGCCGGAGCTAGACGACATCGGAGCCTTGAGCGAGCTGAGAGCCTACCTTGCTAATCAGGACACGGCGATCATGGACATTCTGGTTGAGGAATTGCATGAACACTTGTACCTCAAGTCACCATACTGTCAGGAGAGATGGCAGAACTTAGCCAAGACACAAGGCGCTTTGAAGGAGGGCAACTATGAGTCGATTACTATTTCGCCTTTTCACCAGGTCCTCGACGAGATGGATTTTGAGGGGGCAGTTGCCGAGGATCCAGCTAAGAACCCGGAAGCCGACACATTCTCCTATATATCTCTGCTGGTGGAGTCTTTGAACAAGCTGGGCAGACTGGAGACTGCTGTCGACACTCTCAAGCAGAGATTGCCGGTCGAGCTATTCACGATTGTCAATGAAACTCTCAACGAGGTCGACCAGCGGCATCCCAGCTCGCTACGCGGCGGCACTGCCAACACCCAGGGGCTGCACATCTACGGCAGCCGAGAGACCCAAATGAGAGCGGATGTGATATACGATCTATTGTGGACGCTGTTCGGCAAGTTTGAAGCTATTGCTGAGGGCCATCGCGTGTTTCATGAGTCTATCAAGGCACTCATCCGGAGGGAAGGTGCGGGGAACAACAGTGCCCTGCTGGGAAGCTTCAAGGAGCTTTGGAACCTATACCAGAACGAAATACGCTCCCTGCTTCACAATTATGTCACAACCGATGCCGATGTGTACCAGTTCAGCACATCACCGAAGCCCGGTGCTAGCATTAACGGCAAGAAGGACGCTTCGAGGGAGCACCTGTTCAAGTTCGCCGAGGGTGACCCCAAAGCTGTCGATATGGCCGCAGAATACGATGCTCTGGAAGGCATCATCCGGTCCGCTGTTCCTGGCTTAACCGATACGTCTCGTAAGGGCGGTGCAGATAAGAAGCGAGCGGCGTTGGACGGCGGAAGCTCCAAAAGAGTAGCAGCATCAGGCTGGGAAAACAAGCAGACGACCGGGACGTATAAATCCCTTGTCGAGCCCAGCGTCTTCAACATGAGTCTCCTCCTTCCCCCCACGCTCGTCTTCCTCCAGCGACTTAAAATGATCGTGCCCCCGGGCTCCGACCTCGCTACGAGTACTTTGACGTCCTTCCTGGATAACTTCCTGGTGAACGTCTTCCAACCGCAGCTGGACGAGACTCTCGGAAAGCTTAGCGACACCATCTTCGGTGAGGTCGACTCATTCTCACCAGACCAGGAATGGACCCAGGTGGCAAGAAGACCCGTATTCAAGGGCACCACGGCTTTCTTCGCCGTAGTGACGGCTTTCTGCCGCATGCTTGGCACCATTCCTCACGACCAAGCCTTAAGCACGCTCATTATCACCCAGATGATGAGATATTACGACCGCTGCTTCGGGTGGTACAAGTCGCTCGTCAGCAAGACCCAGGTACAGGCCGGAGAGCCCACGAAGCTGCGTATGTCTGCGGCAATGGCCCTTGAAGAAGGCGAAGTCCTTGAGACCATCAAGCAGCTGTGGACGTCCGAGACGCTCGAGCGCGAGGTCCTTGATAAGGAGGTCGGTCTGCTCATCGTTCACACTAATGAGAAGCGCATGGAGTTGGCCGACATTATCCAAGACAAAGATACCATCTCATCGCTCTGCCTCTTGTACACGAGCATGAAGTGGCTCGCAGTCAAGATCTCAAGCCTGCGACACATCACACGCAACGAGTCGGACTCATCCAGGCCCAATCTCAACAGAGGGTCAAGCAAGCGGTGGACCCTCATGAACGACCCTAATAAGGCCACAAGCGAAGACGGACCTGTTTATCTCCCTATGACGCAGGAGACCGTCCAGTAAGCTTTCCCAGTGCAACGTTTTCGACACCGTCCGTACTAACAAGCTCCCTCCAGGGCCTTCGACGGCATTGTCTCATCCTTCGAGGAACTCGCCGGAACAGCACTTCTCACTCTCCACATGGAAATCCGCTGCGAAATCATCTACTCCCTTCGCACCGCCCTCTCTACCGATACAGCACCCTACCTCCTTGACCAGGAAGTCACCGAGCCGGACCCCCAGATCCTCACCCTTAACTCGGACCTCGTCCTCTACGACGAGACCATCGCCCGCTTCCTCCGCGCCAAGGAGACAGCCTTCATCCGCACCGGCCTCGGCCTGCTCATCAACGCCTACCTGGTAACCAACGCCGCCTTCGTCTCCCCAATGAACGCAAAGGGCTGCGGTCGCATGCAGCTCAACATCCTCGTTCTTCAGCAGAACCTCAAAAACGTCGAGGAGGGCGTCGACCTGGCGCGCGCATCAAACTATTTCGCCCTCTTCGACAAAGGGCCCGACGCCATCGTCGAGAAGGCCCGCGAGGACAAGGACAAGGACGAGCATGCGGACCCTAGCGATACCTTTTCATACGAGGAGTTGCGTACGCTGCTGGAACTGTGCTTCAGCGAGCAGCTTGCGAACCCGGAGCGGGGCATCGCGAGTGCCGCCAAGAGGCAGATGGCGGATAAGATGTTGGGCCTGAGCGAGTACATGTGGCAGACGTGAGGTCCGTTCATGCCGTGGAGTTAGAGTGTGGATTTCTATGGAGAAGCAGCAGCAATAGCAGCACCTTACTAGGAATCTTGGGACGTTTCGTTACTTTTTGAAAATTCGCGGTCCACTATGCTCTATTGTGCGGGTAACACGCACAAGATGTCTTCTTAATGATTCGCAAGAGTCAAGTGGAGAAGACGAGAGAAACAAAGAACGACCTTTTGCTGAACCTTTTAGGGATGGGGTATTATTCTTGTAGTCTATAGCTTTTTTCAAATGCCGGGCCAAACTTTTCCCAAAACGACGTGCCACACACACATATACACACGCACAAAACGTGACACATCGTTGTTTTTTTCTGCCTCTCTTAGACCGTTTGTGCAACTGGAAAAGAAGCGAGGAGGGAAACCCCCTTTTACGAAGAGGCGAGGAGATCCCTCCCCCTGTTGATCTGCACCTTCTTATCCTCTCCACCACTAACCAGACCCCACGTCTGATCCCACGCGAGGCCAAACACCTTTGCGCCCTCCCCTCCGGCGGGCGCCTTCTTGCCCTTGAGCCACTCCCTTCCGATGGTGTAGACGGGCTCGCTGACGCTGCCTCCGCCCTCGTCTTTGGTGGCCGGACGCACGGATCTGAGGTCCCAAATTTTGACGGTACCGTCGTGCGAGGCCGAGGCCAGGCTGTAGTCGTTGTCGGGCGAGGGAGCGAGAGCAGAAACCATGTTCGTGTGGCCGCGTAGGGTCAGAACTGATGTCGCGGAGGCGGATGCGCGGGGGTCGAGAAGTGCGACGTGGCGGGCTGCGGAACCGGCGGCGACGAGCGAGGAGTTGCGCGGCATGGGCGCGAGGCAGAGAAGGGGGTGGAGGGTGGTGAGGGTGGAGACGACGGAAGCGGTCGTCAGGTCGAGGGTACGGAGGGTGTGGTCTGTCGAGACGGAGTAGGCGACGGTGGCGTCGGTTGGGTGAAAGGCGGCTGCGGTAGCTGAGGCGTCAGCGTGGGCGGGAATCATGGCGAGGGCGCCCTTTTGCGGCACCGTCACGGACGAATTGGAGAGCTTTGCGCGCTTGACGCTGCTGGCGTGGGTGGCCGGGATGTCATCGGCATCAACATCTGGGCTGCCCTTTTTGGAGGCTAGCCAGAGACCGACGCGGCCGTCGGCCGAGGCAGTGAGCAGCTTCTTGGAGGGGCCGTGGACATCGATGGAGTTGATGATCTTCTTGTGGCCGTGCAACTCGAGGGTGGGCTTGAGATCGCCTGAAAAGCGGTCGGCGGACTCGGCGTACTTCCAAACGACGATTTTCTGGTCGAGGCCGGCGGAGGCAATCTGTGTCGAGGAGAGGAACTTTGCGTCCGTTAGGAGCTTGGCGTGGCCGCCGGCGCGGGCCGAGGGGGATGTCGCGAGGCACTGGCCGGAGCCGTCCCAGATGCGAACGAGGCCGTCGTAGCCGGCCGAGAGAATACGGTCCTGGCCATGGGCGAGTGCATCGCCAGACCAGCGGCCCGAGGCGGAGGTGGAAGAGAGAACGTCAACCGCGGCGACCCAGTCGTCGTGCTCGAAGGAGGCCTCGTAGACGGGCGGCAGCAGGCTGCGGACGTACTGGAGGGTGAGAGTCGTCTCGAATGAGAGTCCGTTTGAGGTGAGGTATTCTTCGAGCGTGGTTCGGAGAAAGGTTCCGTTGACAAGGAAGTCGAGGGGCACAGGGGACGAGGTGTTGAGCATTGACTCCGAGTTCAATATCCTCGACAGACCATATCGCTTGATGTCTGTGGAGAGGGGCGAGCGTTAACTTTCTTCCTCCGTAATCCTGCCAAGTTTTTGACGCTGGTTTAAAGAAGTCAAACATACCTGCAGGCACAATCAGTTGCCTCTTGGTCTCAGGAAGCTGGAGATCATCGTGCGTTGTTGTGAAGTTGACCTTCACCTGGGCCGCTGAGGACTCCATTGCGACTATTGAAACCTTTGCAAAATGCCCCCGAAGTACGTGTCAAGCGCTGGGCAGACAATCGCTACTGGTTTTCTTTTTGTGTAAAGTACGTCCCTTTCCCTTTGTACTGTATGGCGCGTTCGAAGGCAGTTTTTCGTCGGTCACCGTAATCAACCTCGTTCAGAAGTGCTGAAAGCAAGAATTGTACGACCCCCGTCCAAATTTTTTATTTTTGAAAACTATTGTCAGCCTTGCAGAAACCTTTAACCCCGCTGTACTAGGTCTGCCCAATCATTGCTTCAGCGCAAAGAGGGACTGCCGCCAGGCTGGAGAATGCCCCGCACTCAGCGATCTGCCAAACCAGGGGCACTGGGAGTCACTAAAGTGGGGGGGAGTCGAAATCCTCAGACCTTGACATGGCAGGCTAGGTGGATACCTACAGATCGCAAAACGCCGACGACCTTATCCCGGGTGAGATCTAGAAGCCTCAGATTGAAAAGTAACAATGAATCCCGTGAGCCAACCTCTTGAGATTGGACCCAGTCTTCTGTCTGCTGATGTGTTTGCCTTGTCCACTCCTTATGAGTAGACTTTTAAAAAGTAACTGTACAAACTGAATTGCGTTGGAAAACATTCAAGTACCACCACGCTTAAGGCCGTGACCAGTCCAAAGGCTTCAAGCAGTGATCTCAGGGGCAGCTGAAAGCTTGCTTGCCTCCAGGATGAAAGCCTCCTCGATGGCCGAGCGTCTTCGGAAGACTCTCAGCCATCTCTCACCCCATTGGCGAAGCAGGGCATCGCGCTGACCAGCGCCATCCAATTCTTCCATCATCTCGTCCTTGCTGCCCGATGCCCAGCTGACCAGGGCATCCTCCATCGCCTTGAAGAGATTGCGCATGGCTTTGACCTCCCTCTCCTTCGCCTCTTCGTCTTCTTCGGCTTCCTTTGTAACCAATTGTCTGACGCGGCCGGTCACCTTGGCCACCGTGCCAAAAACCAACTCGAAGACGTGCGGCTGTGCCAAGGAGTCGCCTGAAGACTGCCCATTAACATGGCTGCTGCCCACCAAGCCCCACTCGATAACCGAAATGGGTAGCAGAATTGAGTAGTTCAGGAGCTTCTCTACAATTGAAATCGCAACGCCGGGCTGCGCTGCCCAGTACGACATGACTGCGGTGAGGATCTGGGCCTTGGCCGCCTCGGACGCCGCACCCACATCGAGAAGTCGGTCCTTGGTCCGCTCAATGCATGCCAGAACGTGACTGAGCGACTTGGAGCCGACCCAGCAGACAGCCGTAACGAAGACGTCGGTGCTTGTTACCAGAGGGTCCAGACCGCGCTCTATCGCAAGCGAGTGGATCCGCTCAATGATCGGCTGAAACTCTTCATCCGCTGCCTTTCTTCTTAACAACACAGCGATTTCGCGACCCTCTGCCGCGAACGGAGTGCCTGTGATAATTGTTAGATCCGCAAGACACTGATGGATCATCTGCTGCTTACCATCGTCGTTAAACTTGAAATCTGGAACATCCTTCTCCTTGTCAGGTCCAATCAGAGGTTGATACGGCTCAGGGAGCGTTCCCTTGATTCTTTGTGCGAAGCTGAGTCGGATCTCCTTGTCCAAGGCCCCAATGATAAATGCCTTCTGGGGATGGAGGTCAGGGAGAGAGACATCGTCAACCCACTCCGTCCATTTCCAGGTAAAGCCAAAATTGCTGAGATGATGCGAGAACCAGTCAACGAATCGATGGCCAAGCTCGAGATCAATTCGGCTCGAATTACGATACATATGTCTGATAGCTCTACCCAAGCTAGGTGCGATTGCCGCCGGCGCAATTTTGCAAGCCTCGGTCAGCACTGAGTGGTAATAGACAAGCTTATGCTCGGGAGCTGGAAGCTGGAAAAGTTGAGAGAATACAGCGTCAACGGCGACATCTTCTGGCTTCCACGTGGAGCGGCCGGGTCCGATGTCTCTGAGTCGGTCATACGGGGTGGCTCGCTTGACAAAGGTAGTGTCCGAGAAATAGCAGTCCAGGTCGATGAGGTAACGTGCGGTGACGTTGCGGTTAAAGTCAAGAATATTAATCGTATCCACCAGACCGTCACGGATTAGCGAGGCTGCAATGTCCGTAACAGGGGGCACAGATACGATGTCCTGAGAGTTGTAAACCGAGAAATAGACTTCGGGAAACAACGGTCGAGCCCCGGCAATGATCTTCTCGGGGACGCTGATGGGAGGAAGACTGTGCTTCGTAGCGTTGTCTAGCTTCTCCTGTGCTTCAATCTCCTCCAACGGCAGCTTCCAAGGCCTGGCGAGGCAAGACAATTCCCAGTTGTTTGCTGCTTCATGCTGGAGCTGTTTCTGAAGTAGACCGATGAAGCTCATGGAGCCGGTGGGCTCGTCCTTCTTCGCAGCCATGTAAGGATCGATCAAGGCTTGCAGCGCATGGGGTTCTGAAGCGATGATATCGGTCTTGTCCATGAGGTCAGCTGCCTTCTGCTGCCACTGACCAGGAGCAGCTGCCATAATGTACGGGATCGTAAGGAGGATGATTTTGACCAGTTCCGTTCCGATTGTCTACAGTATATTAGTCACCTAGAACATCATGAAGAAGTGGAAGGACCTACGTCATCAGAGCTCGCGGTCTGCAAGTCGACAGCTCGGCTGAAAAGCTCCTCTAGGATAGGGAAGATGCCCTCGCCCTCCAAGGCACTCTGCAGACATGCCAGCAGCTTCAGGTATAGCTTGACATCCCTCCATGCTCCTGCCTGAATCTTCTCCTCTGTGGCGGCGCTCAACTTCGCGAGGATTTCGCCTACAATCTCGGACTTGAGCGTGTTCACCAAGAGGATGACGCCGGCGACAAAAGGTGTTTTGAGTGGTTGTTCCAATGCAAGTTGCAGAACAAGGCCAACAAAATTCTCTCGCAACTCAGTATCATCAGCGTTGTCGGCAACAACATGTGCAATCCCCTGGACCTCCTCATGCCATCGTCGGAGAGGAGACTCGGCGAGAGACAGAAGTTGTCTGCGTACCCTAACGGATAAAGGTGCGGTATCGATTCTCCGTCTCGATTGTCGATGGTCATAGTCGTCATCATCTGTTGTCGCCAGAAGCAATTGGTTAGCTCGTGCGAACGTAAATGGCCTGTAAGCGGGAGGGTAAAGCCTACCTCGATACCTTCTCTTACGGTTGTTGTAACCGCCTCCGCCGCCGCCGCCGTGGTGGCGCCTTCGCTCGTAGTCGCCCATACTGATGGATTGCGGGCACAAAATAGATGTTGCAGAGCAAACCACTTGGGGGCAAAAAGCTGCGACTCACCCAGGCTAGGGGCAATGAAATCGTCGTCGTAAGATTGGCTCTCAAATAATTCGCGGCGTCGGGATAGTATCCACGTCAAAAAGTTACAGATCTGGGAGGAACGACGCGAGCTTCCCCTGCAAGCAGTACCTGCACCGAGTCCGGGCAGCTAGATTGGCTGACCTCAGTGGCCCCTGCCTGGGGAGGAATGCATTGTTGCCTGAGGCATAAACATTTTCTACCTTGCTCTGGTAGGTGCCATGACGGAGAGAGGAACCACGGAACGAACGTGCCACACAGTCATACAAGTAAGCTTGGTTTCCCACCCGTGAGGTAACATCTGCTTTGATCGTCACATCTAGGAGAGCTCGAAAAGCACATCGCATTTCGCAAACACTGGAAGCAAGGTAGTCCAAGTGTCCGAGATAGGGTAAATTCTGTGCCAATGGTGTCCTACAGCTAATCAAGGTAGCGTTCGGACGATGTGATAGCTAGAAAAAACAAGTGGTCCAATCTGGATGACATTCAGACACGACCCTGAATGGCGTCTTTAGGCGCCAGGAACCTACAAGAACTGCATGGTTAAGTGAGGGATGCACGTGAAAGCCGGGTATGAGCTCGATGATGACGGCTGCCTTGCATTTGTCCTGCGTGGCCATCTAGCCAGATTCACAACAGTCTTTCCCAATATCTGAGCAGAGTAGCCGGTCCCATCCCTTTTAATTGACATCCTTGGCTCGCCATCATCGCGCTGCCATGAACAAACAGAGAAAGCTGAAAATCTTTTTTCCTCGGAATCATGCCTAGTACTGACCCAGTCTTATCGCCCAAGCCTCCCTACCAACGGAAGAGGGCATCCCGACTGCATGCATCCCTCCATTTTGTCGACATCCATGAAAGGGTTTGATCCGACAACATCCACAATATGTCCTCCTCGCGTCTACCGAGAGCTGTCAAGCAACGAGGCCTCGTCGGACCTATACCAAGTGATGAAAAGATGAGAAGCTGAAAGCTGGACCGTCCAGACAATCGCCTACCATAGCGCGAGGGAGCGTTTTCGTGTAACATGGGGAAGATCAAAGTGAAGAAGCCAGCTCAGGTCGTGCGCAGGAAGTGGCCAAGAAGGTCGCCTCCCAAATAAATGGTGAGCGACACAGGGCACTACCTACAAAGTATATGCCTCAACGGGCCATTCCTTGCCTGCCTCTTCCGTGCCTTCCCGTGCGAGGGTCGACAGCTCACAACGCACGAGACACATCGCAAACCCTCGCCAGTAAACCAATGTGCCTTGAGTAATCGACGCAGCCAGCCTCTATTCGTCATTGCACGTTCAGCATCCATCATCACTTGGTCCGTATTCGGGTGGAGGCAGATGCTCCAGCGGTCCATGGAGAGACTCGATCTCGGCTTGCACAGGTCGAACGATTGATTTTCGGCCGAGAAACTTCGGGGGTGATCCACAAATGCGCTGAGTCCCTGGGAATGGCCTCGGTTTGTTCAATCCAATTTCGCCATCATCTCCGCCTTCGGAATCGGGGTGAAGTTATCAATGTCCAATCCTCTTC
The DNA here is from genome assembly GCA_001937105.1 of Colletotrichum chlorophyti. Classification (NCBI taxonomy): domain Eukaryota; kingdom Fungi; phylum Ascomycota; class Sordariomycetes; order Glomerellales; family Glomerellaceae; genus Colletotrichum; species Colletotrichum chlorophyti. Next base: position 377,492 of record MPGH01000185.1, read on the forward strand.
CGGCCAAGACAGGTTTAACATGAGCGGGCACCAGCTGGTGGTTAAGGTTCGGCGCAATCGAGAGTTCTATCTAGTGGTTAGGTACGACGCGGTGCGACACTGGCAATTCGATCGTAGTACATACCGTGACGAGTGAAGTCGAACAGTGGGGGTAGATCCCGCACTTCACCACTCTGGTGCCGAGAATCGGGCAATCTTGTATTGGGGTCTCTTAGTTCATCAAAGAAGGGGTGAACCATGGCTTCGACGGCCGCCTGTCTCTCTGTCGGAGTGTACTCAAGAAGGCGCGCGATCAAATCAATGGCATTCGCGTCAGCCTTCCTAAAGACCTTGGCGAAGGGATGCGGCTTGATTTGAGGGAACTTGTGTTCCATGTAGTTGGGGTTCATTGTGCGAATCTGCTCGCGTGTCGGGGTTCCTAAGACCTTAATGATCTCAACCAACTGATCAATGCCTGACTCGCCGGGGAAAAGAGGCTGTCCGAGCATCAGTTCTGCCATCACGCAGCCGGTAGACCAGACATCTGCCAGACGTTAGCAAAGCATCATGGAAACAGACTGGGGGACACAATACGCACCGATCTTAGTCGTATAGTTGGTGGCGCCGAAGATCAGTTCGGGAGCTCGGTAGTATCGTGAGCAAATATAAGAAACGTTCGGCTCGTTCTCAACCAAGATCTTGGCACTACCGAAGTCGCACAATTTCAAAATGCCCGACGTGGGGTCGAGCAGAAGGTTTTGAGGCTTGATGTCACGGTGGCAGATGCCTTGCGAGTGAATGTAGGCCAGGGCGCGGAAAAGCTGGTAGATGTACAGCTTGACTTCCAAAATGGGCATCGTCGTCTTCATCTTGTTGAAGAAGCGAGACGCACGGTAGACAGTCTCGGGTACAAATTCCTGAACCAGGTTGAGGTACACCTCGTCTTTCTACGTTGAATTAGCAAACAGTGCAACATTGCAAAACAGGTCAGGTGTCTTACGCGTTCACCGTTGGAGTAGTAGAAGGCTTTCAGCTGCACGATGTTGGGGTGTCGGACAATCCGCATAATCTGCAATTCACGGTTCTGGTTGGGTTCGTCAGCTTATTGCCGCTTAGAAGAGTATCGAAGGAATGTAACGGACCTTGAATCTCTTGTCCTGGAGGACACGTTTAATAGCCGCATCTTCTCCCGAAGGTGAGAGTTTGGTCTGGAAGACAACACCGAAAGATCCGTTGCCGACAATCTTGCACTGAGTGTACTGAAGATCTCTCGTCTCCCCCGTTATTCCGTCTTGTACTTTCTCGCGGATTACCTCTGACCAAGCGTTAGCACGGCAATTACAGTCTTTTTTATCCAAGACTACACCAAGCCTTACCTCCCATCCTGAGGGTGTTGAAGGCGGCGGGGCGATTCTGCGCCATGGCTCGAAAGGTGTTGTCAGCACGGCAAAAGCCCTGCTATTGTTGGCCGACGTTGGGCGAATTGAAGTCGACGAGAATGAGGGGCAGCAGAGACGAGACTCGTGTGCGGGCCGTGATGGGCAGGATGGAACGACGACTGGGATTTCTTTGATGGCGATGCCGGGCAGAGGGAATTTGCACGAGGTGTGGCCTTAAGGCAAGCAGAGAACCAGCAATGTTTCGATGATTCAATGAAATGGGCGCAGTTGTGGTTGCGAGAGGATAGAAATTGAGCGCAGCACCGGCAGGGGGTTCGTATCGAGACTCGGTTGAAAAGTTTCAAGAGACTGAGATCAATTGTTGTTTCGAAGTTAACGTGCAATCTTTAGGAAGCTAATTGATTTCATTAGCAAGACGGGCTGATGATGAAGGAACTTGAAAGGTTTAGTCGAGGTTGATAGAACGGAGAAATGATTAGGGAGGAATTGGCGTGTCGTGCGACGAGCAGTGATGAACGAGGATGACGGACGAGGGGTGCGGGGCGGGAGGTATTTTGACAGGGAGAGGAAGAGAGCGGCAGGGCAGGGGGAATATGAATAATGGCGACGATGCAAGACGAATGGTGGCAAGTTGAGGAGCAAAGAAACGGAGGTATGGTCGGTAACCCGAACGTAGCGAGCAGTTGGCGGCGGCGGCACCAGCAGTAGCAGTAGCGTAGCAGTAGCAACAGCGAAGGAGCCAGGACAGGTTGGATGGGACAAGGAAGGTAGGATATAGGATAGGATACAGACATAGGACAGAAGCAGAAT
>MPGH01000185.1:379805-391154 GCA_001937105.1 Colletotrichum chlorophyti
GCTAGAGCAAAACGCCTTTTCCTGTGAGCTGAGGTGAGGTGAGACGAGGTGAGGTAGAGAGGGTATGGAGGTGAACTGGTGACGACGGGCCGAGAGACAGGGCAAGGTACGGTGCGGTGCGGTGGGCTGTGGTGTCGGGGGCGTGTTGTGCGTGGTGGTGTGGTGTGGGTGGGAAGGGGAGGGGAATGTGGTGATGACGGCACAGAACGTCGCTGAGGGGCAGGGCGACCGAGCTTGAGGATCGTGATGTTTCTGCCTCGTGTGACACGACCAAAGCAAGCCGGCAAGGGGCATGAATGGAAGGGGGCCGGAACGGGAAAAAATGAATGCTAGAGAAGGGGACGGATTACTCACAAGGACTGGCGATTGTCAAAGGAGGCAGGATTGCAGAGAGTGAGTGTGTGTATGTGAGAACGATGGATAGAAGAACCTCTGGCGGCGCTTGGAAGAGAAACGATGGCTGTGCTGTGTTGTATAATGTGCAGCGCAGGTAAAAGTAAGAGAAATGAGGACAAGAGACAGCGAACTGGAGCAAGGCGCCGACTGCACACGCTGTCCTTGTAATGCTCTGTTCTCCGATGCTCTACTTTGCTTGGATGCCGGACCGAAAGATCGGACAGCAAGTCGTATTCTCTGGACGAAAATGCACAGAGAGGAAGGAGATCGTGAGTTGGGACAGGTCAATTTGTGGAACCGTGTCGAGACGAGTCAAGAAGGTCAGCCGAGTCGAGTCGTTCGAGAACGGCACGGAAATTGTATCGTGAGCAACTCTGCGTACTCGGAGCCTACGGTTTGATGCTGGCGGATGCCGTTGGGAGTAAGAGAGAGAGACGTCGATGTACGGAGAAGGTGAACTTGGGTACCAAAAGGAGGGAGGAAAAGAGGATGTTGTCACGCCGTTTAGAGAAGCGCGCGAGGTCGGTTTCGTTTGGTAGGAGGGTCAGTGAAGGTACGCAGTACGTAGGTGGGGAGCAGATGAAGTAGCCCAAGGCCCGAAGTGCAGGTGCAGGTGCAGGCCGGTCCAGTAATTACTAGGGAAGGTAAAGGCAAGATGAAGTTATGTGTGAGGCGATGTACATTAGGGAGGTACCTTACCTATCCAAGGCACCTCCCTCAATACATTTGATGAGGGGCAACGGGGGCCGGGTAGGGGTGGTGACTTCGTGTGGTTTGTGCACTGGTCGTTTGAGGCCTCGCGGACCACACGGCAGGGCAGACTAGTGCGCGCAGCTGGACGAGGAATGACGGAGTGAGGTGCATCCCCAAGTCCAGTGACCCATAGTGGGAGAGGAGAGGGGAGGGGAGGAGGGGCAATGCAATAAATTGAAGGCCAAGGGAATCCAACCTGAGTGGAAATCACCATGTAACAGAGGAAAAGTGGCAGCCCGGGCAGTACTTTGGTTTGTAGGCCAAGTCGTGATTGCCCATGCTGATACAGTTCCTTCATCATTGGAACTAATTGAGGGTTGGATGATGGAAATGCCAATCGGTCAATTGGCAGAGATACTTTTTGCGATGATGCACATGACCAACTACGACTGGTTGTCAAGTAACGTGCTGGATAGCTGATGTAAGAGTTATTCACCGGTATGTGTTTGGTCTTCCCGTCGGACTGTTTCCATTCCATAGGCTTGTGTCTGTCACCAACGAGTTTCGGAGCTGGAGAAAAGTGCTCGCTGGCTCACCTGTCCGACAACAAGGACGACAACGGCGACTCTGTTATCGGTGTACGTTCAACTGGAGATCGCATCACACTAGGCTTAGGCAGGTAAGAGATGAGGAAAGTTACTACGTAAGGCACGTAAAGGTGCAGCAGGACGGGTCAGTGTAATATGATGTAGTTGTAGATGCAGTTGTAGGCCAGGGTAGATGACGATGTCCGGAGAAGGCGGCTCAGAAAGTAAGTGGAGAGAGATGATGGACTTCGGTACGTTGTCGCGAGATCATCAAAGAGCGAGAGTGGGAAACGAGAATGCTGACGTGCAGTGTTTGTTAGGCACAGGCACAGTTGGTGCAAGGGGGTGAGGTAGCAAAGCCGCTGCCGTTGGTGTTGAAGAAATGGGTTGCAGTCCCCAACCGGTTCGGTTGAGTAAATGCAAGTCGAGGCCCAACCTGGGTAATCCATCCCATTCCAATTGGGCCCCGAAACTACCTTAAGAGAGGGAAGAAAAGAAGGGGAAGGGGCGAGGAGTGAGCCACTACTGCTGTAGCAAGCTCTAGCAACTTGTTCCTGAGACCATTCGCCAAATAACTGGAAGAAAGTTTGACATCTGTAGGGCCAGGACAGATCGGTTGGACACAACACCCCAAATCGGCCGGAGCGGAGATCGACTGGCCACCAGACAGCCCGGGGGTAGTACGGGGTGATTGAAGAAGTTCGATGGAAGGTTTCTAATATTGAAGATATCGAAACGAATCAAGTCAAGCCTGCAAGGCTCAAGAGAGCTTCAGATAGCTAGACTGTTAGTTCTTCCTCTCTCGTTTTGGCTTGTCTTCAGTTGCACGTTACAGGGGGCCAGCACATCAATCAGGTTCAATAAGCATATTAAAACACAGGAGTCGGTCGTGGGCTTGGAGTTCAATCCACGAGTTCAACCCCATCCAACATAGCGTGCCTGATGATGCGCGAAAGTAAGTGACGGGGAACAGCACGAGACTCCTCCAGTTAGCCTTTCTGTTGTTGACCCCTCTACTAAGGACGGACCCGCTGCACCAGGCTTGCTCATGTGCTCATTTTGAGACGGGGAGGGAGGCGCTAAAACTCGGCAAGCGGAAGTCAAAACCCAATGGTTGTTGTTTGCTGGCTCCTTCCTCCTTACTCAATTGCCTGTGGCTGCCCTTGAGGTACTACTACTTCGAAGGTACCTTGCCATGTCAAGAAAAAGCCCGCCTGTGTAAGTAATCAGCAGGTTCCGAATCTACCAGACCACTCAGATGCGTCTGCGCGCCTACCTAACATTACTTCCACTGCTTTGGGCTCAACGACGTCTTTTCTACGCAGCACTGCCTGCCTCAGCAACATTGCCTAGTTACCTCACCTGGTGGCATACACACACGTGTTGCATTGCCTTGATGACAAGCTGAACATTTCAGTAAACATAGTAACTCGATTCGAGGTCGAGTGAAATTCCCGCCTGACGAGGTAAGTGCAGCGATGATGATTGTACTAAGTTGAATTACCTAGCGGTTGAATCCTAGGTCTGTACTGTCTGAATTCAACTTGCCTTATTCCTCCTTCCTTGGCGATACCTACCACATAAGCGAATATTTTGTTTGGAAAGGAGGGGGGTTTCCTGATATGAATATTTCGAACATGGTATACTCAACCTCGGTTTCCAGTCATTACGCTACTTCACTTCCTTTAGAATGTTAGATTTACTTTGTTTTCCCCCCATTTCCTTTGCGATTCTACACGTCCTTCGTGGTCCTTCCCCGTCTCACACGTTTCCGTCCCAGGTCGGTCGAATCAGGAAAGCCGTATCCACCGTCATACATAAGGTGCTGCCACGATTCAACCGTTGCGCACTTGGCCAGCTGACCTGTCAGGCCTTTCCATGCGTATACTACATACGTCGTAAGCCCAGTACACGCCGGCCGAGTTACGGATACACACAAGCAGGACAACTCACAAGTTGCGATTCTCCAGGGTCCGGTAAACCATAGGGCTCGTTGTCGTTCGCACGTTCCTCCAACAGATCTCTCTTCGTCCCTTGGTGTCCAGTGGCGGCTCTTGTTTGCCAGTGACTCTTCTGCAAACAAGGACACCAGAAGTCTTTACTTTCTCCTGGCTCTCGTTGGCTCATTCTGGAGAACAACATTCAACAAGCACAGAAGTAGCCCCCTCTGGGAACCGGCCCTGCGTCAAGTCGACAGGCTATCCCCCAACTGCGGCTCTCCTAGCTCGGAGCACAAGGTAGTGTCAAGGTAGCCGCAGGACCACAGGGTTGGGTATCGCCACATTCGACGGCGACGGCCGGGTACACTTGAACTCAACTCGGAAGCAGCGTTGTATGCAGCAATGGCATTGTGCGCAGCCACCACAATTTAACAGCCCTGACGTGAAATAGCAAACGCCAGTTACTTCAATTCTAAGATTTGGAAATCAACCTCTTGCCCAGGCTTCCAGGCTTCAAGTCCCAACCCCCACTTTATCATATGAAAATCCAAGCAGAGTTGAGTTGCCGTCTACCTCCGCTCGCGTTCCATCCTTCGAGCCGCAACATGCAGAGAACATAGGTCTCACCGCTTTCGTCTTCAGACGCAGAGTTTCAGGCGCGACTTTCATTCTGAGTTAACGTATACAGCATTCCGCGAGTCCCCGGCATTGCGGCTTGAAGAGAATGAAGTTTTCGGACAATTTCTTCTGCCACTTGAATAGCAGAAATAACTGATTAAATTGCCCACTTCACACCCCAGATGGAGTTACGCACGCCCTGGTGGTTTCTGACCTCTCGAATGCAAGTGCAGGGATGTGCTCGCTGGGTTTATACCTCGCTGAGCCCACGAAAAGGAGGGGAACAGCAGGATGGACGAGGATCGAGCTGGTGCTGGTCAGAGCTCCCGCTGGGCCTGATGGAACAGGCGTGCCTTGGCTGTTACCTCAGCACCTCAGCAATTGGTATGCAATGCTCTCCCACTCTGCATCGAGGGACTAGGACTTGAACTTTGGAAACCGAGCAATAACGTCTCAGACCCAAGGGGTTTAAAACCAATCTCTGACGGCTAATTCTGGGCTTTCCTCTTCGCACTCACTACCTCATGCCGGCGACCTTTTGGCAGCGCGTACTGTAACGGATTTTGGATGATATCCAGGGAAGAGACATGCCCCCGAATCATATGGCGACGTCCAATGTGTGGAGGCAATGACAAGGGGGCTGGCCTGGGTTCTGGGTTACCTCTATTTGCATATACCATGGTAACTACGGATAGTATGTACTTAGGATGTGTGTATTACCGGAGTGGCGGCGTCGTTTCGTAGTGGATGAGCGGAAGAGTGGGGACTCCGCTGCCGCCGCCCTTTGTTTAAGTATGTTAGTGGTGCCATAGACAGCACTATGGCCAGCACCTGAATGAAGGTGAACAGTCATACTTACTGCTGCGTAAAAACTAATCGCTTCCAAGTGGTGATGAAGCACAGTAGCACCAATCCCCATTTACCATGCTCCATAGCGTCCACAGTAGTACCTTCTGGTTAGGTTCAAGTGGAGTCTCTGAAGGAACCACTAGAGGAACCACTTGTCCAGAGTCTATTACCTATATGGTAGGATTGACCTGTTGTTTTTGCTTTTCCGTTATATTCGAGATGCTAAAGGCCATGTTTGAGAGTGTACCTAGACTACCTAAGCCAGGAAGCACAGGATCCTGCAAGCGAAAAATGAGAGTCCATGGCCAAGACCAGCAAGCGTGCCAAGGTTTCTTTCTCTGCCTCGAAGGCTGCGGAAGCAGAGCGCAAAACCGTCGACTTTGGCCGGTTCAATTAGTTTGCCATGGTCCATCCTTTTTCTTTCTTCTCATCTCTCCCTTTTCTTTTTTCCCCTCTATTTTTAATCGTTTTGACCGTCAGTAGATTGTATACCAGAAGTCCTGTCTGCTACCAACACCTGAAGACTCTCGGGACCTGCAGACGGGTCCTACGTAATAGTCAGCTCAAGCTCCAGCTTCTTGTTTGGCGCTTGGGTTTTGGCAGAACGTGCGCCCAAACCTTGTAGCAGCAACAACGGCGCGGGAGAAAGGACGGGCAGGCAGACGAGAAGGCCTGGTTTATGCAGGCCAGAGCCGCATTCCACGCTTCTTGAGCCTCCTTAACTACTAGGTATATACGGTTCCATGAACAGTTGGGACGATTCAAGATTTTCGAGTTTTCCAAGTTGGTCAAAGGCATACGAAGCTGATTGCCTGCAGCTGGTTTGTCCCTGCTTGTCAGCTGACGCCAGCAAATTGGTATGAAAAAACGGGGCTTCTTCCCTTCGTGCTTGTACAACGTACATAGGACAGACACAACAGAGTCTTCTCGTCACGTTCTATTCCACGTCAGGGGCCGTTTCTTTCCACGTGCTCCATACAATCGCGTGTTTTGTATCCATACACAACGTACGATGCTAGGCATGTCCGGCGTCTGAGAGAGGCGTAATGCCTTAGCCCAAAGCATATGACATACTTCACCGTGGGCCAGCGACATGTCATCCAATGGCTAGGCCTGGCCAGCCGGCGGGATCACTGTGGACTGCGTCCCTGTGTTCCGTATGATGCCCAAGGGTCACTGTAATGACCCAGGGGGAGGGAGCTGGGGACAATGTGAGCTCGGCCTGGACTGCGCGGTGTGTTGTGATGTTGGCGGTACCTAGACCAAGGTACCTGGCCCTCCATCTTCTACGCAAGTTCTCAGCATCCAAGCAAGTCCAGGATCCTGCACCGCATCCGCACCGCAGCGACCCCTCCCACCCCCAGGGTTCGGTCGTCTTTTTCTGGATACAAACAGGTCTCATGACCATTTTCATGCGACGCTAATGACAGATTTTAGGTTCACCTGGGCCACACAAAGGTCAGCAGCATCTGATCATTTTTCCCCCCTAGGTTCTCACGTCTTCCGTGGCAGTTCCCTGCTTGCCTTTTCAACCCTAGGCCATGGCTCCTCTTTCTTTAACGACAACCTGGTTGGTTGTTTGATCAAGCAAGCGAGCAGCATGGGGAAATATTGAGAAATATTGAAATTAACCGAGTTGCAGAGATTGGGAAGCCTTGAGGCTCGGGCCCGGACTCGATGTGCCTAGACCGGCCGAAACACAACTGCCAGAGATGACCAGAGAAAGTGAGCCCGTATGCCAGCGGGTGGAAGTCGCCGTCGAGCCTGTCCAACTTCAGCTACAGTAGGTCCCAGTTTACGCAGTTTCTGACCGGAGCAGGCGCTAGCAGGCCACTTCCATAGTTTCTTGAAAGAGGCAGGACCGACGTCAACAGAACTGCCAGCATCATATGGTCCCAGGTTCCTGCCTGTAGCATCGCTTCCAACCTTCATCTGTCTCTTACAGTACTTCCCAAGATATGATGAGCAACGCGCACTGCGATGGTCGAAAGGCAATTAATTCTGTTACCCCCGGCGGAGATCAATACCTGTGACCTTCGTTTTCGGGACGCGCAGCTTCCAACGAATATGGTCGACATCCGTCACCCACCCGGCAGAACCCCCGCCGCCCCGGCACCAAATCTGCAGCCGGTGCCTTGTCTCTGCCGAACTGAAACCTCCGACGGGCGGGCAGGGAACCGCGAGCACCATCAATCCATCCGCCGTTGGCCCCAACTTAAGCCGCAACATCTACGGTTTGTTACGAACACCTCTTCACCTCTACTCATCCCGACACAGCCCTCCGTCTGCGGATATCTGAGCTGAGGTCATTCTAGAAAGGCCGTTTCAACAGGAACAGCATCGCAACACGGGCCACCCTAGTCTTTCGAAAATGAACCAGACCCTGCACGTTATGGCCGTTCCTTGGACCTTGGAAAGTGCATGAAGTCTTTCCTCACTGAAAAAGCCGCGGGCTACCCTTACTAATCCGCAGCTTCTCAGTCGCCCCGCTGACGTTGGCTTGTCCCTGCAGCCCTTTCCTGTTGCCTGGATTGGTTCGCCCTGATGAAAAGCGCTGGGCTCAGGAGCGACCATTGATGATTCCGCGCCCATGCCGTGCGGTATTAACTGACAGCCACCATCTTTTTTTTTACTCGTCCAAGGTCACATTCTCGGGTACTTACTTTCTGAGTGATTTCCTGCTTCACAACTGGCCAGCCGCTTTTTTTTTTTTTTCCCGACCAATGCTTCGTGGCTGGCGCGCCAGCAACGACGACAACGCCACCGCTGAGCACAACATCGGCATTGGGAGCTATCTGTTTACCGGGTATGTCCGAAACGAAGCTTCCTGTTCCTCGTTCTTTCTACCCCTCGCAGGCCACGTGAGGTGCAAGATTATTCTACCTCGTATGCGCTTTTTCATCACGACCTTGTTTGACTTGCATCAAGGCCCTGCAGGATACATTTCTGGAGGGGCTCCATTCCTGTTGGTTGAGACGCACAGACAGAGCTTGTCGTTGGACCTCCTCCCCCGGTGGTGTGCGTGGTTCCCATCAAGCCCCTGCTGCGCATTCGTTGACTGGCCATCCCATAGCAGCCGCATGGCCCTAGGATTAGTATTTCCTCCATCCCGCCTCCTCCAACTTTCCCTAGTCTGTCTTGGAGAAGTGAGGGGAAGATGTTGGCATGGGTTTATGCCATGTTTACGGGACGTCACATTCGAGGAGCGGCAGCCGGACCATGGGAGCCGGCCGTTGTTTGTCGTTCGCGTTGCTCTGGTCTTTTTCAAAGTACCAGGTCTACTGTAGCCATTCAACACGGATATCCCCCGCAGTGGAAATAGGAGATTTGGGTTAGCAGGAACGACTCGATGCTTCCTTCGTCCAGTTCTCAAGTGCTACAACACTCTCAAGTACTACAACGCACGAGCGTAAATGCTTTTATACTGCTCCCCTATGTTAAGGGGCTTCGATGAGGGAAAGTGTCCCTCTCTTTGGCTCGTTAGGACGCAGGATACACGCACACTATTGTGAAAAGTATCTCGAGTATCTTCCTTGGCGGACAGGTCAACAAGTCATACACGTCCGGTGAGTGGAGACCCAACATGCGCAATACCCCGGCGCAAGGGCTGGCTGCCTGAACTGAAAGGAAGGAATAAGAGCATGTTGCAAAGAGGCACATGCTGTTGTCCAGCCGGCGATGCGCGTTGTTGTTGCTGCCCCGTTTCGTTGCGCCCTCTGTGGCAGGTGGGGAGATTCTCCTATCATCCCGGACACCACGGTTTGGCAGGAGGCCGGGACTTTTGTGATCACCACTTCCGATTGCGGCACAGGACAACAGGACTGGGCAGAACATATCATTGCGGCTCTGATTATTGGACAGCCCCTCTAGAGGCTTTGGCCCATTTACCATTAGTATGCCAACCAGCAACGGCCGCCTGCAGCCGTGGGAACACAACGAGGCCAAGAACGCTTTGTGTGCCGAGCAGTCGAATCACTCCCGATCATTCTGACCTCTTGTCCACAACTCTGGACCGGTCCTACATCGGTCAAGGCCCGGACGAGCAGCGAAGGCCCCCATTCTTCCCGGCCCCTCATTCTCCTACTTGTCCGTGCTGATGGAGAAGTTGCGATTGACACGGAAGCAAAGCTGCTGCTCAAGGGGAACACATCCAATCACGCCGCTGTGAAAAAGACACAGCTTGTCGTTGAGTGTTTCTTTTCGCAGTTTGCTTCAGCAAGCCTAACGTCAACAGCGTGGTCCACCCCTTTGCGGTATTCAGAGACGAAATTTTTTTGCAACAGCAATCCCTGCGCAAGCCTGCAGTTGGTTGCAGCCGTGGTGAGGTCGCTGGATCGGACGCGTCGTCCTCTTGTCGATGCATCAGGATCAAAAGGGTGCCGTCCCATCATCCCCGTAGTGTCACTGCAGAAGACTCAGAGGACAAACGTGAACACAGAGCCCAACCTCGGTTACAGCCCTGCCGAACAAATACCTGTCCGTACTTAGATCACCCCACGGCATCACACATAATAAACATTGTAGGTACGGCTTTATCAAGCGTCAACTCGTACCAAGACCGGCCATTGTTTGCTTCTCTAGGAAACACTGAAGAAATTGAAATATCTTGGTTTCTATGAATAACTTTCATCTGCTCTGATTTTCACTCATTGAATATTTGATTGCGTCCCGGACTCTAACCCTGGGATGGGAGCTGACTGCTGGAACACCAAACCGGTTGACGATCAATTTCTCTCACTCGGTCCTCAACAGAGAACCTCTGGGGGTAATTAGTTACATTATCAGGACTCTCAACATATCGCCAGAGGTCACCGAGGTATTTCGGTGTGTGAATCCTTGTCTCAAGCTCGGATCGTTGACCGGCTTTTGCTTGTCACCAAGTGGCCGCTAGCAAGGTGTGTTGATGCGTACCGAACGGGATAATAATACCTCGACGAGAGGCATCATATGTAGGTGTGACTGCTCGAGCTTCGCGAACAGCGAACGTCAAAAGCGTGCAAGGGTTAATTCGGTCAGGACAGAGATGAGGTGCTATCTGCCTGCCCTTCGATAGCCGCCCTGTTGTTCTTATCCTTTCACAAAGCAAATTGAACTCGATTACTTCTTCGGTCAAGCCTGCAGGCCCCTATTCCTCTGAGTCGACGTTACTTGATTAGGCGGGCAATCTTTAGCCAGGTACGTGCCTTCTTTTCTCCCCTCTTCCCAAATGACAATTCTATCACAATTGATAGTGACCAAGCTGCGCAGGATGCACTCGCCTTCACGACGTTGCAGCAACCGTGCATTAACCCTCATCATCTGACGGGAAGACCCAAACTGCTTTTCCCGTCATCTCCTCGTCCTCGAAAATTTCCCATTATGGATTACACCTGCGAGTCCCAGCATTGGCTCAAATCATACGACCCGTGGTTGATCTTGTCCCTGCCGGAGCATCTTTGCAGGGTCTAAACCGGTCTCGTCCATTAGAGATTCTCGGAGATCGCCAATCTTGTCGTTGACGCGGCCAGCCCGCTGAGATCAGTTACCGGTCTGCATGGGAAGTTATGAGCCAACTTATCTTGACTAGCATCTTGGGGGTTGCTTTGCCTCTCCTCCTTCGGGCGACTTGCATCCTGGGCTAAACCCGGTATTACCACCACCATAATCGACCCTTGCACTGGCACGATACAAGGCCAGCATGGTTGGTTTGCTTCTGCCCCCTCTCCTCTGGGATGTCGTGCTGCAGAGCTCTGTGTCACAAACCACGGAGATGTCTCACTTACCTGCATCATCGAGTTGCCTCAAAATGACGCCTCGTTACGGTGCATACCCTCAGCCTCTCCGGGAGCCAGCTGTAGCGCCCCCTTCAGATGGCGCCAGCGACTTTCTTTCCGGTGGCTTGTTTTTTCATTCCTTTGTGGAATCTTCAGCTCCTGCTTCCTTCCTCGCGTGAAATCTTCGTCCCTATTCCTGCGACAACCAGGGCTTATTGTCACCGAGGTCTTAGGCGGGTTTGACTCTCTGCCAAACACCGGTGAGACCTGAAGGGAGCTGGCTCCTTCCGCGCTGATGTTATTCATGTGATCTTAAACTTGGTCCCCAAAGTCGGATTTCGAAGCGGTGCAGAGAAACGCACGTTGCTGACGAGGGAGACAGGTCAGACGGTGAACGAATCCCCTCTTTCCTAAAACTGGACGTGGAAGTATGTCGCAGACGCTATCATTGCCGCCTCTTATAACCCACGTTTGTCATGGCACCGCACTGCAAGACCTTCCCCCCCCCCCTTT
>MPGH01000185.1:391238-423874 GCA_001937105.1 Colletotrichum chlorophyti
AATGCTGGTCGAATACACTGAGCCGAGAATGGGAAAAGGGGGAAGGTTCCGGCCTCCCAACAAATCTCCCTTTTTTCCTTTGGGTTCTTCACCGCTAAATTGTTGACCAAGCCGTTGGTACCAGACAGTGGCGTCGTTCTCACATATAAAGACGGGAATCCCAGACAAGTGTTTGGGTTTTTTATGGTTTTTTTTCCCCTTTTTAAAATTAAAAAATGGGCTAGCCCAGGGTTCTGGAATGCTCCTACGTAAACCCCCCTATACCGCTGCTTACTTAGGTGAATGGCTTGTTTTGCGGCCCCCTTACTTTGAGACTTTCTGTCGAGTCGGACGGAAGTCGGTGTCATTGCCGCCGGGATCCTCTATCCCGAGCCAACACCCGTTGGGAAATATTGGGTGATTCGGACCGGCAGGTGTCGATGTGGCGGGAAATGTAGCTCAGGGATTGCCAGATCGATGGGCACATGCTACTGCTTTGGGAGGCGAACAGACAATCCAAGCAGCGCGAGAATAGCACGATGGCGCCCCACGCCATGTCTTCCGGTTGGGAGTGGTTCAGAGTGAGTGCATTCTGAGCGAGGGGCAACTTGGCTGGACTCAACACTGAGGAGTCGCGAGACTTGGATTATTTGAGACTATATTCCCTTTCGACCCTGATCAGCGGGGACGACAGGCACGGTCAGGGTTCGAGGCGTCCCACGGTGTTCTCCCGGTATTTTTGAGACAGAACTCACGCTGAATTGTCCTGACGTTCTCAGGCGGGAAGCGTAGTCGTATTGATCTGCTGATGTAGTGGTTGGAGGGGACCAAGGTAAAGTGTATGCCAATGGTCCTGAGGTCGTGTAGCCACGGGGTCCTTAGCTGTAACGCGAGCCAGAGAAACATGACGGATGTTGATCAGACGAATTGTTGCCATGGTTGTGTTGTATGTTGGGTAGAACCAGCACGAGACCGCGCAACTTGCATGGTCTAAGTTCCATGGTCCCTTCTCTCTCTGGTCTTGGGTTCCTTAGGGTACTTGTTCGGGCTGTAAGTACATTCGCGGCGCGAGAGGGCTGGGGAGAGGGGCAAGCGGTGCCACAAAGAACAATCTTGGAATATCTACGTCGTTCAGAGGGCGAAACTTGGGCGGCATATATGTAGTTTCGTGTGCTATCCAAGGTACAGGTTGCTTGATAATAAGCTGATTGTTTGCAGTCTGGATCCTCCTTAATATCTGGTTTTCCGTTCCCTCTTTGATCGTTTCTAGACGCGCAACTAGAGGCTGACAGGGGCCCAGTAGACGTCGTTGAACGTGCATTTCAGACTTAGGTCCGGGTTTAAGGAAGGCGGAACCGGCCGTGTTCTCCGGAGCCAAATCCTCCAAATACTCGGCTGTGACCCGCCGCGCTGTGATGTAGTCTCGGTTGGGAAAGTCACTGCACAGTTCAGCGTCTGGTCGAGCGGGAAACCCCGTGGCCCGGGTTTGAGAGATTTCAGCAAGCCCCGCCTCTTGCCAAGAGAGGTTGCCTCGTCGTCTTTCTCAGTCATGCTTGGAGATTGAAGGGTTTGGAGACTGGTGTTGCACATTATTCAACTCGAGCTTTCTTGTCTTTGGTGAGAGGCAACTAGCACAGTGACTGCATCTCTGGCCGTCTTCTGTTCAGGTTAGAACGCACTCACATAGTTGCAGTCATCGAGGATGCATAGGCCCAGGGTATCGAACTGTGGGTGCTCGCGATCATGTAACTTCATATGTGGATGCACAAGCGGGTATACTGGCGTGCAGGAGAGTCCGCGAGAGGGAGGTGGCGCACGACCTCTTCGCAAATTACTCTTAGCATCGCAGGTGTCATGTTGCTATGCGTAAATTCCGATATGTCAGGGGACAGAAAGTATCTAGGATATTAAGCTGTTCATGTGTTTGTCGTCTACGCGAACAGCGTGGATTGCTCCAACCGGGTTCATCCACAACAGCTTGGGAAGCAAACATGTAGAGTGCCCATCTTCAACACGGTGCTGCCAAGGAAAAGGGAATGCCCCGGTCGATTCTGGGTGTCATCTATTCAAAAGGGAAAACAGCTCAATGACAGCTGGGGGCCCAAGGGAGGAGACACCCGAGCGGCAACATGTTACAAAAGATTTCTCTGGCAGACGGAAAAGGATTCATACCAACTAACGAGATGTTGCTGAACAACAACCCCTGATGATCCCGGCTTGCCTTCATGTGTGTTTGGCTACTCTTTGACTGCCGTCGTTGATTTATGCCTGACCAAATAAGATTTAGGTGAGGATAGACCTTGCAACGTGCTGACCACACCGACGTGAAGCGTATACTTCCATCATGCTTTGTGTGCAGGAGAGCCTATTTCAACCACGTAAACGGTAAACAGCATCGGTATAGAGGATCTAACAATCTTTTGGTCTTTTTGAAGAATACGAAACATGGATCCCACCGTGGTGCTGACATTAAAGTCCGAAAGCTGTCCTAGCATGTGTGCGCAACTGAACGCTTCTCCCAAGGCAAGGCTCCCGCCGCCCTACGAGTTCGGATACCATAGAAAATTCATACATTGCGTCGACTTGTTCCTCACTCGGTCTGTTGTCACATGCCGGGTGGGCCTTGTTGTCCATCTCTTCTCATCACGCGGGCTCGGACACGGAACCGGTGGCAGTTGAGGACTTACTGCCACGGTTACTGTCGAGGGAAGATGCGCATACAGCATATATTGCATGATATAACACGGCTTGAAGGTGGGAGGGAAAGCTGCCCCAACGCCGATTATGCGAGGAAAGTGCCGGATTTGAATCGCAAATACAGCCTGGCAAAGAAGATCTGACCGACACTTCGTTCTCTCCACTAAGGATGTGCGGGTGATCGTGTTCAGGAGGTTGCAAGGCTCGGAAAGGAAAACATCTGTCCGATAACTTGCGAAACTGGGAGAGGAGCAACATCCTTTCTGATGATTAGAGAAGGAAAGGTCAATAGTCGCGAGTTTCTCTTCTTTTTTTTTCTCTCACCAACCAATCCATCGGAAATCCCATCTTCGTCTGACATCGTGTAAAGTCATCTGAGTCTCCAGTCCAGGTCGTCAGAGCCCAGCAATAGCACACACACTGACGCACATTCACCGTTACCTGCAGTCGTTTCTACTCCAAGTTGAAGTGGCAGACATAACCAGGTCAGAATCAGTCACGACAGGGGGTGTTGCAAACGGTCCCCCACAGAGTGGCAGTGACGCTCCAAGCATGGCATTTCACTACAAGCGGCGCTGACTAGATTTCCTTGTGAGCCGGCGCCGACCAACAGCCGGTAACACCATCCATCTCTGTGAACTTGGTCAGTGGACGGTGGGTGGCCGCGCTGGTATCCATAACGTGAGCTTATATGCCTGCCACTGATAGAGCGGACGGATCGAGCTTCTGTCCAGGACCAGAAACGGAGTCATCAGCATGGGCACTGGGATATTCTGATGACTGGGATGCCAGCCAGTGGCCAAGGGGATCTGGAGGGCGTAACTGAAGAAACTCGACCCTGCAAAAATACGGCGATGCCTCGCCCGTCACTTTGGCTTTCGCAAGCCAGCCTGTGCTTCTTTCATAGCTCGATTCCCCGGAAGGGACGGGAGGGTGTCGTAGGAACGATACAGGCCAATTGCACCATAATGCTAGCCCGCAAGGTCAACCAAGGAACATCAACTGCTGGAACCTCTGGGCCCCATGTCAGAGCTCTGCACGTAGAAGAGTTTCGAAAACAAGGTCATATAAGCAATGCAGACTACTGCCATGCCATCAACATCAGATCCCATGCGCCCAGATGCCCCAGTGCTAGAATTACACAACCGCAGCCTCCATCATCTCACACCTCCTACCCGGAAGAACAACTTGCGTCATGCTTCACCCCAATAAGTGCCCCTTTCTTCCTTCCCTTTCCCTGGAGAGGGCCGCAGCTCTACAACGCAAGGTTGTAGCTATACTCGTCCTCCATATTCTGGCTGATCCAGAGCACGACACTGCTGAGGCCAACAAGCGCGTTGGCAACCACGTTCTCAACCCCCATTCCCAGCGCGGGCATCTGCACGCCCTGCACGACAAACTTGAGCACAAACACCGTCACGCCGCCCGCCATGCCGCCAGCTAGTGCCGCGAAGCCCAGAAACAGAACCACGCGCGCCTTCCAAGCCACTCCATTGCCACTGTAGCTGAAGCTGTCGGCCGACAGCCGCGCCTTCTCAACCGAGTTGATGATGAGCATGCCCAGCGACGAGAAGATGAGGGGCAGCCAGTCGACAAAGGTGACGTGGGTGTCCGAGCCGTTCTTGCCGCTCTTGGACCAGACGGCTGAATCGAGCATTACATAGAAGGCGATTGAGAACTTTAGAGAGATCGAGTTAGCGAACGACTTTTGAGAAGAGTTGGGCTGCGGATGATGGAAGGGTGTGGAGGTTGGTCGTTCAGCTGCGATGCCGTGTAGACGAGATCAATCGGGGCGGGATCAATTGGGGATCGTGTGAATGCCTACCAGAGCTCCAGCGCCGTAGACGCCAAAGTTACGCGCCCAGATGCTGTTGAGCCACTCGGGCTTACGAAACTTCCAAAGCCGCTCCTCCTCCATAGCTGCGATTATGTATTGATATTCAGGCAAGTCAAGTGGTTGTGAGGTTGATTGGCCGCCAGTCGACTGCAGCTCGGCCGGTGCTCGTGTGACTGGTACGAAGTGGTTTTAATAACTTGTCACAAGAGTATTGATTGTATGTCGCCTTTGGGTCTTGGGATTATTCTGATAGATCAGACTTGGCTCGTTGTCCTCGTTGGCGATGTCGCTCGGTGTAAGGCTAGAGAGGTGACGACAGGTCCCTCAGTTCCGGATGCTGGCCGCCTTGACGTTGATCCGGCACACAGCTGAGGCGTCACCGTCTCCACCAACCTGGAAGGATCCTGGGCTTTGCGTCGGGCAGACCATCTTCCGAGATTCAACCGCAAGTCACGTGATGTAGCAAAGGTCACGTGATATGAGTACGCTTTGTCGACACTTTCGAACGCCTGCAAGTCGCAACGCAAGTCGAGACGATAAGCCTGATTCTGAAAGGCAAGAAAAAAAAAGCCCCAAATGTGTCAGAATGCTGGCTTGAGTCACAATGCTACCTAGGGGTTCTCTACAAGAGGACTACACTAATCAGTCTGGGAGTGCGTGCTACAAGTCCCACTAGGTTCTGTGAAACCATGCGTGTCTTAAGGAAGCTGTTGGATAGATTGTCTTTCTAAAAACCAAAAACGAATGCATGTGGACTTTTCGACGTAGATCTGGCTGGGGCGGTCCGGCTTTTTGTTGCGTTCTAGGCTCAAGGTAACCCCCGACGCCCCGTTGACACCCCGCAAACACGAATCGGTCCCGTTGATCCGTAATACGAAGTGAAGAGGGGCATCTGCGCCGTCGCACCTCGAACACATGCACACAACCGTCTCAGAAACACGAACGCCCAAATTGGCCCAAGGCTCTCCACAGCCAGACCTGTATTGTGGACTAGTCCTACGCTCATGCCTCGGAGCGCTCGAGATAGAAAACAAGTAGACAAAAGGTCCTAATAGTACACTAACAATTACTGGCACACCCGCAGTGACCAGCCAGCCCATGAGATCGTTGCCACACACATCCCTACTGGGATGCATGCCAGGACCTCCCCATTCTAGTCGTGATCGTTCCAGAATGGACGAGTAGACTGGTCCGCAATAATGTACTTGTGCCGCGCAGCTATGTCCATAGACTGCAGAGTACTCAGAATGGAGAAAACCACTCAACGTAATCCCGTTTTGGCCCTTACCAGATAGAGCCAAAAAAAGGAAAAAAGAGCAGATGATGACTCTCAAAATGCCTGACCGCCGTATTCCCTGATGCTCAAAAAAAAAGAGAAAAAAAAATAGTCTTCAATGTTGTATGACCCCTGCGGACGTCCTCTCATAATGATTAGAGCCACGGACGCCTTAAACGCCGATGTTTTGCTGTATGACGGGTCTCGTCGCGTAACAAGACCCCGAGAATAGGGAAAACCGTATCGTCGTTCTTTCGTATCCAGTTTTGCACACCTTCTATATCTCGATCTCCTTCATCGGCTCCTCTGTGACCTCGGGCTGCTTGCCATTGGCCTTGCCGTTCATTTTGCCGGCAGGGTCCGCATTCTCCTTGCCTTCGCCTTCGCTGGACTCAACGTGCGATAGCAGCGACACACGGGAGCCCTTGGGAGTATCTTCGCTCGGTCGGGGGGTCTCGACTTCGACAAGCTTCGTTGCCTTCAGGCCGTCGGTCTGCAACTCCGGCAGAGCAGATTCCTCGGCTACTCGCGCGAGAGGGCTAGACTTGCTATAGCCGGGGCGGATGGGGCTAGCCACTGGAGAAGTGCCTCCCAGTCGCTGCATTGAGCGTCCTCGAGTTTCGCCGTTGGACTCAGTTGATGTCGGGCTCGTGTACGGGGAGTTGGCGCCAGATCCAGCGGGAGATCCAGCTCGGTTGGCAGGCACAACAGACCTACGTTTAACGGCTTTGCGGCCATACTTTTGATCCATGCGCCACCGCAGAATGCCGAAGTAGGGAGGCTCAACGCGCGTTTCCTTAAATTCCCGCAACTTGAGCTCGTTGGTCTCCTCGTCTACAAACCACTTGCCACTACCGAGGTCATCCGCAACCATGGCGATGAAGTGGGCCCAAGATCGTGCGATGACGTACTTGGTATCGTAGTCGCGACCAAAAAGAATAATCTGTCCCCATTTACCGTTAGGCCCGGGAGCAAGGTCGACGGCCAGGTTGTTTCCACCCCAGTCGCGGACAAGGGGGATCCAGGCTGGATGAGCGTATGATCGCTGCACCGCGTTGGGAGGAACAGAGTCCTGGCGGGCGATGAGATCTTGTCTCCAGGAAGGGTTGGGTCCAGCGGGAGAGGCAGGCGTCCTGGAGGAAGAGGCCTGGTTGCTGCTGCCGAGGGTCTTGGAGGGAACAGCGGGTTTCGCGATGGCCGCTTCGGAGAGGAATGCCTGGTTTACCTGGCGCCACTGGTCCCACTCTTGTACAATCTCCTCGCAGTCGAGTAACATGGAGCCGAAGATGATGCCGGTCGGCAGTCCCAGTCTCTCCTGTCCGTCATGAATCATCAGTGATTCTCTGACGTCGAGGGGCAGGGAGCAGTCCAGCTGATGCTCCAGTTCGTTGAGATCGTTGTCGGTGCAGCCCTCACAGAGCTGATCATACAACTCAGGGTAGTTGTCTTCAGCCCAGGCGTCGATCTTTTTCCACGAGTGAGAGACGGGGGGTGCGGGTGGAGCGCCATCCTGGAAAGACTGCATCTGGACATCTCCGGGGCTTTGCAGCTCAAAGCCATCTTGCTGGCTCTGGCGACGGGCAGACTGAGATCTCAGACCAGGAGAGTAGGGTGCGGCGGCGGGATTGGGACTTGTCGGGGTGTAAGGTGGCATGCCGGCGCCATTGTAGCTGTTCTCTCGGGAGAATCTGTTATAGTCTTCGGTGAAAGGAGCAGAGACATCAGCGCGGGATTCAGAGGCGGTTGCGACGGAGGTAAGAATGCCACTCTGGCGATTGAGAGGGACGTGTCGGCCGGTGCGGTGCGGGGAGTCAATAGTAGAGTCTGGTAAGCGTCAGTCGTAGACCTCGAGTATTTGCCAAGCTGTTCAGAACGTACGCCGGTCGTAGCTTGTGAGGTCGTGCCAGAGCGAGCGAAAAGCCGCACCGATCCTGTCATGGCAAAGTTAATGTCTCGGTCGTCTCTGTGTGCTGGAAAACATAGGGTGACTGGCCGTGCGGCGCGACGAGAACGGAAATCTACTTACGAAGATGCCATGATTGGCGATGAGGCCCCTGGCCGATGTGACAAGAGACAGTGATCCTGATCCGGGTGTTGAAGAAAAAAAAAAAACAAGGGACGCGATCGGCCGGTTGCGGTGTTTGAAAAGTAAAGAAAAAGGGCAACGAAGGTCTGGGGTTGAAAGGTAAGGAAGTCAATTTACCCCCTTTGGTCGTTGGCGTGGAAGTTAGGGGTAACGGCCGATTCGTCAAGGCGGGTAGGATGAGGTAGGTAAGGTACGGGGCTAACGTGGTTGGTGAGGTAAGAAGACGTTGTCGGTCCAAGGCCCTTTTTGTTGCGACCCAGAAATTGTTCGTCTACCACACCGTAATCGACCCGCAATCAAGTGAAAAAGGCACGAATAACTGCCGGATGGCGAAGAACGGAGTGGAAAAGCGGACGGGCAAATTCGAAGGGGGGCGTTGAGAAAGGATTATGGCTTCGACACAGAGTAGACAAGCCTGAACAGGACAGGACAGGTCAGATCAGGGGCGGGCCGGGAGGGATTGCTGGAATTTTGTGTTTATGTCTTGAACAGGGTGTGGAATTTTTTTTTCTGAGAGTTGGGAGCGATGGAGCAGCGAGTCTGTCGCGCCTGCCACAGTGCCAGTTGGGTGCAATCTAAGAGTGAATAGGTAGACAAGGAGAGTGAGCGTGAGGGAGAGATGTGAGTTGAATTAAGTGATGTGCAACCTGTAAGGTAATTGGACGTAATGCAATGAAGAGCGGCACCACTCAGCGAAGGCAATGTAATCGGCCAGTTGCTAGGCCAGGTAGGTACTTTGGGTGCCTGAGTTCATATCAAACATCTGGCCAGGTAAGGACACGACAGGGTGAGAACAAGGACTCCACGTCGTTCTCTAATCTAGTCGGTCTAGCTAAGTGAAGTGGGCGGCGCCGTAGTTTGTGGCACTCCTGCGCGAGGTCGTGCCTTGCACAAAAACAACAGGGGGGGAAAGAAGGGGCACACCCAGTATCAGCCTGGTATCGTTGACTCTTGGGAGGCCACACCAGCGAAAGAAGCAAGGATGGCAGAGAGCTTGAGGAGAGACGCGGAGGCAGAACGAGAGATACAGAGAAAGAGGAACGGCAATCAGCGGGCGGTCAGAGGGTTGCGTTGGAGAGCGGTACATTCAGAACGTTTTAGGAGAGGAAGGGAGGACCCTGGTCTCTCGTTCTCAAGGTGAAGGGGGGACAGAAGGATTTAGTACCTTCCTTCCAGGCAAAAGAGTGTAACAGAAATGGAAACAATAAGCAAGTGTATGCAACGGCGGGATGTTTCTTGGACTTGAGTTAATACTGAGGACTGAGACCAGAGCATGACCTGTTCTGTACCAAACACAAGGCCCAGTAGATAACGAAACAAATCAGCCAAGCGACAGAGAATGAGCGCGGGTGAAGTCGGTGTTTAGGGACCGACGGCGTTTGTTCGTGGCCCGACGAAGACAACGATGACAGTAGTACGTTGTACAAAGTCATGCTGGTTCGCGAGGGCGACGGTGGACGAGGTAGTGGAGGGCGGAGAACAAGACAGGGAAAAGAAGGCGGCTGACAACTGATGGGACGGAACTTGTCAGTCTTGGTTACCTATTGTTTCGGTCTACGCAATACCCATTGTTTGGTAAGGAAGGTAGCTGTAACTGCAGGATGATGACGGCGAAGCACGGTGGGATAGCATGGGATTGGACGAGCACACAACAGATCCGCAACTCTCATCAGCATGTTGTTGGTAAATTGACAGGATGCCTCGGAGATTCGCGCATGAAGTGGATGCCGCACCGCACCTTGCATGCCCTTGCCCCAAAGCCATCAGTCCATTAGACGCTGGTAGGGTGACCGTCAGCAGCTAGTACGTAGTAACACCAGCAGCTTAAGCTCAATGCCTCTGCGGACACGTATATTATTTTTTTACCCGGTCTACGCGGTATAAGGACGGCAAGGGGCCGACGGGATAGGATTGGACCCTTTCGACACACCCAATTTGCCATCCTTTTGGACGACGAGGAGGCGAAACGCTGGTAATTGGCCCCGGTTCTGAATGTATCCATCTGGGTGAGGTGCCTGCGCTCTACGAATTATGTGACGCGGTACTTGGAAATGACCGCCAAGGAGGAACTGCCGGGGGGGCCACAGGCAGTGTGAAGCGAAGGGGGTTGGGGCACCGGGCAGGGAAGCCTGGTAAATTCGAGGGAAGCTACCATCTCACAAGTCGCAACTCGCAAGTAACTTACGCTTCATCAAGTACTGCCTAGGTAGGAGTCAGGGCCAAATTGATATCCAGAGAGGATGGTGTAGCGGCGCTCCCCCCCTATTCGGGGAACGGCGCCTGTAGGTGCCAAAGCCTGTGCTACTGCGACCCCTGACTAGAGCTCTTAGGCATTCTCTACTGATAGAACTGTACCCGGGCAAGACAAGGAAGACGCGTTTCGGGGGAAGTAGCCCTCTAAAACGCCACAAGCTGTCGATGTCCTTCCTGTCCCGCAACCTCCAACAGGAGCCCCCGAGCTGCCACCTTAGGCGGGAGGGGACCCTCCTTCTTTGAAGATCTTAGCCTAAAATGTCACCCCCCCCAAACGCTTCTGTCCAATTCCCTTTCGCTCTGTCCGACCGACCGTCGACCGAATCTACTGCGCACGTCGGCGCCGACCGCGTCACCCTCAGGAGCTCGCCCCGGGGATCGTAAGCCGTGGTACACGTAGACAGCTTCAACCACATCACCGTGGAAAAAGGGAGATGAGGTGATGCAAGTGACCATAACTTGGTGAATCAGAGGCAGTTTGCGTTTCCTTGGACAAGCGTTTCTACTCATGGAGTTGTGTCCAGTCCCCAACCCCTGAACCGCATCAACTCTCGTTATCTCCAATGTGATTACGGTTGATTATTGCACTGTATGGTAATTAGGTACCTCATCTTGTGTGCCCACGGAGCATCCCTGCTCGTCCGGTCGTCATCCGTCTCAGCCCAAGCCCCAAGATCGCCCTCCAACGTTGGGGTCTCGGACATGAACCAGATGAAGAGGAAAAGATGGTAGGAAAAAGCCGTCCAGTCACGGCCAGTGTTCTATGCGGATTCTAGGACCGACCGATTGAGATGGAAAGGGAGAAACATCATCGCCCCTCTTCTCCCCGCCCCGAAACAATGGGAGCCCTGGTTCTGCCAATGACGATGTGCCGCCTGCTCTCGCCCATGCCTGCTTTCGCGGCCTCGTTGCTTTTTAACCTTCTAACGACCCTTGTCATGTTGCAAAGGTTTTGAAACATGCAGGGCTCAATAATAGTTCCCGTGTGTCGCTGGCATCTGATTACGTAGAATACTTTCCACGACCAAAAAAATAGACATAAAAGGTTGATTTCGTTCCATTGCCCACGGCGTGTTCGGGTTGATGACGGGAGCGGCCATGCGCGACCACGCAAGCTGGCGCAGACCGAGAAGCGCTAAGAGATGCAAGGCAACTGGACGTCGCCCGGACGTTGCGCACGGCGACCGGCAGCTAACGTCTCGCGCTACTGCTTTCTTGATGCGAACTTATCCAGAGTTGGTGAGGGGATTGGCGAGAGAGAGATGGAAGCTACACCGCACTAGCGCGAGGGGTACTAGAGGAAGAGAGCCGGCGGCAGTTTCGTGTGGTAGCCATTGTTCGCCGTTTGACTGGCTAGTGTTTTTTTGAACCTTTTTTCTGTCTCATCGTTTCTTCTTCTTTGCTCGGGTCGTTCGTCCTCCCCTCCCCATGCTCCTAAGACAGAGGCGGCTATGGCATGGGTTACTTTGTCACGTTCCTACTCTCAAGTTTCCAGCACTACTTCTCAACAAACGTTCCACAATTCCGACTGTAATCTGCATCAGTTGCCGGCGCTGGTTATTGCCCCCCAATCTGCATGGGCGGTCGAACCGATTCGATCGGCCAAATGCACAAGCCGGCTGTCTCTATGTGCCCTTCAACCCCTTCAGTCTGATCGTAACCCCCTTCACCATTGCCGTCGTCTCTGTTATAGCAACTCTATCACTCCATTATTCCGAAATGTTGTTCGCGCCATCATGTCATCCTATGTCCAAAACGCGGTTCCGTATCTAGAGGATGGCCACCAGTAGAACGTTTGCTGTACCCAAGGGTCTCTTCTCAACTCTTGACTGGTTTCCTGTCCGCAACATGATTTGTCTAACTCAGACCCATCCTGCGATGGACTGGCCCCAGCCGTTAATCCCGTAATGAAACCTCTCATGTCCCACCGCCGGCCACAGCAAATTCACTGGCCAGGATCTACACGCATCACGGAAACCCGCAGCATAGTAAGATGGCGGAGTGAAGTGCAGGTTTGTAAGTCGGCAGTCCTAAAGTCTTCCCTTCACACATCGAACGTTGGCATTCCTAGGCCCAAACCTTATCTCATATGCTGCAAACTCCATCGGCATTGAAAGAAGATTGAAATGCCAAACAACTACGAAAAAAGAAAGACAACCCTCATGCGGAGCACTCTTCCGTACCGCCTTGATCAGCTACACCACGATATAGGAGCCACACCCTTCTTGAAGTTGAGAGCACTAACAATGTTGCAGTGCAAATTGAGTGTGGCTCAAGCTTCATCCCGCCCCACATGGCGCCACTTCTCATTTGCCCTCTTGCTCGCTATTGGCTTCAGCTCAGAGCCTCGATATCACTCTCCCACGTCGGCCGCCATACCGTCTGGCTTGGCCTTTTGTGCCCCAAGCCTCCGCCAAAGGCGACAAGCTTTCGTCCCCCATGAGTCGATCTGTTGGCGGCCTCCACACAGGCCGTCTGTCAAGCTCTCCCTGCTTAGCGACTTTCTGGTTGCCTTCAGAGCCTCGAACGGTAGACAGACTCGCCTCATATACGGCGATGCCGAGGCATATGAACTGCATTTTCGCAGTCCCATAATCATGACTCGGTCACGGAGCTTTCTCACTGTAGACTAGTCCGATCTCCGCCGTTCGACTCCAGATGCTGCTCGACTGACGTGACGAACACAATGGCGAAGTGCTCATGAGGGCGGTGTGGAGGCCGATACATAGGGCCGATGCAATTGCAGTAGTTTCATATGCCCAGTGAGTTCGCGAGGAAGCCAAGTCTTGTTGAGCCAGTTGGTTTTTGAATTTCATCCGCCGTTTCTCAGGCACTGTGATGATGTCGAAAGGCACGTCCCAAGTCGGCCAGGCCCGAAACTTTTCTTCCTGCTTGAGAACATCCGCCGAAGACACATGGAATAAAGGAAACCATACGGAATGCAGTCGAATCGGGCATAGTGCCTGCTGCGGAGGCAAAAACACACAGACACCACATCACGACCGAGCGGAGTGGCGACTCGCTGGACGACTCTTGAGACGCGAGAGCAGCCCTACATTGCGGACTTTGGACGACAAGGCATGACAACAGCTTGGGACGGGCATGCCCAGACAGGTTGGCCGCCTTAAAAAGGACGGCTGAAGGCTCCGACGGATTTGGGACGATGATCTCTGATGCTGTCGCGAGTCGTGGGTTCGTATCCTGCACGTGTGCTCGGGCCCAATGATGCACTGCGGGAGCAGCATTACAAGGCTTCTCCGAAGGCAGTCTGTCTTTTGTTAGCGCATGTTGTGAGCACTCTCTCGGACGGATTTGGCTGTACGAGGGTCAGGTCTTTTGGCCCATAGATATTTGGCAAGTTTCACTTAGATTGACGAGGTCTCCTACCGTTCCGACGATGTGAGTTTGATGTGCCGACGTGTGTCCCGTAGCCAGACCCCAGCATGGAAGACTCTTAACGTATCGCGGGCAATGCCAGGCAAGGCAGTCTTCACGAGAGGGCTCTCTTTTCTGAGGCAGTACGCAACAGCAAGCGAGTCCGGACTTGTGACAGGTCTTGAGGAGGGTTGGAGACGAACACATAAAAGAAGGCAAAAATCAGTCAGTCGTCAACTTCGCCAGAAGAGAATAAAAGACGATCAACATGAGCCACCGTTCATCTTCTTCCCGTTCAGCATCATGCCATATGCACCGCCCAGCAGCGCCTGCAACATGCCAAATAGTGAGGAGGCATCGCGTCCCCATTGGTGTGTCTTCGCCACTACGCAAGTTCCCCAGTTTCGTCCTACATGATGAAATAGTGTCACATCAGACAGGTCCTTGACCGTCTCCGTCCCGCCGCAGCACATCTCGAACAAACAAATGCAAAGTGCACGACCCGCTCACATTGAAGCATCTCCTTCTGACGCCGAGATGGAGAAGGAAGTTGATCCCTTCGTCTCCGAAACCAAGTTGGCGATATCGAATGACCGGCTTGATAGCTAGGTGAGGTACTCCCTTGTGACGAGGGCGGGGGAGCAGGAATAGAATGCAGAGGAATTGCAGGATGGACAGCAATCAGAGCTGGGCAAAGCAGCATTGGAACTACATCCGTGCCCTGCCGCCTCATACCCAAAACCATCCGCTGCCAAGGCAGAGCTGACGCAGCTTTCCCCAGGGTTGAGTGAGTGCAACAGAAAACCCAACAATCACCGTCCTTCTTCGAGAATCGGGAGGACAATATCCCACCCTTGTTGTCAGCTAACACGAATCTTATCATGCTAGGCATGATCATTCGGTTCAGGAACGGGGAACAACACGCGAGGCAAATAAAGGGTCAAGATTGTAAACCTATGCGGGTATCTCTACTACAATAAATTCAATGTTCATGCAAGCAAGCTTTACGACCATCATTGCCTCTAATTCCCACCCGTTTCCAAAGCGCAGCCAAGCTCGGTGCACTACTCATGGGATGCCTCCCGCATGAGGGCACCATACCTACCCTGAAGCACTTCCTCAGGTAAAAGATCCAGGATCTCCGTTCGCAGCCGCTTTTTGTCATACGGCAGCTTCTCCAACTTGATGGCCTCTAGTATATAGCTCACTACTGTGTTGGTTTGCAGCGGTGGTTCCCGGAGAATCTTGGCGATGGCCTCCGGGTTAAGGTCACGGTTATTCATCCAGATGAAATATGACCGCACAGCTGACGGGGTGGCGCGAAGGGACTTGATTGAAGCGCGGTAGCGCGCCACCAGCTCGTCTGCAATCGTGATCCTCGTGTCCCTCGCGGCCCGCTTGGGCCTCGAGGTAAAGCCTTGTGCAGCTTGAATGCTCTCTGCGATTGATTCTCCTTCGGCGTCGGGCTCGAACTGAATAGGTGCAGTGCGCAGGGCCTCCTTCACATCGGCCTCGGCATCTTCGTCGGCCTCTGTTGTCTGTGGAACGACCCCTTCCGCGAGTCGAATCGGAAGATTTAACTCGGCGTCATAAGGTCGAGGCGGGGTGGGATCGAGGTCACCTCGTTTCTTTTCAAGAACGTGATACAACTGGAAACCGGCGTATGCGTCCGATGCAGAGTCTAACGAGTTTAGTGATGGAAATAACATCCGAAGCGTAAGACTTACACGAGATCTGATCCATGTTCAGGGCTCGGGACCAGTCACTCGACCGGACGTCCTGCCCCTTGAACATGGGCAGGCCGAGGTGCTCCTTGACTAGTGTAGCGAGAGGTACCAGCCTTTTGTTGATTAGGTGCACCTGGCCGTCCGCGGAGTACTTGACGAGCTTGTGCAGATGGCTTAACTCGAAGACGCCCTTCGTGTCCACCGCCATATGGGTCCGAAGCCGCGTGCAGTCTCCTTTGATGGCTACGCCGACCTTTCTCACTTGGGAATCCTCCATGATTTTCCGAAAAGTTCGCGCAACGAAGTCGGTGCTTTCAGGAAACAGCGAAACGTGGAAGAGGGCGATTCGGCTCTCGTTGGCGATTTGGATTAGAGAAACGTTTTTCTTGGGACCGGAGTACCTGTTCGCTTCTGGGAACCATTCCAAGTCGAATCCGAGAACTTTATCGTTCAGAAAGTATTGGCATACCCGTTCCATGGTGTGCTTGCTCTTGCAATAGTGTACCTTAACCTTCTGCTTAGCTCCGTCCGCCACTTCAGGCCCTCGGTACAGCGAATAGGACCAGAATGATTGTGCGGATCCCTCTGGGGCGCTCTGGGCCTCGTAAAATGATTTCAACGAGACATTGAAGTCCAAATAAGTCAATGGGGGCCTCGCAGGCTCAACGTTCTCTTGGCTTTCCTCCGAGACCCCTATCTTGTCCCCAACAGAGTTACCGTTTGTTGCAGATGAGCCAACGGGGGTTTTCTCATCGATCTCGATCTGGTATTCTGGCGCCGTTGAGAAAGGAGCATCGTCGGTGTCAGAATCGACGGCCTCGTGCTCCATCTTCAATGAGGCAGCAGTCTGGCCGGGGGACGGGGTTGTCGTGTGTAGGGAGCGTAGCATATCGACTCGGGGGCGCGCCGTCTCTTCATGTCCCGCAGAAGCAAATACGATGCCATGATGCTTGGGATTCCAAAGTTTTCCGTAAGAGGAGGGGTACATTTTAACTCTGGGACGCCTGTGGCTTTAATCAGATTTCGTGTTCGGAGTAAACGACACCGATTTCCGAGAGCGATGAAAGTAACCTACGTTCGCACACGTACAGACGTGTACGATGACCGGAGAGAGTGCAACTTATAAATACTGTGTCTGTGTAGGTTCATCATCGCGGCCGGGTTCCGTCCATGGAGCGACAGTGAAGCGCCATTCTTGCCACTGAGCATGGCGGCGAACGTCAAGACGCGCTCTTCCAGGCAGACGCGTCGTGGGGTGTCAAAGTTGGAGGGGTTCAATTAGGTTTGCGGGTGGTTCACAATTGGCGGCGCCTTCGGCCAGAGCCACAATGCTTAGTCATACACCGCGCTCACTCACTGAACATTGCTCCTACGTTCACACCTCTGGTTCCATCAATCATTTCAAGCTCCAACGACATCCCGCGGCTGGCAAGAACTTCCGAGCTCAGAAGGTTATCAACTTATTCGACGCCTAGTCTCTGAAAGGTAAAGGAGTTCATTTGAACGAGGAAAATACTATCGCATAGTCTATCGAACGACAAAATCGGGTCTGCACAATGGCATCTCAACTCCTCCCTCTAGGTGAGTGAACATGCCGCTGAAGCATGGCCATTCAGCTAATACGCCCAGAACTGATTGACAAGTGTGTCGGATCGAGAATTTGGGTTGTTATGAAGGGGGATAAGGGTATGGTGTATTGTAATTCCCTGCAACTACTTCGTCTTCTGACATGATGAGGCAGAATTTAGCGGCACACTGCTCGGCTTCGACGACTACGTCAGTAAGTGAAGAACCTTGCAATCCACACAGTCGCTGAAATAGGAGTAAAACTGACCAGATCGCAGACATGGTGTTGGAGGACGTGACGGAGTTGTAGGTGGCCACATCTGATGAGTAGACTGCCTTGCTAATACAGGCCAGCGACTACTCTGGAAACCATACCAAGCTGCCCAAGATTCTTCTCAACGGCAACAACATCTGCATGGTAAGTGCAGTAGAGTACTAAATGTTGGAATACTGAGAGACTAATGGCTGTGTCCAGCTCATTCCAGGAGGAGAGGGTCCGGTAAACGCATGAGTCCTGTTTGGAGTGGGAAGGCGCATATCAAGAAAAGTGCTCAACATATTCACTGAAATGCCGCGAGTATGGTTCACGAATGGCTACGCAAGAGCAGGCCTGGGGCGATGGTCGTTAGATCCGAGAAGCACATTTCACGAGAGAGGGTTTTAGGCTGTCCTGGCTGATGAAGGGGACCCTCAACGGGCTTGCTCTACGCCAAATGAAACATCACGACAAAGGGAGACTTGGAGGCACCGCATTAGTAATGACGTAATCAGCATTGATGAGCTTTTCTTCTAAGAGCTATCCGGTCCAATTGGTGAAAACGACGAATGCGAAAACCAGTGTGGCAATCCCCTAGCCACATGTGGTATCAGACCCTTTTCCCGTAATGACTTTATCCACCCCAACGCCCTGAAATCACACGAAAATCGATCCATGTCAGTGTTGGTCTAGTTGCCCT
Source organism: Colletotrichum chlorophyti (assembly GCA_001937105.1). Taxonomy (NCBI): domain Eukaryota; kingdom Fungi; phylum Ascomycota; class Sordariomycetes; order Glomerellales; family Glomerellaceae; genus Colletotrichum; species Colletotrichum chlorophyti. Next base: position 408,991 of record MPGH01000185.1, read on the forward strand.
GCTGGTTCGAGCGGCCAGCCTCGACCATGCGGCGCAACTCGAATTCGCGGGTAAACTCGCGGCTGAGGTGCGAGAGGTCCTGCATCAGCTTCTTCAGGACCTGAATTAGAGCCTCCTTGGGAGTGATGGATCCGTCGGTCTGGACGCGGATGAAGAGCTCAGGCACATTAGGGTGAGCAACTTTTACCAAAGTCAGTGTGTTTCTGTGTGCTGCATGTGAAGACGGCGAGCGACATACTCTTGTAGCCAGCCATCAGGACGTGCTTGTGCATCTTCAAGTGCTCAGACAGCAGGTTACCGATTGTGTGATCCTCTTTCTTAAGGATGAAGTCGGAAGTATTGGACATTCCTGCGAATAAGTTAGTTTCAATGAATGATTGAGCTACGGCGGGGCGAGTGCCATACCGGAGAACACCTTCTCCTCAAGCTTCTTCTCTCCATCGCCAAGGAGGAACAGCTCGAAACTGAAATGTGTTAGTCCAAATTGCTCAAACTTTCTGCTGGATAAAAATATCGCAAACGGGATGACAGTGGTAGCGTCGCGAGGGACACGGCCACGGGGAGGACGAGGAGGCTTGCGACCAGCATCGGAGGAGGCATTGTCACCAGCATTTCCGGGAACATTGCCGCCACCGCTTCCAGAAGCGTCGCCGGAGTTCTGGTTCAGGGCTGAGGAAGGCATCATGACAGTTGATGGTTTTTGTTTGATTGCGGTGTTTTTGGTGGAATTTGTGACGTGATGATGTGAAAGGAAGTATTTACGAAGAACGGGAGAACGCTGCAAAATGGGGCTAAAAGAAGGAATAAATAGAGAGGAAGGAGCTTGAGGTGGTCGTGAGGTAACTGCTGAGACTGCCTCAGCAGCGTGAAGCCATCGCGAATCAGCCACAAGGCCAAGCACCCGTGGGCTTGAACCGCATCGGCTCTGGGCTGCTCACATTCCGACTCTGTAGACCACGACCGATTCTCGGAAGTTTAACAATGGTAAAGGAGTGTGCTTTGACGTACCGGTCGGGAGCGTTCATGGTGAGACTAGGTGAGCGATACTAGGTGAGTGTACTGAAAGGGGCAAAGATATCTTGACTCGGTCAAATTGACAAGAAAATGCGGTAAAGAATCTTAGAAGTAAAGGACTCTGTAAACCATGTTAGAAGTTGCTTAAAACTGTGTCATTATTGGGGCTTGCCTTGATTGTTTTTCTGATGATAAGTTTGAAATCGGCCCCTGTGCGGTGAAAGTTAGTCTAAGAATGATGGCATGTGTGGTTGACAGGTGCTTTGAGATTCGCAAAATGCAGGGTGGGTCCTCAAGATGAAGAGAGATGGATGGCCAGCGAAGTCCTGGACATAAGACGTGAGAAGCAGGCTGCGCCACAGCCTCACAGCCACACAGTGTTGAGTGGACAAACGCGGGACACAGTCCAGCAAGATCAAACGCAAAAAAAAAAAGGGCTGATGTCCAGGTCATACCTAAGTCAAAGTAAGGTCAAAGTACCATCTTCAAAATCTGAAAATTTGATTCTACGAGGTCATAATCCACTAACGCGTACACATACAGAAAGAACTATGAACATGGCGATGAGCCCCTTGGTCTCCAGTCTATTTACGAGCCCATATTCGACCAATGCTGTCCAAACCCAACAAACACGCTGAAATCCATGCAGTGACTGTCCAACGCTTTTCAAACTGCAGTTAACCAACGATGAAATGTGGTTGCTTGTGCTCTCCGGCGCTACCCGGTGTTCTTGACCCCCTCAGTTCCCTCTACGGTCACAGTATCCCGGAGAACTAGGCTCACTAGATCCGCCTGCCCAGCTATAGACGGTCAAAGTCGTTGTGTATCCCATGGCGATGAGACCAAAAATGCAGAGGGCAATGTCGGATATCCTCCACAGCTTGTTTCTCGCGACTGCCTTGTAGTGAAGCAAGGGCTAGTAGACGTTAGCACTGCTGTTCCCCTCAGTTTCTGGTCGTTATGAACTCACAGGGTAAATGTAAACAAGTGGGATGCAGGCAAAATTGCCGACGAGCGCAACAAACTTGTCCAAATCGTCCGCACCACCCCAGGCGATAAGCGCGCAAAGAGTGACAAAAAAGAAACGATAGAAGTTCTTTTGCCATTTGATGTAAGGGTTGTACTTTCCGCTCTTGGTGAACAGGGCGTTCTCGGTGATTTTGATGGCCGGAAACAGTTGTAGCGGAATCGACAGCATGATTGCGATGGAGTAAAGGAATTGAACGCTGTTGACCATCTTGTTGTCCTGGGGCATGTTGAGGAGCACTACAGTCTCCGTCTTGGAACCATAGGCGGCGTAGGAGACAGCTCCCATGCCAATGAAAAGAACGGAGATGATGATCATAACCGCCAGCATAACACGGGGGAACTTGCTGGGATTCCTCATAGACTCCTGAATGGGAATGATGAGGCCAATTCCCTCAAAGGTGAAGATGGCAGTGCCAATAAATAATGTCCAGTCCTGACGGTTGAACATGATGATGTCCGCCAAACCGTTGGTGCTGAGAGTAAGAATATCGTAGTACAGCAAATAAGCCAGTCCGAGGAGAATGAACGCGTCGGCAATCAGAGCAGTGAAACTCAGCTTCTCAATGTCTCGTAAAAGTGAAAAGGGCAGGAAGACAAGCACCTGCAAGAGGATCAACCACTTGACGGGAATATCCGTTTTGCAATCGGATACAGCCAAGATGACGGCTTTGAGGTTTTCTGATGTGAAGACCATATATGCGGCGACGAAGCCGATCTGGCTAATAACGATGGACGCCAGGATGGTGCCTCTCATCCACTTGCCGTAGAGAATACCACCGAGGTCCCCAAAGGATCCCTCAACCTTGAGGCGAGTGGTGACCAGCAGCACGAAGCAGTAATAGCTGAGGGCGGCAACGCCCAGTAATACCAGGTTACTGAAGGCCATACCGCCGTTCAAGTAGGCGCGAGGCAGAAAGAGAACTCCGGTACCAACGAAAGACTTAAGAAGAAGCAGGGCAGCGCTCATCGGACTGTTCTTTCCACTTCCTCCGCGCTGCTTGCGTCTCCTTCTATGGCGTGACGGCGTCAGAAGAGCGCTATCTTCCATAGGTTCCCGGTCATCTTCGCTGTCCTCGTCGCTGTCGTACAGGTCCTCGCCCCCCGAGGAGAAGTATTCACCCGGCTTGAGCGCCTCGTCATCTTCCTCCAACTCCTCACCAGCAAAGTGACCGTAGATGGTCAAGAACTCGAGGAAACTGGAAGTGAACAATCGGGACTGAGGAGCACCGCTGGCCTCGCCCCGCTCGCCGCCATCCCTGACCGTCGACGGGCTCCTAGCCGCCCTGCGGAGATAGTTGCGTCGAAAGCCACCCGGAACCTTGATAGTGTTGATATCAAGAACGTCGGTCTCAGGGTCGGGACGAGAGACACTGAAACTCTTGCTGCGCTGTACCTTGCTTCGTGCTTCGGCCTCTTCAGTCCACTTGTAAATACCTCGGGTGACGTCTCCGCCTTGCAGCCGCAAACTTGAAAATTCGTCTTCGTTCAAACCGGTCTCGTTGTCGGCATCGGCTGTCTGTTTGCCTTTGACACCGTCGCGCATGCTTGACTCCTCAGAAGGAGCGTCCGAGGGCTGGACCAAATGCCTCTTGACGATTTCGGGGTCCTCGTAAGCGCCGGGACCGCGTGTTCGCGAGTCAAAAGATCCGTAGTTGGTCATGGGGGTACTCGAAAGCTGAGCGCCAGCAGCGGCTGGAGAAAGAGGCCTTGCGGGGGGAGGGGTAGCTGAGCGCACCGGTGGTGTGCCGTGTCTTGGAGGAGAGGCTCCCAGAGAGTTGGACAGCGCAGCGGCCAGGGCCGAGACACCGGGACCTTGAACGCTCGACGGAGCAGCTCCTGCCAACGGGGTGAGACTTCCCTGATCCCCATTCTCTCCTACCCTATTTGAGCCATGACTGGGAAGTCGGCCTGCCTGAGGAGTGCCATATAGCTGGGACGGAACCGGCGATGCCAGTCGGGCGGTAGCGTCTGCCCGGGGAAGAGAGCCGAACTGTCGTGAAGGGGAGTCGGCTCTGGGAATGCTAAGCGGATCTCTCGAGGGAGAAGCCATGGTTCTGCTGCACAAAGCTGGTTTGACGGTATCGTATGGTGATTATGGGAGATATCTTGGAGGATCCAAGTACACCGTCGCAGACTCGGATCTGGATCGACAAGACAAAACAAAGTTAGCGACGTGTCATGGGCAGCAAAAGAGGAGGTGGAAGGGGCCGAGAATCCGGAACGCTAGACGGCGGAAGAGAGATGGAAGGCTATACAAGTACGGAGAGTGAGAATGGTATTTACCTGGGGCTCAGTTGTAAGACAGCTGACGAGATCAATTGAAGCAGACGACACGGAAGTTGTGCGTGCAATCGACGGGGTAGCTGTTGCTACTAGGAACCCGTGATAAGGACGCCTTCCGTTGCGGGTCGGGTGACCTAATCTGGCAGGTCTGGAGGGTCTGTGGCTCACAGGGCTCAGATAGCGTCGGGTATCTGAGGTTCCACATTGAGGTCCAGTGGGTAGTAAGGTGCGTAGTGGGTGCTGTATCACCGAAACTCGCGGGGCCATTCAGCAGCTCTCGGGCTGGTGAGCCCTCCGCCAGGCACTGTACACCAACTGACCCGACGTTGGCAATTTGGATGTCTGTATCGGGACGGGGCTACCGGCGGCGCGTATCAGTACACACCGCTGCTTTTCTTTTGTACGTCTACGTGTGACATGCAAGCACCAGAGCACCAACCACCAAGAAAGTACATCACTGAGGCGACGAATCTCTCCTGATTCAGCACAACAATTTTGTGATTGTAGGGCAAGTATTGCGCAGTCGGTCGTACTCCGAAGTGTCTCGAAGACGTCCTGCTGCTAGTTCACACCGGCTGTTCGAGCATGCTTAGGGCACCACCCTTTGAGTTCCTACCTCCAGAGTTGAAGTACCATCCCTACCTTACCTACCTTACCTACCTTACCTCACGAGAGTAGAGAGGTCAGGTAGCTGCCTGGGTTGATAAGATAAGCAGGTGTGGTGTAGATAAATTGCGTTGCTGATAGCCCATCTTACTGTATGAAATCAAGGTGCAGCTGTCCCATCCTCGGTAATAGACGATGTCACTGGCTTAACCGGGTAAGGGCAATTAACCCAGAAAATACAGATTACCATTGGCGGTTGCTTAGGGATATCCATGGTACGGATACATGTGCTGTACTACACTGCCCGCCTCACTTAAGTCCTAGCCCTGTACCGCTACGGCAAGGGTGGGGGGCGCATATCGCCTTCGCTGTTAACCCAAAGACTTCGTCTTCTGCCCGCCTCACATCCCGCCACTCTTCAGCGGCTCCGATGGAGTGGTCCTGGCAACGGCGGATGTAGCGGTACTTGTCACTCACTCTAAGAACCCCGTGCGCCCTTCACATTGAAACCTCCACTGAGTCATGGAGGATAGAGGAAAACCACACCAGGCCACCCCTTACTCCGAGGCACTCACCGCAGAATTCAATGCACTTCGTTCTACCTGCCTAGGTTACCTATACAACGTATGTCGAGTACGTTAGATACCAAGGTAGTAGACGGGCCATCACAGCAACACGACAGGATGTCCACCTCAGGTCGTTAGAGACACGCACTCACGGGAAGAAGCGCGACTAATGTCGTCAAGTCCATCGAACCTCCCAGCTTGTCGCTGTCATGCGCGTGAGTCAACCGACCAGTCGTGCCTTGTATTTCGAAGGAGCGACCAACCACTCCAACATCAGATGCAATGTCGAACCAGTCGCCGACCGCTGCATTGGCCTGTGATGCCTCATACACATGCCTGACATGGGGCACACACGCACCCACATGGTGGGCCATTTTACACACTTCGCGTTACCCCAGATAGGTAGGACGGGACGGCATCGGACAAACCGGACAGCCAATGCCTTCCATCCGCATATCACATCTCCGGTTCTGTCGGTGTCTCACCTTCCATTCCAGCACGCGCAGCATGCGCAGCATAACCCCCGATGAATAACATCATATGCTCCCACGAAGTTTGATTAACTGGCCCGATCTCTCCTCCGCTGCTTGATGACGTCGGTCGTCTTCTCCCATTGAGCTCGTGTTCTGCATCTCACTGCACTTCCTTCGCCCAGAGTGTGAGTGGATCACCAGCACTACGCGATGACAGGTCGGAATGCATCGCAGTTGCTCAATCGGCACGCGGGGCTGTGATTCTGGGAGACGCTTGCATTAGATCGGCCAGATATATCCCTTGCTCGCAGAAACGGTGAACCCTGAAAACGAGACGACAAGAAAAGACGCGAGACATGCGCCGGACCAGTGGGATGCCTGTGCGGCCCGCCGTCCTTGTTAGGGGGATTCTATTACTGGTCGCCATGATCAACCGTCGCCAGCCATCGTTCAACCGCACTTGTTGGACTCACTGTTTACTGGTCAATCACTGGACGAAAAGGCCCCCATTGCACACTACCTACACTGGTGTGACTACCTCAGGGCGGGGGCTAATACCAACACGCTCCCTCTTGCTGGAGTTTAAAACCATTCCTTCCTTCTTCGAAATCATCGAGGTGCCCGTTCTCTTGTTGTTCGAGTAAGGGAGAAGAGAGCGCGGAGGTGGCCTTCTTTCCTTTCAGGACGACTTCGCCATCGCCATTGTCATCCGGGTCGACCCCTCTTTTTCCCCCTTCCTTTTTTGGTCGATATCACCTTCGCTATGGGCGGCGACAGACGGTCAAGTCTCTCCAGCAGCATGGAGCAAACTGGTAAAAAGGCCAAGCTGGGCGCCATTTCGGGCGTTTACATACCAGTCTGCCTCAACATCTTCAGCATTCTCATGTTTCTCCGTTTTGGGTGGATTCTTGGCCAAGTTGGACTTTTGGGCATGCTTGGTTCGTCAGGCCAACGGTGCAGAACGCCCTTGTTCGCCTCAGCACGTACTAACTCGACCTTTAGGATTGCTAGTCACTGCCTATCTTGTCGACTTCTTGACAACACTCTCGCTCTCTGCCATAGCTTCGAACGGCGAGGTAAAGGGTGGAGGGGCCTATTATGTGATCTCAAGGTCGTTAGGCCCTGAGTTTGGCGGTTCCATTGGAGTGCTGTTCTATCTTGCCCAGGTCCTCAATACAGCTCTCAACGTCGTCGGTCTGGTAGACTGCATCAAGCTGAATGCTGGGGATTCTTTCCCTCAAGGGTACTGGACCATCTATTTCCTCCAGACGTTGGCTTTGCTGCTCTGCGCTGGATTGGGCTTGGCCGGGAGCGGCACCTTTGCAAAGGCCAGTAATGCACTGCTTGCCATACTTACCCTCGCCCTCGTGAGCATCCCAATGTCTGCCGTCTTCAAGTCTCCTTTTCAGGATCATGACCTCGGTGTGCGGTTCACTGGCTTCAGCGTCGAGACGTTGGTCGACAACTTTGCTCCCCACACTAGAAGCGAATCGTACAAAGGCTTTGAGACCTTCCGGGAGCTCTTCGCCATTCTGTTTCCTGCGACGTCGGGAATCTTTGCTGGGGCCTCGATGTCGGGCGATCTGGCCAACCCAAGCAAAGACATTCCCAAAGGCACTCTGTGGGCAATGATGACCACCTTCATCGCGTACTTGATTGTAGTATTTTCCATGGCCGCCACGACGACGCATGCTTCATTTCTCAACAACACCAACATACTGTCGGTCACCAGTCTATCTATGCCGCTAATCCTTGCTGGGGAGTGTGCCGTTACCTTCTTTTCCGCCGTCATGGGATTGATAGGGGCGGCCAAACTCCTGCAGGCCCTGGCGAGGGACAAGCTGTTGCCAGGCTTGACGCCGTTTGCCCGAGGCACAAGAAGGGCTGATGAGCCCATTTATGCTATCCTTCTCACCTACGCCATCGCTCAAATAGCCATGTTCGCCAATCTGGACCAGATCGCGACTCTTATCTCCATGGGCTACCAGGCAAGTTTTCAGACCAACTGGGCGCCTAACACAAGGCTAACAAGGACAGATGACATTCTTCGTCATGAATCTAGCCTGTTTCCTCCTCAAGATTGGATCGGCGCCAAACTTCAGACCAGCATTCAAGTTCTTCAGTTGGCAGGCAGCCTTCGCAGGCAGTGTCATGTCCGCGGCGGCCATGTTCTTCATCGACCAGACCTACGCGGCCACTGCAGTCTGTCTGCTGGTTTTTCTCTTCTCTTTGATACATTTTCTCAGCCCGCCGAAGAGGTGGGGTGATGTTTCGCAAAACCTGATATACCACCAAGTACGGAAGTACCTCTTGCGACTACGACCAGAGCACATCAAATTTTGGAGACCACAAATTATCCTGCTCGTCAACAATCCCAGGAGCCAAACACGACTAATTCAATTCTGCAACTCCATGAAAAAAGGGGCTCTTTACATCCTAGGGCACGTCATCGTAACGGATGATTTCAGCAGTGGTGTCCATGAAGCGAGGCTTCAGCAGGCGGCTTGGACCAAGTACATATCGGAGTTCTCACGAATCAAGGCATTCGTACAGTTAACCATGTCACCAACCATCAACTGGGGTATCCGCAACCTCATATTGTCAGCCGGACTTGGGGGCATGCGGCCGAACATCGCTGTTATGGGCTTTTACAACATGGATGAGCTTAGGAACTCGCGCCCCTCAGTGCCGGTGCCCGACGCCCCAAGCTCGTCTATGTCAGGCACTCGACCAGCGCCGAAACCGAAGGAAAAATCCACGCGCAGAAGACGAGGAGACACATCGGCTCGCCTCCTTGAGGGCTTTCTACCTACCGATGTGATCAAAACGGAAGGCATGATGAGGGTTACCAATTACATGACCATGCTGGAAGACCTCGCATTGAAGTACAAGCTGAACGTCGCGATAGCCAAGGGGTTTGAAAAGTTGGAGACGCCGCGCAAGGATAAGAGCAACATCAAAAGACACATTGACCTGTGGCCTATTCAAATGTCCGCAGAGGTCCTTTCAGATGGCAAAAGCGTTCTAACTACCAACTTTGATACATGTAGGTTACTTCAGTGGATAAGGCACACTGATGCTAATACTTTACAGATACTTTAATTCTTCAGCTAGGGTACATTTTACACAGTGTCCCTGCATGGCAAAAGGTGTACGACATCCGCGTCATGGTTTTCGTGGAATATGAGAGTGAGGTGAAAGAAGAAAGAGCACGTGTCAAGGCGCTGCTAGACAAGCTTCGGATCGAGGCAGATGTTATGGTGTTCTGGCTAGCCTCCGGACAGTTGAAGACCTACGAGCTGATTATCAACGGTCAATCCAACGACATCGAGTCTCAGATTCTCGTACACGACATTCTGAAAGACGAAGAGTGGTGGGATGATTTACAAAGGTTCCGCGGCCAAGCCCCCAATCTGGACTCCACCGAGGAGCTGACCTCCTTCGCAAATATCATCGAGTCAACGGCAGGGCGACCCGGTGTATTCAACCCGCACGTGCCACTAGAGGACATCGAGAGTGGGCGTCGGCCGAGCATGGTCCATTTCGGGGAGATCCCTAAGAAGCCGACGGTGTTGAAGCTTTCCCGGCTTGGCGTCAGCGTTGGAATCCATACGTCTCACCTGGGAGATGAGGTTTTCGAGGAAGACTCCGACTCGGACGCAGAGCTCAGTGAGCGGGAGCAGCAGCCGTCCTGTCTGGATTCCGATTCAGAGTTCGAAAACGGAGGCAGTGAGTACAGCGAGGATGAAGTACCGGAGGTTGAGGGGCCGAGGCGCCCCTTGCTGCTCGGAAGAGGGCGTGGGCGAAGCCAAAGCGAGGACTTACTCGCGACCCCGTCAAAACAGAAGCGCGGTATTTCCAGTAAATCTAACAAAAGCTCCGCCCCATCTGCTTCTTACGGCACCATGGTCTCGCAAGCCCGAACTGAAGGGCACTCGAGCACAAGCCACGTGGCATCCGGAGACAATATGTCGGCCCCTCCTACTCCTCTTGAACGACCTGCGTTGGATCGCGCCATTACTGCCCGATCGCTCGGTGGACCAAGGCCAGCAAGCGAAATACCCTACCCCGACCTGCCTTCGGCTGGGGCTTCTGGCTACACGACCCCTGGAAGACCGACGCTGTCACGACAGTCTTCTGCCGTGCGATTCTCTAGCCGGCCAATGCCGGAGACTATAGTCGACGAAGGGACGTCTGGACCGACAATCATGTTCGCAGATACAACAGAAGAAGAAACGCCGCGAGCGGAACAGCCTGCGTTTTCACGACAGACTTCAGCCGCGCGGGTCGCAAGCCGCCCTGTGCCCGAGATGAGAGTGACAGCGGCTGAAGAAGTCGAGCCACCTAACACGTTTGCGGAACCTTCATGCAGATCGCGCAAAGCTTCTGTAGCATCCACTACGGATCCTGGGTACGTCCACATGAACATGGCAGAGCTTGTGGAACGCTACAGGCTAGACTCGAGACCCAACGGCGATGGTGAGGGTTCGCCATACTCAACCCAAGGCATTGCCCTCTCGTTCAACGACTTACCCTCTCGAGCGCAGCACGTCATCCTCAATGAGCTCATGCGGCAAAACAGCAAGGATACTGCGGTCATGTTCACCACGTTACCAGTTCCCGCCGAGGGAACATGCCATGATGAATTGGCAAGCGTCCAATACCTATCAGATGTTGAGGTCTTGTGTCACGATCTCCCTCCAGTTCTCTTGGTCCTGAGTAATAACATGACTGTGACGGTCGGGTTGTAGTGGGGAGGTGAGGAGGTGGGGGCAATGTCTCAAATTCTGTGAGAGAGAAGACCATAAGATCAGACCGCGCGGGGATGGTTCTTGACTTTGGCGTTTATTTTATTTTTTAGATGCCGGCTCAGGCCAGGGATCATCGTCCAGACAAAGGAATGAGGTGGTGAACTGTGATGGGGCCACATTCCTCAGTGTCTTGGGCTGAAATGAGAAGCTGCTCATTCACACATTCTTTGTCTGTCAGCCAACCAGCCCACGATGGGCTTCTCCCCAGAGCATCTCGTACAAAGAGTTGCCCTCGACGGCGCACACGCAGTTTCAAACCTTGACAGGCCCTTTTTTCTGTCCTTGTCCCCGGCGGTCTAACTGAAGCCTTTGATGCCAATGGACATTAAACAAGGTGCCCCTTCGGGGCTGCCCTCCTCGTGGACTCTGCCGCAAACAGTCAACATGAAGGACCACGGGAGGAAATCAAATTGGACAGCGCAGATATCGCCATATCTACGGGGCCTCAAGATAAAGAACCTCATGTCGGCCCCCAAGTCTCCAAGTTCCCCGTCATCAAGGTCGCCAAGAACCCGACCAGAGGAGGACCCAAATTTCCAGATCACGCACACGCCAGACCGACCAGAACGGCCCGTTTCGATGACGGCGATACCTAACGATGAGGAGTGCATGGAATTCATCATGACGCTCCAGAGACAGGAAGAAAACAAGAGAGGATGCATTAAAAGCGGTCTGAGGATGTGGCCGTATCCGGAGGAGGAGGGGACAGAGGACCGCCGGTATCTGCGGAGTGTCAGAGTGGAAAGCGTGCATCTGGAAGAAGCACAGCTTGCAAGGACGAACTCATCCGGTCCAGTCAAGATTGTGGATGTTGGCGGGAGCTCGACTAAGTCGACGTGGCGATTGAGTTACGCATCGATGTTTAGCGCCAGCGACGTTGGATATATTTCCGACGATCCTGGAATGGCACTCCGTATGGTCCCTCCCTCGCCGCCACCTACGCTACCGCGCAGTCAGTCCTGGTGGACCCAGCATACACCGAGAGGCAACACCTCTCGCTGGTCCGACGACAGCATCGACTCCGTCTTCTCGTCGAGGGAAATTGAGTCACCTTGCCCTCCGCAGGGGGCTGTACGGTCATCTGCCGAGGCGTCATCGCCGACCATTGTTGGGGAGGAAGAGGCTGGCCCTTCTACACCTCCTTACTTCACGCCGATCAAAGACCGCCCCGCAACGCCCTTCACCGACCCCCGCCTCCGCGCCTCTGCCGATCCGGTGACGCCCCCGCCGTCGCACCATCTTGCAGGCCACGTCAATATTGAGTCGACGCCTCAGAAATACTCGTGGAGTTCGTCAAGGGATACAGTGCTAAGTACGGGGGCGCCGGTGTCGAGGTTCCCGTCTCGGCTGCCGGAGGTGCAGCCTAATGATATTGGGTCACAGTTGCCTGAGGTCGAGGTCTATGGCGACTGGGCGGATTACTACTTTGAAGAAGGGAATTTCTGGAATGACGGGAGGTCGGACGGATACTGCGATGAGGATGAGACAAGATTTGATTATGAAGATGGCGATACCAGAGCCAGGAAAGAGGATGACTATGATCTCGAGGGGGAGGAGACCTGGTACGAGGAGGAGAGAAGCCTGCTCGGAGCTGGTGACGATGAAATCCGCCCAAGGTACGAGAGCTTCATCAAGGACTACAAGAAAAACGTCATGAACGTCACGGTTACGGAGTTATGATGCTTTTCCCCCCCGCTGCCTGGGGATAGCTGTCCAAGGTTGCTGTCTTGGAGTTCGGGGAGGTTTGTGAAATATGTCGGCGATGATATCCCGTCGTGTTGGGGGCTTTGAGGCGCCTATGACGCTAGTTTATTCTCAGTACTCTAGCTCGCAATTTATCATCCTTATTTTTGTTATTACTCGGCCTTCCATACAACGTATACTATGGGAAAGCTTTGGGAAGTATCTTTAGAGCCCAGTTGCAATAGGCGTCTGTGGGATCTTGCCGGCGGAGACCAATGCTTGATCATTTGCTTGCTCGATCAGAAGTGTCCTCGAGCCAATGTTCACCGACTCGGCCACATTCAGTTTCTCTCAGGTCATCCGATACGTTCTAAATAAACCATGAATTTGCGACAGAGCGGTCTCAGAATCTAGGTGGATATTCATTAAAACCGTAGTTCCTTCAAGCCTTCATTTTGAAGTCTGTTTTCGCTCAGCATGTGCCATCTCGCCAACGCAGAGTCATCGTGGTCAGTGGGACCCAAACCTGGAAAGACTCCATGAGGCGTCATAGGCTCTTCCCGACAACTTTAACTCCGAGAAGCTGAGGAAGCTTTTGCGACGCCAACCTCTCCTCAGGCAGCAATGGCATTGCCCAAGCTATCTATCCGTGCCTGCCTGTCAAGGTTGCTTAGATACTCGCAGGGTTGGCATCGACGCCGGCGTCAACTTGGCTTTGAGGAATCTCTCTACAAACCGGTAAACGCAATACAGTCTGGAAGAGTAGTGAACAAGGAAACAAGCTGGTTTTGGACGGCGAGCCGAGGAGAAGAAGTTTCCGCGATCCAAAGCCCCTGGAGTCGGCGTGTTAGCTGCGGTTGTTGCTATGTGGCCCAAGCTTCCTGCTAGAGTTCAGGGGGGGGAGCAAAAAAAACGCAAAAGACGGTTCACGTCTCGGTGCTTTCACCCGGTTTCGACCTTTCATCCATCCTGCAAACTTTCATCTGATCTACATCCCACGAACCTTGTTCATCAGATTACGCGGCGATGCCTTGACTCGACGGCGTTGAACAGAAAAGGGGAAAAAAAGGAAAGGAAAGGAAGGAAGGTAGTGCGGGTATCTTAGATGCCTCGCCTTCAGCCCATCCTCTTCCGCCGTGCCCGTGCAATCTCCCCCCTCGTCGCCGCCCTCCTCCCGGCATGCCGAGACATCCCCTCCGCCGTGACCGAGCTCCGATGGATAAGGTTGCATGTCGCCAGCACCCAAGTACCCTCCGCAATCGGCACAGAAGCTGCAACCTCGCCCGCGTCACCCAGTGTGGAAGCTCGCGTCGCACGCCTTTGCGCCAGACGCGGCCGCGGCGTGCCACTGCAATATGTCCTCGGCTCGCAGCCCTTTGGCGCGCTTGACATCAAATGCCGGCCCGGCGTGCTGGCGCCCCGTGCAGAGACTGAGGCGTACACGCTGCATCTGGCCGAGAAGCTGCAGTCCGGGCTGCCGGGTAAGCATATGAGCGTCATTGACTTTTGCACGGGCACGGGCTGCATAGCGCTGTCGCTCTACGAAGCGTTGGCGAAACGGGCGACTTCAGTGAGTATCACGGGCGTGGATGTGTCTGAGACAGCTATAGACCTCTCGCGGGAGAACCTCCGGCGCAACATCGCTGCCGGGGCATTACCCGCGGTCACGGAGGCCAAGAAGGTCGTCTTCCGTCAGGCGGACGTCTTCGAGGACGGCATCGCGCGTGAGATGCGGCACTGCGACGTCCTGGTCTCGAACCCTCCGTACATCGCTCGCAAAGTGTGGGCGTACGGCCGCGGCCAGATGGGATACTCTGTGCGCAAGTACGAGCCGAGATTAGCGCTTGTGCCGGGTGATGCGGTGCCGGCTTACGACGGCTGCGAGCACGCCGATGTCTTTTACGCGAGGTTACTGGACTTGGCGGGGTCGCTCCGGCCAGGTATTCTGCTGTTCGAGGTTGGGGATGAGGAGCAAGCTGTCAGGGTTGTGAGGCTTGTGAGACGGAACGGGTATACCGCCCGGGCGGGCTGTGAGGTGTGGAGGGATTGGCCCGACTTGACGCCGGGGGAGGACGAGGTGCGGACTATGGGTGTTGATGGGGAGGGTGTGCATGTTAGGGGAAGCGGGAATGTAAGATCTGTATTTGTCTTGTGTTGAGGTGGGCAGTGATACCTGGACAAAATTCACCTTTTGAGTTTACAAGCATGATATTCGCCGGGGATCGCTGCATTTATATAACTACCAACACACACGCATCAAGATTTAGAAGAAAGAAAACGAGGACATGTTCCGTACTCGTGCTTCATATTTGCGAACACGGATAAAAAAGGAGCAATGGACAAAAGATGTACTGCCCAGAGGCGGATTCGAACCGCCGTCAACACGGATCGCTGTATAGAAGAACCACAACGTATCATC
>MPGH01000185.1:423906-496614 GCA_001937105.1 Colletotrichum chlorophyti
TTGTTTTGTTGTTGCAAACTAGGCCGGAAGTGCAAACTATGAACGTATGGGGAAAAGCCTGCATGCGACAGCCACTTCTTCCACTGAGGCGCTCGCTACCGGTTACACTCCTGCAGCGTTCTCAGCGCTTTTCCAGCGAGCTTACACGATGCATCGACCAGGCAACGCTTCTCGACAAACTCCGAAAGCATGAAGTGCAAGTCGCGCTGAGATACTACCATGATGACGACGACTATGGCCCCATACAATTTCCCATGAGGAATTGAGATTGTTACAAACAGTTTCGCTCTGATTGACCTGAGACAGGTATGTCTCTACACCTTGAAACCCAGGACCCCGTGACCCTGGGAGATCAATCGCACTCAGACATTGAGGGTCTTAGTGGCGTCGAAATAAACATCCCAATACGAGATGTGTGTGTTTCGTCGCTTCCTACATGTGAGGACCCCACATGCCACGCGCATATCACTTTTGGAACTCGACAAAGAGGCTGGTACCCTATTATTATTGAGACGTAAAGAAGTAAAGAGACTCCTCGCAAACCCGTCTGGCGGGGTTGTTGCGCTCTCGATTCCGGCTTTTTCCCTTTGTTGGAACAACACCCCTTCAAGGAAGGAATCCGGAACTAGTCACTGCAATGCGGGTGGTGTTTTGTTGAGTCGCTCATAACAAACATGGGAATTCTGGGCTCTGGATGGTATTTTAGAGATTCGCATGGGAGAATCGCCAGGCATTGGCTCCAGTGACACGCATCCCGTTCCAAAGTAGGACATGGGGACGGCCCTGGTAAATTTGCATCTTGCATTTTGCACATCAGGCCTATGAATCGAGTGTTACTTGACAGGACCGACGCGGGACTGGCTGCTGTTCCTGCGGCATCTTTCCGAAGAGCGCACCTCCGGCGCTCCCTGGGAGAATGGGTCTGTAAATGAGCTGTGTATGGCCATCTACCAGGAGAGGCTCGGATGCCGTTGATGTTCTCACCGCAGGGCTTTTGGAGAAAAAGGGAACACGGTTCGAGCGGCTGAGAGCGGCATGTTATATTTTTCAGTTGACCTAGTAGCTGGACTATGTCAATAGTGATGACGAACGGGATGGAGGGAAATAGGCAAAGTTGTTGTCTCTGTATCCGCAAGTTAGGAGGCAACCGTCTTCCTCACCGTCATCGAGATTGGTAGTATGATCACGACAAAAACACGTATGGCCTTCTCTAAGCGCCATTACAAGTTGCATCAGACTCTCGCACGATGATCGCCCAAGGCATACTATTTGTTGTCATCTATCGTTTGACGGTGTGTTAAAAGAGCTGAAGCACTAATCTAGTCGGAATGCACTATAATGGTACTCAGATGGCCAGGCACACTTGTGCACACTGATGAGATGCTCATAAGGTCACCAAGAACCGCGACAAACACGTGTTCCGCATGCGTTGGTCTGTGCAACATAAGCTTGCTGCGATCTATCACAATCTCTCAAAGAAGGGCCAGGGGACAAAAGAAAAGAATCGAATGGTTTGAAAATGCAAAAGTTTGACCAGCCTGGGGGTCGAACCCAGAATCTCCTGATATCACGAGAAATCGTAGTCAGACGCCTTGCCATTGGGCCAACCGGCCAGTTGATTGGATAACAGCATGGTACAGTTCTATTCCTATATACCAATGACACAAGGCGTAGTCCTGCTCCGTGATCCGCTGGCTGGGCGAAGAATTACTTCAAATTATGTGAAAGTTCGTTTCACAGGCGAGACTTTAATCTTCCTTGGTTTTCTCATTGGGTCGCTTTATAGAGTTTGTTTGGTTGCAAATGAGACTACCTTTGTCAGAATATGGAAGCATCTGCGGGTACCGAATATGCACCAAACCGAATTGCCCCGTATTAGGCCTCTACCTGGTGGTTTCTAACATGGTAGTTGAGCGTCAATCTTCATCCATTGAGAAGACGGAGGCACGAATCTTTGAGTTCATCTCATCACGACATGTCATATTTCTTTGAAACGAGAAGCAATACTCGGTGACGGACACATGGCTGACCGATAAGATGTCATTCCCCGACAAGCCGGTCGCTCACCTGCTGGGCTCGAATGGTGAGTTTACAACAGATCCTTGAGGGGCATCACTTTGCGCCGAAAAGAAAATCACACTCATCATCGCCTCTCTTGTTTTATTCGCAAGGAGACGTTGGGGTTAACCTGCAATAGGACCCGTTCACGCTGTCTCTTACTCGGCATCTCCCGGCACGTACATCTTAACCGGCTCAGCAGACCGCAACATCAGGCTGTACAACCCAGCGACGCAGGATCAAGTCCCCCGTTACGGTTCATCAATCACCAGCATTAAAAAGCCCTCATCGGTCTCTGAAGGCCGCCTCATTCAAACTTATGCCGCCCACGGCTACGAGGTCCTCGACCTCTCTGTTTCTGCTGACAACGAGCGTTTCGCCTCTGCGGGCGGCGATCGTGCCGTCTTCCTCTGGGACGTTGCGACGGCCATAACGACACGCCGCTTCGGCGGCAATGCGCACGGTCACACCGCGCGCGTAAACTGCGTCTCCTTCGCGGGCGATGCCGACTCGCTCGTCGTATCGGGGGGGTTCGATACAAGTGTGCGTGTGTGGGACGTGAAGTCCAACTCAGCGAAGCCGGTGCAGGTACTCGAGGACGCCAAAGACGCCGTTACCTCGCTCGCGGTGCGCGATGCAGAGATCGTGGCGGGGAGCGTCGATGGTAGGGTGCGGAGTTACGACGTGCGCATGGGCAAGTGTGTGACAGACGTTATGGGCGCGAGCGTGACAAGTTTGAAGCTCACGAGGGACGGGAAGGCTGCGTTGGTCGGGTCACTTGACAGTAAGATCCGGTTGATGGATCGAGAAAATGGCACGTGTCTGAAGACATATGGTGACGACGCATGGCGGAACGAGGAGTTGCGTGTGCAGGCTGTGCTAGGTGGCAAGGAGAAATACGTCGTTGCTGGAGACGAGCTTACGGCTGGCACAGGCCCGGCTGGGCTGAACGGAGAGGGCAAGATCTGGGCCTGGGACCTGTTGACCGGTAACTTGGTTGCAACGGTGAGGGTGCCATGGGGCCCTGAGGGATACGAACCCAAGAAAAGAGTCCTGGGCAAGGATGGCAAGGAGAAAGAAAGGAGTAATGTCATCAGTTGCCTAGCCTGGAGAGATGACGGGTGGGGGGATCAATTCTGCGTTGGCGGCACGTCGGGAGTTACTACTGTCTTCGGTTCACTGTAGCGGTTGACATCGACAGACAAAATAGCATATAAGGGGGGACATATCCTGTCAATGCGACATCTAGGGTTTTATCAAATATCTTCTCAAAAATCATACGGAGTCATGTCCATTTCTGACCCCGTGGCAATCTACATACGTATAAATGTTCCGCAGACGCCCAACACCAGAAGTACCCAGATGCTCCCAGGAAATCCCCAATTGGTGCCAACCATAATTTACATAGAATAGGAACTAGGTTTCGAGATTTGTCCTATCAGTCCATGCCGACGTACTTGAACCAATTCGGACGGCAGTCGTCCTTGTTGAGCCATTGCTCGCCGTCGGTAAAACGGCCCTTCACGCAGCCATTACACTTGGGGGAGTTTGGACAGTTGAAAAATGGGATGTGCTGGTATCCAATGTCGCGGAACCTCGTACAAGTTAGTCGGCTGTCGTTCATTGGGAGTTTTACACCACATACCAGTGAATCTTGGACTTGTCCTCAAAAAGCCCTAGAGCAATACTGTGGACAGGAGCATCGCCCCACCGTTCATAGTAGAAACCTCCAGCGCGGTCCAAGTGGTTGAAGTAATCATCATATGCCTGGCTGCGCCAGAAATCCATATCGGCGATCTCAAAGTTGCTCCAAAAGTGGCAGGTAGAGTAACCGTTAGCGTCAATATTGTTCTCGGGCCGACCAGCCTTGTCGGTCAGCCAGTCCATGGCATGATTCTTGTGAAGGTAATCGGGGTGTTGAGCCAGAAACTTGATGGTCTCAGGCCACAGCGTCGGAATGGACTTAGGGGCGTCGTACAAGTTGATGGTGAAACCGTACGTTTTGTTGTTGTCCTGCATGTAACGAAAGACGTCGTAGTCGACGTCGCAGAAGAAGTGAACCTTGGGCTCGACGCGCCAGTAGTACTTGGTGTGCTGCAGAGCGGGATGTTTGTAGAACATGCCACTATTCCAGCGACACATCGAGTGGTACGAGAGCTTGTCGGCGTATTGAATGTCGTTCTCCTTGAGAATCTTAACGGATTCTTCGTAGAGATCCTTGTTGATCCACGACGGCATCTCCCAGTGCTCCTTGGGGATAAGTTCTGTACAGAATGGTCAGGACGAGAGGTCAAGTGGAGAAGCTTCTCCTAGGCTTACCATATCTGCATTCAGCCTTCGTCGCCGCCTGGGTCCTCCTCTTGAATTCGTCGGAAAAGGGGACTTCGTTAAAGAAAGTCCAGGGGTAGTTGAACTTGTGATTCCACGTCCTCTCGAGATCCACCATTGACTGGATCATACCGTCCAGCTCCTCGTTCCTGACCAGAGCCAGTAGAGTCGCGTTAATGCGTGCAGAATCCTCCGCGCCTGGGGCGTACTTTTCGGAAGCGTACGTCAGAATACCTTGTGGTTCACCGGTAGCTGTGTGGAGTCACAATGGTTAGCTTGTACGTGCAGTGAGGACTGATTAATGGCGCGCGCAACTCACGATCCAGGTTAGGGTCCCGTCCATTGTCGTAGCGCACCGGCTTCTGGCTTATGGGCCTCGCAGGGCCGAATATCTGATAGAGGAAAAAGCACCAGAGCAGCACCGCAGCTAGACCCAGAGCTCGAACTGGCCGCGCGATCGCCATAGTGGGCGAGAGGTTGAATTCTCACAAGCCGTCGTTTAAATGCGGCGTGTGTCCGGGGATGTCCCGACCCGTCGTTGATCGGTAGGTGTCGATTTGAGGTTTCGCCCAATTGCCAAGAGCTAGCGGAATTGCCCTGTCGAGTTTCGAGTCAGGTAGAGGAAATACTTGATCGCGACTCGTATCGTCAATGGTTGCAAGAGATGCCGTTGTTGGCGTAGAGAGAGAATTGCTGACTACCTAGTTTGCACGTTCGTGCTGGCCAGATTTTTGACAAGCGGGAGGCAAAGTAAAATTCGAAAAAGGGGCGCCTTTGTTTAATCGTCCAGATAGCTGGCTGTTTGAAGCTGATGTCACCCTATGAAAATTGCCAATTAGCGCTTGACGAGAGCCCGTAGGCGATTGATCCAATTATCCGATCCCTGTAAGTAAGCGATAAGGGAGGTCAACACCCCCGCGTGGCCCCCTCCTTTCCCACCATGTTCCCACCAGGATTGATGCACCAACGCCCGTCGCGTCTCCAAGCACTGAACGCGTTCTCGGTAGCATTGAGGATTGGATGCCAGAGACTCACACTTGAATACCCTGATCTCGATCCCTCACCACTACTTTTATGGTTCCTTGGGGAAACAATGGCTTTTGCTGCAAAGCTCGGCTCCCTGACAGATGAGTTGGTCGAGGTAATCGTATCAACGCCGGACAAGGTGCGAAACCGTTCATCCCATCTTCCAGCAATGTTATACAAGGCAGTGAATTGCACTTCAGGTTGGTTAACGTATTCCGACAACAGATCGGTCCGGATAGATTCAATATCCTGCGTGATTCCACACTACGCAGTCTGAGATACCATAACTTCTTGCGCACCAACCAATTCGATGTCGAGAACCAGCTCCACGGCCTCGAGGAGCGCTTCAGGGTCCACCATCGCGAGAGCCTGGCCGATGTGTTTAGGGAACGACTCGATGCATTGTCGCAATTCCGCACCAAGTGGCATCCGGATATTCTACACTTCATCCTAGAACTGTCTGATCAGCCGACGCAGAAAACGAGACTGAGCGATCTAGAACTTCTCAAAGAAACCGAAGACGAGCCCGAACCAAAGCTAAGATGGGAGGACATTGCGAGGGAAGACGGATGGCACGAAGATGCCGACATGTGGAGGTCTATCGACTATAGTGATCACTCTGGAGATGAATATGGCGAACCCAAGTCGGAGAGGTCAAGCGTATCCGATGATATATCTCTCTCGATACCCGATTCTTCGATCGGCAGGAGGCCAGAAGACTTCGAAATTACATCAGCAGAAGACGCCGCTCTCGAAGAGGTGTATACAAGCCAGGCATGGAGAACAGAGGCCCAAAACATGGCTTCAGAGCGACAACGAAAGGTGCCTGTGAGTGAGTTTCAGGCGACAAGAGAGGCGCTTTTTATGCTTCAAGGTCTACCGACCACACTTTTCCAGAAGGACGGCCCCCCCGATCCTACGTATCAAATGTCGAACGTCGCCTGGGACACCTACAAGGCTCTAATCAGTAGTTATGCTGAAAGCGGTCGGCAACTTTCTCAGTTACGCTCTTTTGTAAAGAGAGTTCAGACAGCGCCGCTCTTTCAGGTGTTTCGTGACAACGTCATGACTAGTCTACGGTTGTTCGACAAGCGGATATCTGAAATCCAAGCGCGCCTGGTGGTGCCCCATGAGGACACGATTGTCAGCATGGCAGCTATTCTTGAGACGCTCAAACCACACCTGGAACCCCTGCAATCTCTGTCCGAGATCGTCCGGCAGCTTTATGACCCCGCGAATGGAGGGGCCTTTCGTTACCTTGAACTACTTTACGAAGAGATCAGTATGGCCCAGCTATCAGGCCGAGATACTACCTATGATTTCCTCGGCAGAATATTCTTCGATTGCTTCCAAGTATACTTGCGGCCGATTCGACTCTGGATGTCGGAGGGCCAGCTCATGCCGGGAGATAAGATCTTCTTTGTATCCGAATCACCAACACAAGTGCCGCTTCGCCAGGTCTGGCAGGAACAGTTCAAGCTCAGGAGATCATCAGATGGTGTTCTCCATGCGCCGAACTTCCTGCAACCAAGCGTTGGTAAGATATTCACTGCTGGGAAGAGCATTGTCGTGCTCAAACATCTGAGCAAGTTCGAGTCGCTTCGAGAGCTTTGGGACGAACGAGAACCTCTACTGACTTTAGACGCTGTCCGCCCGTCTGGCCTCGAACTCGCTCCATTTCCTGAGCTCTTCACGTCTGCCTTCAATCTGTGGATGCAGAGCAAATATCACGCAACTTCCGAAACACTCAAGCAGGCTCTTTTCGACTCTTGCAGCCTGGAAACCAGTGTCGACGCACTGAATCACATCTATCTGATGGCAGATGGTGCCGCGGCCGACGCGTTCTGCAAAGGGCTATTTGCTAGGCTTGACGCCCTTCGACTCGACTGGCATGACCGCTATTCTTTGACTGGGTTGGCACAGGAGGCCTTCTCGTCTCGCGTAGACACCACTCGGGTCGTCGTTACTGTTCGCCATGAGGGCCAGAAGAAGTCTGTCGTGGCTGCTCGCGACCTCATCCGCACCGCCTTGCCAGAGGTACTCATCCAGTACCGGTTGCCCTGGCCGGTTCAACTCGTTGTGACCGAAGACACAATCAGCCAGTATCAGGCAGTTTTTACATTTTTGATGCAAATACGGCGCGCCATCGGCCTCGTACAGCGCAACCGCATCCTTGATGAGCTCGCAACCCATAGGGATATCTGGGGCAATAGAGCTCTATATTACTCTCTCCGCTCAAAGTTGGTGTGGTTCTGCAACTGCATCCAAACTTATCTTGCAACTTTGGTGCTAGCACCTTACACGGCGAGGCTTTACAAGAATCTACGACAGGCCTATGACGTGGACGACATGATCAAAGTCCATGGCACGTTCGTGAGGCAGGTCGTGGACGCGGCCTGTCTTGGCAAGAAGCTGGATCCTTTACGAAGTGGCATCTTGGATATCATGGACCTCGCCGCGAAATTGGAGGATGCACAGAGTGCTAGCGCCGCCGAAGAGGCCGAGGAAGCACAAGAACTGTCCCGCCTCTCGCTTATGTCTTCGCCGATGAAGGCGAGCCCTCGACGGCGAAAGCCGGTAACCACGTACGCCGAAGACAGTAACGACGAGGGTGTAGAAGGTGTCAGAAGCAGACCCAAAAGGGGTGCAATTAATGCAGGTAAGGGCTACTTTGAAAGCTTGCAGGAGATTAAGACGGACTTCGAGAGGCATTTGAGGTTCATTTGTGGGGGGTTGAGGGGTGCCGCAAGGGCTTCAAGCGACGAGGCAGCTACGAAATGGGACCTCCTGGCTGAAATGCTGGAGGTGGGTGTGAAAGATAATGTTTGAGGGGTCGTTGCTCCTGGCCTAGTCTAACGCAAACTGCAAGCAGGCGTGGCTGGCAACTGCTGGCTGGCCTTGGACCACGAGTTTTGAGAACTTGGTCTGATGACCCGCAAATACCTTT
The DNA here is from genome assembly GCA_001937105.1 of Colletotrichum chlorophyti. Taxonomy (NCBI): domain Eukaryota; kingdom Fungi; phylum Ascomycota; class Sordariomycetes; order Glomerellales; family Glomerellaceae; genus Colletotrichum; species Colletotrichum chlorophyti. The sequence continues at coordinate 432,266 of MPGH01000185.1, forward strand.
TAGAGTTTACGATAATTGCCAGGACCGCAACCAAGTAAGGGAAAGGATCGACATGGGATTCCTTGATTCCCATCTAGGGAGGTCGAAATGTCCTGCCAACGCCACATTCTACTGGTTGCATTTTGGCCCTCCTGCAAAATGAAATTATCGGAGTCCTGCAGCGACAATCTGGTTTTCTGTCAGGTAAGCTAAGGTACAGCTAGCGGTCACTCATAAACCAGATGTAAGGATGCTCGGTGAAGGATAGGAGTGGACGTTTGCGCTGTGTCATGCGATGCGTACGGTCACCGGGCCATTGAAGGGAAAAGCGGCAAAGGTCGTTTGCCTTCTGTCTTCCTAGGGCTTCTGCTCAACCGCTTGCGATTCGGCAAGTTGTTATCGCAGCTCAAGATTTCTAGCGCTTCTCTTGGACATGACACTACATGACAAGTCAATGTCGGGGGCGCGCGGTGCTTCATGATCTCGGCTCTCAAGGAGCAGTTCATGAAGCCGACCTTTCCGGGTGCCGAGGGGAAGGGGCGTCACAGTATCATCGTATTTCACGATGTCTACCGGTGTGTCCGCTTCGGAGGTGTTCGAGCGTTGAGACGCAGGTACATTGGGATTTGACGGAGCACCCCTCTGTTTCCCTGGGGATGGTGACTAGATGCCAACTTTCTCGGTCTCGGGCAGCACCGAACCTTGGAAATGACAAAGATCGACGGTGGGGCCACTCTGAGTATGGTACTACTACGTAGTAGTAGTTCAACGCCAAGGGTGCCATATCCAACATTTTTGTTGCGCGCTCTTGTAACCCTCGATGTTGCATCGACCCTGGCTCTTCAACGTGCTGCGAAAGAACTTTCCTCTTGGGGCCGGTTTGATCAGACCACGGTGGCCGTCAGCGTTTTGAGTTGACTGTTGCGTTGGCGCCCGAGTTGACGGATGAGGGGGTCGGGGAATTTGAAAGGTTCTACGGAGTACTCGCTTTGATTCCAAACTGTTGATTCCACAGACGAGGGAACCTTGAATCTACACGTGTGCGAACAGGGAACTTGTTGTTTTGGTCCGCTGAGGCTCTGTCAATTTTCGATGGCCGGATAGTTCATGGGGCTCCAAAGCATGCTTCAGGCCTGAATGATGAGTACCGCTCCTGAGTACACAATTTCAAGACGTACTTCCAGTAAAGAGCCTATACCCTTTGTCAGATGGTTGTTTATGTTGACTTTCCGAATGTGAGACGGAAGGCAACCTGCAGCATCGTGAAATTTTGACCATGAACAGTACCTGGTTCTCAGGGTTCAAAACGGTGCGAAAGAAAACGGAGGGTAGAGTTGGTGCGGCCGTCTGAGCGGGGCGGAGGATAGTTTTTCCATATCCTTCGTCCAACGACCCATCGGCCGACTGCCAGCCCCGCATTTTGTCTGATTAACCACTGCCAACGCGCGGACCGTCAGGCCCATGGTTTCGCGACCTCACTTCGCCATAAGGCAAGACTCATCTGCACCCTGCAAATTGTCACGGATTCAACTGCGCAAAGCAAGCAGCAGAAATCTCTCCTCGCGATCGCTACCGAATAACCCCAATACCTCAACTCCAAAGAACGCCCCCCAACAGATTCGCAGAAGATGTCTGAGCGCAAGGTGTTGCAGGTACGTCTCCAACTGTCGCGACTCTCTATTCGACATCTTGACTAACTCATGACTAGAAATACTACCCTCCGGACTTCGATCCCTCCAGTCTCACGCGCAAGCGAGGTCCCAAGCAGACTGGGCCAAAGGTGCAGACCGTCCGTATCATGGCACCTTTTTCAATGAAATGCACGACATGCGGCGAATATATCTACAAGGGTCGAAAGTTCAACTGTCGAAAGGAAACCAACGTGCAGGAGCGATATCTCAACATCCAGATATTCAGATTCTATATTCGTTGTACCCGCTGCAGCAGCGAGATCGTGTTCAAGACAGACCCGAAAATTGCCGACTATGCCATGGTCAAGGGAGCAATACGTAACATGGAGCCATGGCGCAACAGGGACGGGGAGAAAGAGAGCGTCGACGAGAGGCTGGATCGGCTGGAGCGTGAAGAGGCAGAAGCGGCAGGCGAGGAGGAGAAGAATGCCATGGCAGACCTCGANCCAAGAACGAGGACGCGAGGCGGGAGATGGCGGCCGCGGATGCGCTCGATGAAATCAGGCAGCGCAATGCCCGTATCCAGCGATCGGAGAAGGAAGGTGTAGATTTCGCTGACTACGTCGTGCGGCCCGAGGACGAGGAAAGAGCGAGGCTGGAGAGAGAGGACGAGGAGGCTGCGCGGAGGGCTTTTGCTGCGGCCAGGGAGCGAGCCCTTGCGGATCTTGGAGAGGAGGTCATAGATGATGAGTTCCAGGACGATACTGCCGGGAACCCGGCAGCGTCCTTGTCATCCTCTACGTCGATAACAGCGTCATCAACACCGGGTGAGAGTTCTGATGATGCAGTGGCGAAGGCCGCCAGAGAAACTTCCGCAATGCCGCCGCCACCGCCGCCTCCGGTGAAAAGGGTTGTCAAGAAGAAGAAGGATTATTCTGCGGCTCTCGGCATTAAGAAGAAGCCATCTCTGGTTTGAGGTGCGGTGCTCCGAGCATGTGGGGGCGTGTACCTGTAAATCTTTTTGCAACAAATCAACCACGAAGAAACGGAGCCGCTGCGCGTCATGTGCCTTTTGCCTCTTCCTGGGGAAAGGCCTCAACTTTGTCTGTTTAGGGAGGAAGATATTCAACTTTTACAGCATATGGCGTTTCGGAACGGAGGCATCACAGACATTGATGAGATCAGCGCAGGCTTGGCGCGGACAAACGACCCCGCCCTGAAATAAAAGTTCGCGAGGGCTGATAATTTGCGTTGACGAAAGGACCAACGGATGGTCAGGGCCTTGCTTCGAGAATAAACCAACCAACTTTTCTTTTATAATAACCGTCAGTTTTGTAAAGGGCGAGAATCAACGTTTACGCCATGTTCGCTTCGTTCCGTCACTTTTAAGGAATGGAAAACCCTGTGCGACGATATACTTTTGGGTTTCTTTTTTTTTGGATATGCTCGTTGTAGATCTTTTGAGAACACGGAAGAGCTGGCTCTTACTTTGCATATCCGTCATCTGAGTGGCATGCGTGTTTATTTTGTTAAGCTGGTGAGAGAGGGATGGATTGGAGCCGGGTGACTTTTTTAGGGGGGGGCATGTGAGTTCTTGGCTCGGCGAGGGGTGCGGGCGCCGATCGGGACACGGGAATGTGTTGTTGTCGAGGATCGCGGGGAGCCAAGACTGGGGGAGTTGGCGCGGAATGCCCCAATCGTGTGTGCAGGTGTTAATGTTTTGGCTTGCCAGGTTTGAGACCCGATTCCGTGGTCGTGAGATGTGTCATCACGATACTGTCATTACAGACCCAGCCGACGAGAAATGTGGGTTAGCCGACCAGTAACCAGCCACTCCGGTGAAGAGCGGCACAATGAAACTGGCAAACTATCCCAATGCATGCAAGAAGGAGAGAAAAAAAAGTGTCACGAGAAGGCGATATAATAACTTAATGCAAGAACGACTGATGAGAGTTTCATTTCGTATCGTAAACTCATGGTCGATGAGACCCCGAATGCTCGGAGAACCACATCGTCCGGTATCCCCTCTGTAACGCCTCCAACGCCTTGCAGACCCTGAATGCCTACACAAAGTCGCAAAACAAAAAGTGGCATTTCCACCAAACACACAAAAAAAGAATACAAAATTCTTCGCGCCGTTGCCAATGCTTCTCTCCTCCACATGTCCGCGCCGTCTCGTGGTGATCCCTTTCGTGACGGACTCCGTTTGGCTGTAAATATCGCCGTCGCTCTGATTGCCTCGCACATCTACCCTGAAATGAGGGATGTCAATTTAAAAGGCAACGCTCATTTTCGCCAAGTCGTTAAGATTAGGAAAAATTCTTTTGAGTCGGTTTATGAACTGTAGTCGGGGCTCGAAGAATGGCCGTTGCTCATGTGAGGATAGCTAGTGCGGCCGCCAGATCTCCGCGTCGAGGAACGGTTGGCAGCTTCCATCTGGCGCTTCGTGTGCTGGTGCATTGAGCGCATGTATGTCGACAGGTCAGATGGAGGAGGAGGAGACACGGGAATAGAAACAGAGTAGGCGTCCTGGCGAGAAGGCATGGTGGAGGGGCTCATTGCGTGTGAAGGATAGGGTGATGGATGTTCAAATTGATTTTGGTGGGTAAGGTGGGAGAAGTCTGCCGAAACTCTCGTGTGACTTTGGTGGATGAACAGGTAATTGTGTGTGTTGAGTGATGCGAAAAGTTGGTGACGACAACTGACAATAGTTCTGAGTAGTCAAAGTCGAGAGTAGACGGTGTGAAGTTGTAATTGTTTGTATTGTAACTTGATGCTGATGAAACGGGATCGAAAACGGTGAGAAGGGGCAGGAATGGTCCTGGGTTTATAAAATAAAATAAGAGGGGCGAAAAGGGTGTCGCGGGCAAAGCCTTGTCGTGGAGAAGAGGTGAACACAGACGTAGCGTAGGGGAAAGGTTGGGTTGGGGAGGATGCGGGTTTGCGTGAGTGGTGATCAAGCCAGGCCATCCAAGCAAAACACAGGGTCCGTCATTAGCGGGTTCGAGCCCCCCTTTCCTCTCAACTTCCGTACGCCGGGGGGGGGGGCTTGAGAGACGCAGAAAGCTAAGGCTGTGAGAGACAGAGGAGAATGAGACGGTGTTGCACACCCCCTCATCCCTAGCGCTCTCACCCGCGAAGCTGTTGCATTTTCCGCCCGCCTCAATACGCCAGGGATCGGCAGTGATTGACGGCGTCTTAGCGGCGGTGGTGCCCCCGGGTGAGGTCTGCACGATATGGCGTAACTGGGCCGGGGTCGAGGCGAAGGGGCCAATCAGGCTGGCGAGAGGTTCTTGCCACGGACAGGGCTGATGATGCAGTGAGCAGTACGGCGATACACCACAGGGCAGGCCAAAAGGTTGACAGGGGATGGTGGTTGTGGTGTGCGGGAATGAAAAGGAAAAGACGGCCGTGTCGAGAACGGAAAGACCCTGCTGATCAATGTCCAGACTGGAATCACAGGATATGTCATTACAGACCCACAGCTATCAAATCTCAGAGAGCGGTTGAGCTTGTTACAGCGAGAAACCCAAATTACAGACAAAGGCCGAGATTATCTTTTGGAGAAGATTATGGACCTAGGGACCCTGACATTATTTGATAGGCGCGAGGGGTTTCCCAGACAAGCGATGCACGTAGAAATTGATAGACAATACCGCAAGCGACAGGACTGTCTCGTTTGGGTGTTACACCCCCTTTTCCTTCGAGATGCCAATGTGAGCGTGAAGTGTGTTGGACCCTTGGTTTCCAAGCCTATCCTGTGAAATTGATAGGACGTGTTTTGCCCAAGGCCTGAAACCTCGACGCAACTAACAGACGAGATAGAAGGGGTCGGCCTGGTTCGCTATACCTCTTCTGTTAGAGGAAGCACAAGGTGAACGAGGGAATACCATGGAAGCCTTGGTCACCGGTGTCCGCAAGCAATCTAACCCAATACCAATGGGGAAATAGGGGTCGTGGTCATAAGGCAAACACGTAAACGAAATGGGCGGTGGTAGTCAGACACGCGCTGCTAGCACTTGACTAGACAAAGGCGAAAAGGTGTTAAACGAAAGGCAGATAGTGGAGGCAACAGGCGTGCAGCAAGCCCGTCTTTGCTTGGAAAACTGGAATTGGAGGACGAGGTGAGAGTGATGAGAGAGGGTTGGCAACGGTGCGGCCAAGCAAAGCCAAGCAAGACTTGTCGTCAAAAGATCGGCGGGGCGAACAGACGTCATTGGCCGAAGCGTCAGAGTCGGCCGGACCCCGGTGTGCACGTCTGAAAAGTGGATTCTTGCCCAGCTCACCCCCGTGGTCCGTCCGAGCCCCTCCCCGTTCCTTCCCATCCTGCGGATGCACAGCTCGAAGGAAGCACGGACCTCAAAATTGGGAAGCTGGTATTCGTAGGTAGCGGCATCCACCCCGCGAGCTTTCATTGGTAAGATCCTCGTGTCATGTGGAAATGTCCTCCGGATCGAAAAGGTACGTACCAGCCACACAAGGTGCAGCTTTGCGGGACTTTGCTAGATTTCTCAGACCCTCGCACATACGAGACAACATGGGATTTTGCGTATTTGCCATGGCAAGAAGAGGGGTTCGGCAGCATTGGGCCTCAATTTCCCATACTCTTCGAAAAGTAGGATGTTCCTTCATCCGACGCAAGGCCAGGTCCATCTGGCCCTGCCACACCTAGCGGTCCCACGGATCTAGACCTTACCGAAGGTGTTTGAGCTAAACGGGAGGAGGACCAGGCTGCGATACGTAGATTGATGACAGATATCAGTTGGGAGAGAATCCATCTTAAAATCAACGGGCAGGAAACACAGGGGCAGCAGGGTTACTGCAGCTGGTTGCATCGACCGTCATCTCACCGACTCTCACCGAGAGATTGTCGAGATCCGCGGGTCCTAGCGAAAGTAGCCTTCTCCCCCCCCGGGCTCGCGTGGGCCTCTAGGGTTCACGAAAACAACTGAGATCCGAAAAGGGCCAGTCTGTGTAATGCAAGATGAACGAAACAGCGGACTGAGTGTTTGTGGTTCGGTGGTCTAGAACCCATTGCAGTATGATTGTCATTCCCTTGAAAGGATTGCGGCGAAAACCCATGCGCGGTGAGCTCTGACGGAAGATTCCCGGCACGTAGCGAATGGCAAAGTATTGCAAAACTTTATGGTGGGAAGCTAGAGTGGGACGGCCAGGGAGGGGGAAGAGAGGAATATGACAGGACGTATCCAGCAGTGACCAACAGAGACGGTAAAACGCCGAACGTCGACCTCGACGTTCTCGTTTGGCATTCGACGTAGACAGGAAAGATGGAGCACACAGACGTCAAGGCTGACGGAACGCAACTCTTCCTTCGTCTCTGTGCGCGTGTTTCCCCTTTCTCCCTCTTTCATGTGGCCTTGCCTCCTAGCTACGTCGTGTCGTCAACTTCTGCCAATCAAATACGCTCTGAAGTCACAGAGCGCCACTGATGTGGTTTCCGATGATGTCACACACGTGCAGTCTCCCTAGTATGACGGATAGCGGACGGACTGTCCCCTGTCATGTGGGCCAATCAAAACGTTGAGGTCAGCGTTTTCCACCCCTCTAGTAACGTTTTGGAAATACGCTCCGTCACACTGCCCCTCCCTTCTCTCACTTCAAACGCTGGCTCATTCCGTCACAGGAAGCGAACGACAACGCGCAGAGACCTCATAGCACCCCCATCTTCGTCCCCAGTCTTTAACCCCCAAAGCTAGAGTTCCATGAGGCGGAAACAGCAATGGGTTTTGTTTTTTTGTGGATCTTCAGATTGACATCCTTTCTCAACGTATATGCGGTTCCCGAACCTTTGAAGGCAGGTCCCAACTTACGTAGGTGTGGTAGGCAACCAGTCAACATCTAGACTCTTTTCTTAACCCTTCAACCCTTGCCACAAACCTCATCATCGTGCGACTTATACGGCGTCTGGGCGGCTGGGAGAGAACGTCTCCCTCCCTCCAGCAGTCCCCTGTTTGAAGCATTTGCCGCCACCTGCATCATTCCATGACAATCCACACTCGACGAGCTCGCCTCAGCCTCAAATGGGGAAATCAGTGTGCTGCCAAGGATTGGGATTCTGACGTTTCTCTGACGGGCAGGCAGAACTGGAAGAAAAGCTTCACAATTTCAATCAGCAGTCGGTAGCAATGAACACTGGCCGCCAATTTCGCATGTGATGACGCCATGCCTCACCTCTCTCTCAGACTGCTAATCGTCACAAACAAAGGGTTCCTCTGTTCTTCAATTTACGGCTGTCTGTGATGGCATAATAGCCATCGGGCCCTAGGATCACAATTTGGTAGGCTAACTGTCTAGTAGCATTCATGCCCCCTGTCTTCGTCAGCTCTGAACCACGGTAAAGAGCCGCACAAACGGCCGGCCTATGAATGAGTAGGCAGCACGATGACATCGGCCGTTTGCCTGTCGTGGACCCATCGCTGGGGACCTAGGAGTCTGGGGAAGGTCGTCATACGTCCCTAACGTCATACATGATGTTACTCGATAGCTTGTCTCTATCGGACACACATCTATAGCCTCCTTTCCAAAGCATTGTTCAGTCGATTGTTTGTTCACAGTGACGACCCTCCGATCCGCCCATAGATCTTCATATTCGCTTGGCTATATACGCACACCGGACAAGCAAACGGCGTCCGAGGACTGGGTTTCTGCATCACCGGGAGGCCAATGGAGTAGCGGGGCGTTCGACCCTGTCCCGAACATGTGGTAGCCGGCGCGGTTCTTCGTTCAACCTTTGCGGAAAACTAAATGTTTTGTCCGTATGTACAACGTACTGGGGCCAGCGTAACGTGACCGACCTCATCGAGATCGTTACTTGCGCCCGTCTCGGTGATGGTTGATTTAAACGGGGCTGCTTCCTGGTCAACTCCGTCACTCACTCAGATTGCCCTTTTCCACTTGGGCAGCCTCTTAACACCAACGATGGTGGCACTGTTGAAGCGATTACCAGCATCGCTCGTAGCTGGAAATCGAGATCTCAACTTAGATCTACAGGTTCTGACGGCATTATTGTGTCCTCCTCATTGCTCTCGGCGTCGCTGGCTGTCCATCAAGATCATATTCAGCATCAAAGTTAGCCTTTTGATGTCGCCGCCCTCGTCGGTGCGAAATCGAACACGTTAAAAGTTGAACTGCGTGACAAATGCGATCCTGAGGTAGCTTCAAGCTGATATTTGCTGCTGTTAATCAACGAGTCCAATCGAAATATTAGAGGGTATCTCGCCAGCGGCCTGTATGGCAAAGCAACGCTTGGCCTCGAGCCGCTTGATGCTCGCTGTGAGAGTGGATACTGAAAGAGGTGCGCTTGATGCGCTTGCTAGAGGCTAGATGTCTTTCTGTGGTTGATATTTTCGACTATTAGTCGGGTACGTCTGGATCACTTCATCATCGTCGTATTCTATATCGGTTTAATGCTTGTAACAGATCTTGATGTACACTTATTAGTCCGGGATATTATTCATGAGGCCAGAGAGCCATTATCGGCCTGGCTCGGTGACATCGACAACGAGGTTTTGGTATCTAAGCAGACATCTTATGGCTACAACCGATCACGGGATGAATCTGTCTCGCCACAATATCAGCAGGCGTTGATCAACATTGTCAACTCAAACGATTACCCTTGGGGCCAGGCATGCCCTCTCTGCGGATTGCGGTGATCTCCGGGGTGCCCATATTATCGCACCTTGTCGCGGACAGGACGCGGAGCAAAATCAGAATTAGAAGCTTTTGAAGGATATCGAATAACACAAGTTTTCCTGGGTGAGACGAGCAGGCTTAGATTGCATTGCGAATAGTTGTTATTTTGCTGTGGTCTTGGTTGGTTTCACTCGAGATCTCCTTTCTGCGCCTTTGGCAGCTGAAGCTTGGAGCATTTGAGTTACCCGACGACAAGGCACATCGTCAAGGCTTCGAAAAAATACTAGAGTAAAATTGAGTCAGCTTCACTGAAGACTGCTAGTACTTCATTTACGCCAGCGTTTAATAGTAAAGAGGTGCCTGACTTCATTATTGCTGGCGATTTGGCCGGCTAGTATGCCTAAACGGCACTTTGTACTGTCGATCCCCGCGCTGTTAGGCTTCATTTCGATAGTTCAATGAGCCAAGGCTATAGAGTTTGGCATCGATATGTCGGTATTCATCAGAGAGCGACGTTGGAAGTACTTACAACTGCGATGCGATGTGCTTGCGGTGGTTTAGTTGCTACTTTCTGCATGATTGTGCAATGCACTAGATAGGTAAATGACCCAGAAGCCTGTGGAGGTCTACCAAAAATGATTTGTAGTACAGATCGCTTCACATAACTCGGCCCGTCTATTCTAGATAGGGCCTACGCAGGCGAAGAGGTGTCCCTCTAAGACTCTTCCTTGATCTTGTTAGACCTCCGCGGTTTTTTTTTGCACTTCGTGCCGTGCTTTGTTTACTGACAGCGGGAAATAAAGACTTTGCTGCTATCCACTAAGCATTGACGGGTCAGTCAATTGTGTAAACATCAGACGTGCTGCTCCTGGGTGAATATTCGGTAGTCACATTAAACAAATTGCCACATCCTCTCACAGGCATAAACCACCTCGTAAGCTCCGGGCCGTTACTGGCGAAAATGACCTGCATACCACCACGAGCAACTTCCTCTCTGGAGTAAGTCACTGCGACGCTGACCTGGCCACCAAAGGTGAGATACGAGAACGAAAGACACACGATCGCTCTACATCAGGCCGTCAATCAACAAACAAATTATCCTTTGCTACCCACCAACTCAGCGACCGGCATATTCAGATGAAACCTCATTTGTCAGACCTGATATGGTGTCTGTAAACTCTGTGTCTCGATGAGATGGATCACAGTATCACGCCTTGATCCCCGAGGGTGTCTAGTGTCTCGCCATGGACGTGCGAGACGTCCATATTTGAAGCAAACGATCAGATGCCTTCCGACTTTCTGGATCGCTGTGGGGGACGGAATACAAAGATCGCTCTACAAAGCGGAAGAAGAGTAGAAGGTGACGATATTGACGATAGTCTCGTCCCAACTAAAGGCAGGACCCTTGTAAGCCCTGCGCTGTTCAAGCACATTTCCGGGTCAATTCCCATGCCGATCTCTCTGTGACCCCGCAGTTGTGTTCAGTGACGAGGCTTCAATACAAAGGAAGAACTTCCGGTGTGCGCAGGCCGGCTTAACTACTCCGTGTACCTCGACTTCGCGTGGACTGGTGGTAGACCAGGATTGGGGGACAACTACATGCAACGCCTTTCAGCAACCAGATAATTTGCCTTTGTGAGCCCCCCTTCAGTGTTTGTTCGCCCGCTGAAGCCGAGAGACGCGCCATTTAGGTATGACAGATCACCCATGCGGTTGCTAATGTTGCAGATCATCTTGTGTGAGAATGAAAGCTACCCGCTCTTGAGAATCCTCGTCGGGGGAAGTCGGATTGCTGCTCAACGGGATGATGGTATGATAGACACCTTACTTTCAAGTTGATTGATTCTTGAATGCTAATCGAATTACATGTCGTCGAATCCATTGTACGGGCAGTTCAACGTCTTTACCTTTATCCCCATTTCGTCGACCAGGCTGCATCGTGGTCCCCTGCCCTGCACTTGGGTTAACAAACCTTGCGATGACGACTCATTCATGCGGCCGATGCACTTCGGGGCATTCTTGGGAACAAGATGCGAAGTTGAGGCTTCATCTCCAGAGGCCCCCAAGGACATAAAACTCCCCGACGGTTATTTGCCAGCGCTGCCTCGTAAATAATCTCCAGATCTCAAAGATGCGAGATGGCCGAAATAATATAGCACTGAGCTGAGAACGCTTAATTGTCAGGTAACCGTCCCCTCTACGCTGTACTACGGATCGCGAGCCCCATGGAGGTCTCGTAGAGGGCCTTCCGGTGGGCGTGCTCTTGGCTGCAGACTTGTGGGAAGAACATCCGTTTGAATCGGTTGCTGGACTGCTGATTCCGAGCATCGGAAACATTTGAACAATGTTTTAATGCTCATTGCCGCATGTTGCTATTAGTGGCAGGGCTATGCCGGTTAAGAGCCACGGTGGCCCCCCGGCAGGGCCCGATGAATGTCATCAAATTCTCTCCGCACTCACAAGACTCAAGAGTTCAAAGGGGCGGCCATCATGCATACTACAACAAGACGTCGGGTTGTCACTACACCATTACATCTCGAAGCACGTTCTAGAGGCCGAACCTGAGCAATGCAACACCATTGGCCTCCAGCGCGACGGCCATAATTTCTACGACTGAATTGGGACGCATCTCCAACCCACAGACCTCGGGTTGTCTCTGTAACGGTGCCGACGTCGCATAAACATCCAAACTTTAGACTATTGAATGGTCAGCAGCAGCTGGAATCACTTTCAACTTTTGTTTATTCAGCCCTCGCCTAGTTCCATCGAAACACCTTTGTAGAGTGTTATCCAGAGTCAGTTGACTTATATACTACGGTCGTGAAGTGTTTTGTTACGCGGATTCAGAGTGTGGACCCGGACAAATAAGCTCTCTCCCAGTAAACTTACACCGGAGAAAGAGTCACTAGCTAGACGACTGCCCTAGGAAATCGCGATGGGAGGTCGAGTATTTGTTGAGTCTCTGGACAGCTTAATAGGGATTGCCTTGCTCTAAACCAGCCATGTGCTCACCCCGGCCAGTTGACGCACATCTCCCGAAGCCAATAGGGAGGGTGTCATCGCGGTCAATGCTTCATGCAGCAGTACTTGCGTCTTACAACAACCAGAAAGCTGAGACTGCGTTTCATCTCGCCCGTCGATGTTTCCGCACCCACGGACGGCCCTCCCACAAGGTTTTCGTGAGGCGACGAAGGGTAGCCCGTCCTTGATAATGTCTACGCAGCTCGTCTCGGGACAGCGTATTGTTGGGCGGACGAAATCCTCCTCTTTCAACAGCCGACAACGTCTTTTTAGCAAAAACAAGGTGACCTTTCCTTAAGCCTCATCTTTTATCACCTTTCCTTCGACTTCATCATAACAACAACAGATTTGCCCTATTACACTCCTTTTTGATAGTTCTCCTCTATTCTTTCTTAACAGCCTAATCATGTTCTCCAAAACCACTGCTGTCCTGGCGGCGGCGGCGGCGACGTTGACGTTGGCCGCTACGCCTCCGGGCTTCACGCCCGCTTCGAACACGCCTCTAGTCGTTTCCTACGGAGGCATCTCGGCGCTGGATGGCGTGAACTTGCCCAAGGACTGTAAGTACCTGTCCAGGACATGTTGATGGAGAATATCAGGGCGGGGGTTTAACAGAAGCGTTTAGCAACTCAGGTTATACCCACAGTCGCGACGGAACAGAAGCTTCAGGGCCAGTACGCGTTGATCATGGTCGACATCGACGTTCCGACGAACCAGCCCCCCAAGACGGGCACACTCCTACACTGGTTGCAGACAGGTCTCATGTCGGCCGACACGGCAATCACTCTCAACACGACCGCCGGACCGAAGAAGGTGTATGTGATGCAGAACAAGATGAATGCGGCCGCGCTCGCGCCCTATATTGGTCCAAACCCGCCTGCGAGGGAGCCCCTTAGCCACAGATACACCTTCGTCGCAGTGGACCACACGACCATCACACAGCAAGGCCTCATGGCGCTCTCTGGCGCGGCGCAGAATCGCCGGGACTTCAACGTCATGAACACGCTCATGGCGGCAGGGTTGCAGGATAAGGTCGTCGCGGGCAACTTCTTCCGCGTGACGAATCCAGGTCCTCCCGGCGCCGGACAGGGTATGGGCCCCGGCACCGGCGGCGGCGGCAATGCGACGGGAACTGGCGGCGCGATGCAGCCCACGCACCCCCCTACCAGTGCGCCCACCATGCCACCCGGCACCGGCGGCGGTACGCCCGGTATGCCCAGTATACCCAGCATGTCCAGCATGAGCATGACGCCCGCGATGCCGATGCCTACCACTCCCAGCGCCAGCAACACACCCGCGGGAAGCGCTCAGCCGTCGAATCCCGCCCGCGCTGTGGCTTTCAGCCTCAGCCCTGGGTTCGGCGTCATGGGCATCGGTCTGTGTCTCGTTGGATCGTTGTTTGTGTTGATGTAGTCGTTTTCTCTTCTGGAAAGAAGGTTATTTGTCTCGAAACAGCACAGCTGCGCGTGAGACTGCTGACACTGTTAGTGGCCGTTGAGCATCACAAGTGAAAGGAAAATGGGAACACGATGGTTTTTGTCGCCTCTCCCCTGTACATATCACATGCGAGTTTCAACACAGAACCCGCCCTTCTTCACTCAAATACTAGCTCCTAGGATTTAGTGTTAGGGACAGAACTGTTTTTTTATCGTATTTTCTTACTGGTCGCGCTCATATTTCTGCAGACTTCGGGGATTTGGCTATGAGGACGAATGACGTGCGGCTCGGGGCATGAGGAAACCGGTAGCTTGTCATGACATTAGTGTCATACAGCAAGGAGAAGGATGTGCTTAACCATTGACCGGGGCGATCGTCTCAAAATTTATTTTTTATTAAGTACAAATCTAGTTTTCCTTTGTCGTTTACGTCGGCTCATGTATGTTGACCGTGAGGTGGCCAAGCAACATTGGCAAATGAAGCCAAGCCACTAACAGCCCCGCGCGGAATCGGGGACGGGATGATAGCGGCGACTAGTGGACTACCGCACACTACCGCACACTACCGCACAGGTCCCCGCCCCAAGAAACGAACCGAGACGGGGTGGAGGATTTCGCCGAGTCACGTGCTGATGCTCATGACTTCGCCTCGCCCTACCCCAGGGCCTTCCGTCCTCGTCTCGACCTGCCCTCCGCAACGGCGGCGTACAGTCCCGGCGGGTAACTGAGGAAAACTCCGCTCCGCACCGCGCGCGCCAATCCTGAATCCCGGTCGTTACTAACCTTTCAAAGAAAGGCGGATGTATATCCAGAGTTGTCCTTTGCTTTGCGTGTCTAAGTCGCCCTCTGCGGCCGGACTCGACTTAGTTGTATCCTCCTGGTGCATATTGATGCTCTTGAAGTACCTTACATAGTCAAAAGCTAGTTTCTCAGTGCCCAGCGCGCGTGCGGATATCCTAGACCTAGCAAGCATCATGGGAGTGCTAGTATTGCGCCCCCGTTTTGGAACCAATATGTCTTATTTGGTAAACTTAATGTTCGATGGCCTAGCCAGTGGGCACTTGCCCACTGTCCTTATATATAACAATCCCTCATGCCTCTGCATCTCTAAAGAATAATTCGTGAAGCAGTGTATCCATCTCAAACCAGGACCGGAAGCCCACACTCGGATCAGCAAGCGAAGCGTGATCAGACGTTTCGACACAAGTCGGTTTCCCGAACCAGGTTCTTCCCGGCAGTATCGCAACTGGAGAGGCCAACAACCCGAAAACCTAGGTCACCGTTGTTGCTTGCCGCGAGTTTCGAAGCCTCTGAGCTGCTTCCGAAAAAAAGAAAAGGACTTTCGCAAGGTCAACGAACATACTAACACATAGTCAACAATGCCAACTCTCGTCGTTCTTGGCGCCGGCATCGCTGGGCTTCCCATCACGCACCACGTTTTGAAGCACACTGTCCCACTAGTCAAGGACCTAAAGGTCATCCTCGTGACACCCAACTCTGAGTTGTAAGTCCCGCCATGTACATTCTCGCAGGGAAATACAACATAGCCTAACACATTCTCAGCTACTGGAACCTCGCGTCTGTTCGCGGCGTTGTGCCGGGCCAGTTCAGCGACGACCAGCTCTTCCGTCCGATAGAACCCGAGCTTGCCCAGTACCCTGCCGGGAGTTGGGAATTGGTCATCGGCAAGGCCGAAACGCTTAACGACGACAAGAACACCATCGAAGTAGCCCTCGACGACGGGGGTCGCCGCACCATTTCCTACGACGCCGTCGTCATCGCCACCGGGACCCAGGCCAGAGAGGGCATGCCGTGGAAGGGCCTCGGCACGACCGAGGCGACCAAGAAGGCGCTGCACGACATTCGTCAACGGCTTGCGGCCTCGAAGACCATCGCTGTCGGCGGCGGCGGCATCACGGGTGCTGAGACGGTCGGCGAGATCGGCTTTGAGTACGCGCAGAAGGGTGACAAGGACGTCTATTTCATCCACTCGGACGAGCTTCCGCTGGCCGCCCCCTTCACCGACAGCGTACGCAGAGCAGCGCTCAAGGAGCTGAACGCACTCAAGGTGAAGACGATTTCCAACACCAAGATCACAGGGGTCATTACCGAAACCGACGGCAAGACGACACTAGAGCTCACGGCCAAGGACGGCAAAAAGACAACTTTGCGGGTTGATGCGTACGTGCCGACGATCGGCGCCGTTCCTAACACTTCTTTCCTCCCGACGGATATGCTGGATCCGAATGGCTACGTCAAGCAGGACACGGATCTGCGTGTGCCAGGCCATGGTAACGTGTTCGTCGTAGGCGACGCAGGAAACCTCGAGGACGGGTATGGGCGGCTTGCGGACCTGCAGACGCAGCACATCGTCAAGAGCATTCAAGCTCACTTTACCGGCGCGCCCAAGCCAGCGGCGTACGTTGTCGATCCGAAAGTAACTGCTGGTATCACCCTGGGGAGGAGCAGGGCGACGGGCCAGATGGGCACATGGAGGTTGCCAAGCATTATCGTCTGGTTGGTCAAGGGGCGATTCATAGGTACTAATTATGTCAAGGACTACGCTGCGGGTAAGAGAACTATGACAGTAACAAAAAACTGGTAGGGGAAAGCGGGATGGCTGTAGATAGTGCATGAGAGGTATTCCTGGCGCTTGCGGTCGTACTGGCAGGGGCTGTTGTTCTATTTGATCTTGGAGGTCACATGTTGGTGGTTCCCTTACTACATAGTAGTGTTATGTTATGCGTGGCGATTGGGACAATATTTTCTCTTGGAACGAATCAGAATCTTAGACGGTTCAGATTGGGCCGGGCTGAATGCAACCTTGTTCGAAAATGTCGACGGATCCAAAGTTGATAATTGAAGAACCAATGTCAAGAAAAAGACACTGTGATACCAAGGGTGCAAAGACCCATTCCAGATACAGTGTGGAGTCTACAGAGCCGTCCCCGACCTCACTGTGCATCTGACCGCCTTGCCCGAAAGCGGACTAGCTCCACATTCCAAGGACTTCAAAAGGGCGGGCTCCTGGCGCAAATTCTTTCTTGTTTTCTTCTTCTTTTTCTTTCCTTAGATCAAAAAGTATACCCAGAGCTGCCACGACCAGCACCACGTAGCTCCACGGTGTCGCGTTGCCTTGTTTCCTCTTCGGAGGGAACTGCTCTGCAGATTGAAATCCCTTGATTTAGGAAGTCTTTCCCCAGGCCCATATCACGGGCGATGGGTGAGGGATGCTGTTGATTGGGGACATGCATTTGTTTTGCACGACTGTTTTCTTTACGACCACCATGAGTAACCTGAACCTGTGTTGACTGCGGTATCACGTGAACCTCGTTAGTGGGGATTGTGATGAGAAGGCGTCATGACTGGTTCGTAACGCTCTAGTTAAATGAGAGCTGATCGTCCCTAGTGACAACAAGAATGTTGTGTGTGCAAGCGAGCCTGACGCCTTCGCAGATCCTTGTTGTGGGTTGCCAAGACATGCTCTGGATCAGAGTCATAAAATTTCTCTGGTTCACGGCATGCGAGGAAGGCAATTATCGTGAAATTGCGTTTTTCTCTTGTCCCTAGGCTATAGTTTCTGGCCTTTGATGGAGATCAGAGTCTTCAACAGTGTAGTTGAATCTCAAGCTATAGCAGTCATCATCACGCTTCTTGATCCTCAATATGGGCTGGACGACCAACAAGGGAGAGGAGTGAGAAGTGTTTCCTAATGTCTCCCCGTTCCCAAACGGCGCTCAATTGGCTCATTGAATTGCCAAGAAGCCATGGATCTTTCACCCGTCGTAAAAATGCCGGCCTAGATTTTTTCTCGAGCGAGACAAGCAATCTTCTAGCGGAGAGCGGGAAGAGACAAGAGAGTGAGAGAGTGAGAGAGTGAGAGAGAATAGGGGGGAAGCCGCTCGGCTGGCGCTCGTTGGTTTAATTCCTGACTGCTCAGGGTCGAATTTGCGAGTGTCTTGGTTTCCCTGATCCTAAGAGTGGGATATCTCCTTACTCCCGTCGTCTCCGTTGGTCTCGTTGTCGGATCGGAAGGTGCAAATGATGGCCACATGTCTCGACCCCTGAGTGCATTCCTGCCATCGCCCTCTTGAGCATGCAACTCCGTGTCAAACTCCTGTGCCCAGGCACATGCAAAGCACACATACCGAGTCACATACACACAAACGGTCCTTCTCGCCCACTGTTGAGATTCAAACCGCCCAGTCGGCCGTCGTGGCTCGACTACCCGGCCGGGATGGCAAAGAGACAGTTCTTCTAGCCCAAGCCTCGAACTAGCCGCACGCCTCTGGCATCCCGTCCAGCTCAAAAAGATGTTGCTACATGCTTTTCTGACATAATAGATGTCGTTTGATGTTAACGGCCCTATGCCCCAGCGCAGAAGGACACCATCATCGTCCGGCAGCAGGCTGAGGAATGCGCCGCAATGTCCCGCCATTCCCGCCATTGCTTGCTTTCGTTGCGATGAGGACAGCTCACACCAGGAGAGGGAGCCATGTCATCCAGGTTCACTTGGCTCTACTGGTAGGACTTGTTCGACAATGGCTTGTCCCGTGTTCCCTATAAGACGGGACGTCGGTCGCGATAGAGTGTGAACTGGTCTTTCGCTTCTTGACTCTTCAGTTCTCTCGCGGCAACCTTCCCCCTCCCCCTTCCCCCTTCCCCCAGAACTCTCGCTCACCCAGTCATTCGTTGGACTCTGTCCCCTCACATTCGTTCCATACAGGATATCCTGACTGTCGCTCGTTTCGTACAGCTGCCCTCGTTCGATCCAGTCACCCCCATAAATCACCCCTTAATAACATCAAACCTCAACATCACCTTATCAACCCCATTCCCCAGTGCCAGAACTAATCAGCCAAAATGAGGTACGTTCATCAACTTGCCATTGGCAGCAAGCATCTAACACTTCTCAGCGGATCACTCACAAGCTCGGCCTTCATCACGTGCGACCCTGTCGTCACTGCCACCGAAGTCTTCACGACTGTCTACACCACCACCGCCCTGGCTGCCAACCCCTCCAGCACGTGGACTGCCACCTACACTGTCACCGAAGTCTGCAAGGGCTCGCCTTGCGTCCACCACGACATCCCCCCCTGCTTCGCCCCGACCACCGTCTACTGCGAGCCCTGCGCTCAGAAGACCATCCCCATCATCTGCCCCATCCCTACCCCTACCGCAGACGTCGTCATCCACGGCAACGGTGTTACGGCCGACGCCAACCCCGTCATTACCGCAGCCGCCTATGGAGTCTACGGCTCGTACGGTTCTTACGGTGCTCCCGGTGGCGGCGACAGCAAGCCCGTTGCCCCTGGACAGTCTGGTCAGCCCAGTCAGAACGGAAACCCCCACGATGCCCCTAGCGGCGACAAGGGCCAGGCTCCCGGATACGGTGTCTACGGCAGCTACGGCGACTACAAGGCCCAGCCCGGTCAGCCCGGCGCCCCTGCCCCTGGACAGACTGGTGCCCCTGCCCCTGGCGGTCCCGGCGCCCCTGGTGCTCCCGGTGGTGCCCCCGGTGGTGCCCCCGGTGCTTCTGGCGCCCCCGGAGCCCCTGCTCCCGGCCAATCTGGAGCCCCTGGTGCTCCCGGCGACAACAAGCCACCAACAGTGGTTGCCGCAGCACCGTCCCTCAAGAAGAGTCTCGGCCTTCTTTGCGGTATTGCCATGTTTGCCGGCCTTACGATTCTTGCCTAAAGCACGATTTAATACTTTACGGAGAGAAGAAGGGGGTAATATGAGAGAAGGGGTATCTGAGGCACGGCAAAAGAGTTTTGCGAGCTCTGCTGGAACGCACAAGCAAAAGACCTCGCCTCTTTCCCTCTCGGCCTCCCTCTTGCCTTGTCTCCCATTTTGGAGTTTCGATTTTGTTGCATGTCCATGGGTAATTTCGGCGGCATTTGTGGGCACTGAAACCCCACGCGGGAGTTGACATATTGGTGGACAAAGGGGCCCTCGGGTGTTGCGATCTATTTTTTCCGCCCATCATCACTTTTTCTCCCGTCGTGTTCAGAAACGTTTTAGATTGAAGTACGAATAAACAGGTTCTCCTTCCGATGTCATGTTTTACTTAGGTATTCCGTCTTGTGTTGGAGGCGGTGGTCTCGTTCAGTATCGTTGCTCGTGAAGTTGTGTGGTCGGTTTCCAGGGTGTCGCTTTCCGTAGTCTTGCGCCGTGATTCCTTTACCTAGCTTTTTTCTGACGTAAGTGACAGGATGGGATGATGTCGGTAGAAGGTTAAGTCCGGCATTTCTCTCTTCACCGACGTCGTTCCTCTTACCCTCAGAGACCATGAAAACCGTAGCGAATAAACGCCAGAGATGGTGACAAAATTGTGTTCTGGTGTGACAGGATGGCTTAGGGAAATAGGGAGAAGGGAACGGAGTGCCCAGTCGTAGTCCCACGCTGTGCGGGCTTGTCAATCATTCCAATAAACCGTCCTCTCCCTTGCTACGATGCTGTTGCCGGATGAACTCCTCGACCTGGACGTCGTCGTAAGGCCTTTCGGGCGGACCAGGGATGCCAGGGCGTGAAATCTTTTCCTCCTTCTCCTCCTGTCCGTTGCCGAGGATCTTTGCGGCGGCACGGATGTATTGTGTCACTGCTTAAGTGGAAAAGGGGGAGGTTCGCAATGAGCCAAACTTGTCTTTCCTTTCTTCCATCGACGGTGGTGTTGGATGACTTACCCTTCTCGATAATGGGGTTCTGCTTTGGTGGTTCATCTGGCTGGCGGGCGTCGTGTGCGGCTTGGTCGAGCTGTTCCTTGAAGCTCATCTCGCGACCTTGAACCTGAGTCTTTGGCGCCGGTGCAAACTTGTTGTTGGGGTCGGCGGACATGGTGATGGGGCGTGGCTGTGCTGAGACTAGTGATGCGGCGTCCAAGGTAAGGTATCTTAAAATAGGTGGATGCTCGTGTGTACGTGTATCGGCGGTCGTAGGGCTGAGATTAGAGGTAACAAGTGGGGGACGCCGTAGAGCAGTAGACGGTAGTGACAGTCAATTGTGGATGATTTAGAGTATTTCCTCGGGAAAGAGATCAATTGAGTTTCAATCAACGTGGCGGAGCAAGTCAATTCTGAGAGGGGATTTCTGGGCAAAAACGTAAGGGTGGATAGATAGTTGGCTAGGAGTTAGAGAGGGAGAAAATCGACAAAATCAAGGCACAATACAGCCCAGCCGGGCTTTTCGGGGGAACAGCTTTCTACAAATACGTCGAGCCGGAACGTGGGGTTAATGGGGCTCGAATGCAGTGACCGCGCGTCCACGTCCAAGCTATGATCACATAAGTCTGGGCAGACTTGCTTTCCAGCTGGAACTCGGCATCGCTGTGAGTGTGAGGTAAGTAGTGTGGAGGTGACTGGTGCGACTGAGAGGTGGTTACCTTAACTGAGGTACCTTCCTAGTGAAAAGGCAAGAAGGGTGGTGTGAGGCACCGTCTGATGCAAACTGGAGCCAATGACGTCAAACCGCCTATCTCGGCATCGCTCTCATCTTGGCCTGCCCGCTAAGATAACCTAAATGCTGCACTGGATAAGTTGGACTACTATCCGTAAGGTAGGTACTGAGGGCCATACTGGCTTATCACTCTTATCGGTGTCTTATCAGCTTGATACTCCCCCCTAAGGACCTGACGTGCCCCTCCATCCCGTTCGCGCGGTTGGCGGCAATTTCCTCAACCAAAAATCTCCCGTGACTTGATGTGACCTCAACACACAACTTCGAAGCTTAACGGCTAATCCTTCTTCCCACACTGCTAGTTTGATCGACTGTATAGAGTGATCTAAACGCCTTTTTTTTTCCCCTCGCCATGGCGCCTATTCCCATCACCATCATCACCGGTTTCCTCGGCTCCGGCAAGACGACGCTGATCCTCAACCTCCTTCCCCAGCTCAAGGCCGCAAATCCCTCGTACAAGCTCGCCCTCCTAAAGAACGAATTCGGCGATTTGGCCGTTGACTCTCAACTTGCTTCGTCCAATGCCATCTCAGGCGTACAGGAGCTCTTGAACGGCTGCATCTGCTGCAACCTCGTCGGCCAGCTGAGCGAAGCCCTCGCTGAGTTGCACTCGACTGTCCGACCGGATCGCATCGTAGTCGAGACGAGTGGCTCCGCGTTCCCCGCAACGCTGGCCCTCGAGGTCAACCGCCTCGCGCGCGAGACGGGCAACTACACTCTCGATGGTGTCATCAGCGTCATCGACGCCGAGAATTGGAAGGGCTACGAGGACACGAGTTACACGGCGCGCATCCAGGCCAAGTACACAGACCTGATTGTTTTCAACAAGTGGGAGCTGGTCTCGGAGGACCGATTCGACGAGGTTCTTGACCGGGTGGGTGACCTTGAGGTCGAGATCCCTTGGGTCAAGAGTCGGAAGGGATGGGTTGGGGCCGACCTCGTTTTCGGCGTGGACGGCGGGCTGGCTCAGGGATTGACGGAGGACCACACGCACGGTCATGGACACAACGGTGACGATCACTCGCATGATCACCAAACCGAGGTCGAGGTGCTGTCAATTGAGCTGAAGGGGCCCAAGGACGCCGCCGTCAACGTGGATAAGTTGCAAAATCTTTTGCGAACGGCGCCAAAGGAGGAGGTGTACCGTATCAAGGCAGTACTGACTGCGTCGTCGACGGTGAGGGACTCGGACGAGGACGCCGCCGCCCCCACGCCGCCGCATCCGCAGGCGCGTTATATCCTCAATTGGGCGTTCGGTCGGTGGACATTTACGCCCATCGCCGAGGG
The DNA here is from genome assembly GCA_001937105.1 of Colletotrichum chlorophyti. Classification (NCBI taxonomy): domain Eukaryota; kingdom Fungi; phylum Ascomycota; class Sordariomycetes; order Glomerellales; family Glomerellaceae; genus Colletotrichum; species Colletotrichum chlorophyti. Next base: position 454,728 of record MPGH01000185.1, read on the forward strand.
CGGTGTTGAGCATGCATCGAGCGAGGGTGCTTTGCTGCGCATGACGATGATTCTGGGTAGATATGAGAGCACCAAATGGAAGAAGAGGCTCGAAACGGGGTCGTTTTTGGAAGTCGAGGGTGGCGAGGGCGAGTTGATTATTACGAAGATCCTATGAGAAATGAGTAGATGAAAGAAGACGAATAGAAATGCAACGAAGACGGCGTATAGAATGGGGGTTTGACATATAGATATGTTACGGCATTGGCATATGATACAGAAGCATAGCTATGGATGTGGACAACGGCAGGAAAGAAGCCGAGCGAAGATACTGCCCCCACGGGGATAGCTGGATACTAAATGTGACTCAGTTTTGAATTGAAAAACTTGCACAAAGATCGAGTACATATCTCAGTTCGGGAAACGGGCAGAAAAAAAAACCAAACAGTGTTGAGAAGGGCTAAATCGGTCTTTGATATAGATAGATTGGAGGCGATTTCAGGCATAGCCTTTCACAACCTAAACCATGCCCAAGTTAAGATTGATCATATTCAGCACTTAGGTGAGAGTCTGTGTTTCTTCTCGATGCTATACTTGGAGCAGGATGTCTCTCAAGCCTCCCTTAGAGTAGGGGGTGTCACATGAGCCGCTTTCCTCCACCGCTGGTGCCTAGCATCTGGACGAGTTGCGCTGCGAACAACACAAACAACCACCAACTCTCCGGCATCTTATCGCTCATATTCCGCCGTTGTTCCAGGGAATCCTTTGCAGTTTACTCATATGCGGATACCGAGAACATCTTTTCGAGGCAGGAGAACATACCTCCATGACAAGGCGCAATCCATTTCTGGTCCACCTGCTCCAGAAGAATGATGTTGGCGCCGCTCAAGAGCAGACTCAAGGCCGACCACAAGGGCAATGGATAGGCGTCTAGCAATCGTGCAATATGGGTCTTCAAAAGTTCTGAATCAACTGCGTCTCTGGGGCACAGAGTAAGGCATCTAGACCTCCCAAAGATACGGACCGTATGCGCCCTGCCTCTGGCCTAGAGCGCGGCTGCCAAGCTCTGAGATAAAGAGATAATTAGCTTTACACTGTACTGGGAATGAGTTGTATTGATTTCATGTAATAGACTGCCCGTACCATTGGAGGATGCCAACTGAAGGAACTGCTGCTGACACTCGAATGGCAGCGATGTTCTAAAACCTGTCCGCAACGTTTACTCACGAGCTTGGCTCCGCTTAAAGAAAGAACGGTCCGGAAATCCCCTAGTGAGATATTGTGAGACTTCGTAAGGAAAGAAATCAAGAATTCTGGATGAAGCAGTTGCACTACGACTGCAGGTCAAGATACTAGAGATGGAGCGAACCTCACGAGGTTGGAAGTGAAAGCGGCTGAGCCACTCATGTCCTTCCTGGTCCGTGTGAATCATTTGGTATAGAGTATTACACACCGGCTGGAAAGCCATGAACCGATCTTTCGCAAAAGAATTTGATCAGCAGCATACTCGTATGGATGATTCATCAACGTCCAAGTTCGTCTTGCCCAAGGCGAATGCCTCGGCCGGTTCAGAAAACAAAGATGGCAAAACACAGGAGCCATTTTGCTTTGCTAGTGGGACATCTATGAGGAATGCAGAAACAGTTGTGAAGCTGTTTGGGTAAACGCTGGTTGTGTGCGACTGATAGCACGATAGCACGCAACTGTTTCTGACTCTCATAGCATATCACACAGGAAGCGGTGCGTTGGGTTTCAGGCCCGTCCTGAATTGCACAGGCAAGGAGACGGGATTACCATGATCCAGGATTGAATGATAGAGACTCGTACCAATGCCGTCCGGCTGACGTTGAGTTTTATGTTCCTATAGAAGACTAGGGAAGGCCCAGGCAGGGTAACGCTGCCAGGACATGCCTCAGAAGATTGGTTCCGCTACACGCCCTTCAATAAGACAGCTTCGAGCCAAGACAACCGCAATGTTGTGGGCATTTCTGGAACATGAAAACATTGCATTAGACAATCACATGGGCATCAGAATTAAGAGGCACAGCCTGACCTCTCATCTTCTCGTTTGTCCAGAGTCAGGTAGTTCGTGGGACAGCATGTTAAGTGGGATACCCGAGGCCGCAATTCCGTAGACAATCAATGACATGAAAGCCCAAGCTGTGTAAGGGCAGTTACATCCTTTCTCAGACACGGATATCCAGTGGTAAGATTATCACGAAAACCAAGAACTGGTTTCGTTTGATGTAAGTATGGGCGAAACGGAGAGCTTGCATGCGACCACTGCGCGGGTTTGGCTCCCTACTAAAGCGACAACCGTGTGCTCACCAAAAGCAGCCTTTATGAGAATTCGCAGTCGAATATATTTATTGGCAGATGCCTTGTACTTGTGAACCCTCGGGCTAACCTACCTCGGTAGTTGAGTTGCGAATGAAGCAGTGAGACAGGCTAATAGTAATTGGTCTGATGGGCAGGCTGAGAGCTACCAGCTTCACGCGAGTTAACCAGTGGGAATCCAGAACTGAGTGTCGGCCATCAATTACATAGGGAGTGATGTCGTTTCTTTTTCTCTAATGTTTTACAGTCCTCCGGGTATCACACATATATCTTACAGCTTTAGACTACAAAATTGATCGTCTTGCCGCCGCGAGCGAGGATGACTCTCTTTGGCGATCTAACGTCAAACTGACCCCCCCCAAACTTTGCCTTGCCCTCGTCCGACTTCAAGACTTCAGCCACCATCCAGTCTCGCAATTCCTCGCCTCCCAGGCCAGGTGGAGGGTTGGGAACCTCTACGACGCCACGCAACTTGCCGTTGATTTGGATAGCCACGGGCTGCTTGCGGGGCTTCAGCAGCGACAAGGTGTTATCTTTCGTGGGGAATCTGGTCTCAAAGATAGAGCCGGAGCCAGGGTGTAGGAGACTCCAGCATTCCTCCGCAAACGCTGGCGTAATCGGAGACATCAAGCGGAGAAGCATGGACGTCGCTTCCTTCTGAATGAGCGTGCTGGCAACTGTGTTCTCCAATAGGGTATTGGTAAGGCTCATGAGGTCTGACACAATGGTGTTCATGGGGTAGACTGTCTCATAAGACTGGGTGATGGAGTCAATCGTGCCCTGGACCGCTCGCCAGATAGCGGCGTCAGCATCCCAGGTGGCCAACTCGCTATCTTTTAGGGAAGACAAGTTTTGTGAGCGTTCCTCAAGGTAAGCGATGACAGAGGTCTCTCCGCTTGATGACTCCTGGAGTCTAGCCACATGATCATGCAACCTGTGGAGCCATCGTGTCACACCAGCAATCTTATCCTCATCCCAGTTGAGGATATCGCTCACAGGCGCTTGGAAAAGCATGTGAGCACGAGTTGCATCAGCGCCGTATTTGGCGATAAACTCCGTCGGGTCAACTCCGTTGTACTTGGACTTGGACATCTTCTCGAAGGAAATATTTGCTGTAGCCCCTGTAGCGACAACCTTGGGGTTTGAGGGATCCTTCAAGTCAACCTCATCTGGTTTCAGAAACTTCCCTGATTTGGGATCGGTGAACGTCTTGCCATGCACCATGCCCTGCGTGATCAATCTCTTAAAAGGTTCCTGAACAGCGTCCCCGTCGCCTGAGCTGGGAAATAGCGGCGTCGTAGCCAAGAACTTGTAGACAAATCTGGCGTAGAGCAGATGGAGAATGGCGTGCTCGATGCCGCCAATGTACAAGTCCACAGGAAGCGCCTTTGCGGCCTCGGCGGAGAAAGGCTCCGCCGTGTTATGGGGGTCCACGAACCGCGCGTAGTACCAACTCGAATCCACGAAGGTGTCCATGGTATCGGTGTCTCGCTTGGCGTGACCACCGCACTTGGGACAGCTGGTGTTGACCCATTCTTCAGTCCTCTCTAACGGGTTTCCTGCTCTGCCGTTGGTCCAGTGATCACCTACATCAGGTAGCGTAACGGGCAACTGATCATCTGGAACAGGTACCGGGCCGCAGGAGCCGCAGTGAATGACGGGAATTGGGGTTCCCCAGTATCGCTGGCGGCTGATGAGCCAGTCCCGTAATCTCCACTTCTCAATAGGCTTGGCCAGATCTGCTGCCTCAAGCATCGAGACGAGAATCTGGCCTGCTTCTGCAGAAGACCTGCCCTTGAATGGCCCACTGTTTGCTGTCATGACACCATGCTCCACAAATGGGTCGTTCGTTAAAGCAGAAGTCGATTCGTCTTCGGAGGGCGCGAGAACGAACCTTACCGGCTCGTCATAGTGGTGCTCCTTCCAGAACGCGTTGTCACGCAGATCATGGCCAGGGACGCCCATGACGGCACCTTCGCCATAATCCCCAAGAACATACGGCGCAACGTACACAGGAATAGAGGTTTTTGTAGCATCCGGCGTTTCCTCGTGATACGCTAAAGGATTAATAGCTCTTACATGCGGCAGCATGTAGCCAACCTTGGAGTCGCGAGGCAGTCCAGGCAAGGTATCCAAGAATGCTTGCAACTCGGGGTCGCTCTGTGCCAAAGTCGCAACAATCGGGTGGGTGGAGGCCAATGCAACGTACTGAACACCGAAGAGGGTATCCGGCCGTGTGGTGAAGACCTCGATGGCTGCATGGATATCGTGGCCCATAGCCATAATCGGGAACTTAATAACAGCGCCGGTCGACTTGCCGAGCCAGTTTTTCTGCATGGCCAGGACTCTCTCAGGCCAAGCCTCATCCTTGGCAAGGGAGTCGAGGTCCTTCAGTAATGCCTCTCTGAACTCGGAGATGCGGAAGAACCACTGCTTTAGCTGGCGCTTCTCGACTTTGGCTCCAGACCGCCAGGAGCATCCATTGGCATCGACCTGCTCGTTCGCGAGCACGGTCATATCAACGGGATCGTAGTTGACCTCAGCTTCAGTTTGGTAGGCAAGGCCACGCTCAAGCATCATTAGGAATAGCTTTTGGGTGTGCTTGTAGAATTCGGGATCGCAGGTGGTGAGCTCCTGGAGATGCGGTGTCAGCAAGAGAACTGTAGGCGGAGTTGAGCACAAACCCTTTCCCAGTTCCAGTTTCCGTTCATGACTCCCAGCTGCTCTTTCATCTTGGCGATGTTGGTCTTAGTCCAAATGGCGGGTGCAATTCCTCGTTCGATGGCAGCATTTTCAGCCGGAAGACCAAAGGCGTCCCAGCCCATCGGCAATGTCACTCGAGAGCCTTGAAGTGTGTGGTATCGGGCGAGAACATCGGCAATCGTGTAGACGCGTAGATGGCCGAGATGCAATGTGCCAGACGGATATGGGAACATCGGAAGTACATATTTGCTGGGCTTGCTGGAGTCTTGCTCGGCGCTAGAAGCCTTGGAAGCTTCCCACTTCTGGCGCCATTTCTTATCTATGGCAGAAAGGTCTAGCTTGATGTCTGCGTAGCTTCGTCGCTGCGTAGCCTGGACAAGACACGGGCTCACAAAAGATTGAGGTTGTCGACTCGCTAGGATTGGGGATGCTCGCACGGTTTTCGCAAAGGCGGTGACGGTCCGAGTAGGCCATGTGCGACCAAGGTGTTTAGCGTGAATTAGTTGCATTGCGACGTTGGTGTCATGGTCGGTTTAGGATTGTTGTCGGTGATAACTTCAAACGGTGCATGAAGTTGAGATTGTCAGGCTATCGCGACTTCAAAGCATGAGTCGATTCGGTAGTCGCGTGCGTTTACAGCTCTCCGTTTTTTTTCGATGGAGCTGCAGCTCTCGGAATGGCGCCCAGAACCCCTGCAGACGCGGAATCTTAGTGGCAAAGGGCCCTGCAGGGGAACGTCATTTATTCCGCGCCCCCCTGGAACAAATCATCTTGGAGGGGCTGCGGCAGATGTGGCCAAACAGTGTTGAATCAGACCCATGGCACGAGACCCTGCTGCTGCGCCTTTGTCTTCTTTCAAATGCTTCAAGTTTTGTTTTTGAAGTTTTTTTTTTTTCCCTCTTCCCCGCTATGCCACCTGTGATTAACACTGTGATTAACAGTGCTTGGCGGGTATCGTGCACTACATGCCGGAAATTTTCCGACTTTATTATCTAATATTTGAAAAGTAAAGAGAAAACATCTCTCCAGGGGCAGCCTTGACCGGACTGGAACGAGGCCTGAGACGGATTATCTTAATACCGCAAAAGGGTTGTTTTCGAACACTGTGTACCGACTGTAGCCGCTTCCTTATATGCCATCCGAGGTCATCGACACAGTATGTGCTCCGATCTCGAATCCAAAAAGAAAGTCTGCCCCGCCAAAAAGCCATTTCCATGCATCTTTCAATATCTTCGTGGGTACAACATTCTGTGCTAACAAATGACGGCAGCGCAAACAAGCCAATCACGCAAGATTCCATCCCTTGATACCGGGAACTTCCCCAACTGAGCCTGCCGAGACATTTGGCCCAATCCGCCCTATATCTCATTCCTTTTACTCAAGCTACCCACGTCACTCACGCTTCGGGCTTGGGATCAAATTCTTAAATTCATCTTCCCCCGCCTTACCCCTCGGTTTGATAGCAACGACAAAGAAACGTAACGGCTCTCCAAAAGGGGACTTCTCCCAGTCTGCCATTAAGGGAGACTAACCAGATTGCCGAACAAAGAGGCACGATCTTGAGAACAACCAATATTCAACCCTCCGATATCCAGTACTCACTCACCTTCAAGATGGACAAGATTACCGACAAGATCGCCGCTCTTCCGGCAGATGCCAACTATTTCTCTCTGGAGTTCTTCCCGCCCAAGACGACGATGGGTTTCTCCAACCTTCGGGACCGTCTTGACAGAATGGAACGCGCATTGCGTCCGCTCTTTGTCAATGTCACCTGGGGAGCCGGTGGTTCTACGTCACAAAAGTCTCTAGAACTGGCTGAGATCTGCCAGAGGGAGCTAGGCCTCACGACCTGTCTTCACCTGACGTGTACAAACATGAGCCGCAAACTAATCGACAAGGCCTTGGAGGACGCAAAGGCGCTCGGTATCCGCAATATCCTGGCACTGAGAGGAGACCCGCCCCGTAAGGACGAGTATCGCGACACCGAGGACTCTGACCTCGATGATGCCGAGGAATTTGTCTGGGCCGTCGACTTGGTTAGATACATCCGTAAGAACTACGGTGAGTATTTCTGTATAGGAGTCGCCGCGTACCCTGAGGGTCACGCGGATGAGAGCCACCCACTGGGCCAGAGCTTCGAGCACGACCTACCGTACCTCATCGAGAAGGTCCAGGCCGGCGCGGACTTCATCATGACGCAGCTCTTCTTTGACATCAAGGCCTACGAGAACTTTGAGAAGATTCTGAGGGAACACCCAAGCGGCGCCTTCAAGAACACTGTCATCCTCCCGGGCCTGATGCCGATCCAGAGCTACCAGATGATCAAACGGACTACGAAGCTCAGCCACGCCAAGATTCCCGATAACCTTATGGCCCGGCTAGATGCTGTCAAGGGTGACGATGAGAGAGTCAAGCAGGTCGGTGTCGACATCCTCAGCGAACTCGTAGAGCAGATCAAGGAGGTCAGGAGCAGGACGCCCGGCCCCAAGGGCTTCCACTTTTACACCCTCAACCTTGAAAAGGCAGTATCCTTCATCCTTGAGAGGACCGGCCTCATTCCGGACCCTTCCATCGAAGATGAGGTGGCCGTCATCGACGATATGCCGGTTGCCGGTATCCCCACGGTACAGCTTAACGGTCTGTCACCGCTCCCTCCCGCCGTCGCCTCCCGCACAGCCTCCGGACGCCGACACTCATCCATCGGCTCAGACCCGCATAACCGCGTCATCGTCTCCTCCGCATCAAATCCCGCCTATGAGACAACAGCCGCCGGCCTTGTCGTGGAACCTGTCAACACCCGAGCCAACACCCTGGCGATCTCTGAGGGCGAGGGCGCGCTTGGCCGCGAGGCGACTTGGGACGACTTCCCCAACGGCCGCTGGGGTGACGCCAGGTCACCAGCCTACGGCGAGATCGACGGTTACGGCGTAAGCCTGCACATGTCCGTCACACAGGCCATCCGTCTCTGGGGCACACCCAAGACTGTGCAGGACATCAACAACATCTTCATCCGCCACATCAAGGGCCAGCTTAGCGCCATTCCTTGGAGCGAGGAGGAGCTGCTCCCGGAATCCAACATCATTCAGCAAGAGCTCGTTGAGCTCAACTCACGCGGTTGGTGGACCGTCGCTTCCCAGCCCGCCGTGAACGGCATCCCCTCCCGCGACCCGACCTTCGGCTGGGGCCCGCAGCACGGCTTCGTCTTCCAAAAGGCTTTTGTCGAGCTCTTCATCCCCTCATCCGATTGGGCTGGTCTCGTTGCCCGTCTCAACGAGGTGAAGGATAAGACGATTTGCTTTTACGCCGCCAACGCCGCCGGTGACTTTGTCTCGTCCGACGCCAGCGGCGGCCTTGTCCTCGAGGGGACCGAGGCCAGCACCAACGCCGTTACCTGGGGCGTCTTCCCCGGTAAGGAAATTATCACACCCACCATCATCGAGGAGGTCAGCTTCCGCGCCTGGGCCGACGAGGCCTTCAAGATCTGGGGTGAGTGGGCAAAGGTCTATGGGAAGGGTAGCGAGAGCGAGGCTCTGCTGGAACGTATACGCTCCGAGTATTGGCTTGTCAACATCATTCACCACGACTACATCGAGCGGGACGGCCTGTGGAAGTTGCTGAAGGGCGAAAAGGAGCACTGAGTGGTCTAGGATAGTTGGAAAGGAAAAATAAAGGGCGACAAAAAAAATTGGTTGGATAATCAAACAAGCATGGTTAGTCCTCTAGTCGCGCCGCCTGTTACTCTGAGAGATTGGAGATGAAAATAGCAAATGGAAGAGAAAAGAAAGGAGATACCCGTCAGACCTTGCCTTTCAACCGTCTAACATCATTCGGTGGTACACGTCAAAATGTGTAGCAGTCGGCCGCGTCAAGATTCTGTCGAGGCACAAGGTTTTGTGGGACGATTTTGAGAAGTAATGTGCCAATCATGACGGCGAATGCCGCGATACTCTATCGCGCTATGTCCACCCGCGAATAATAGGCCCCTGGAGCCTCGCGGGGAGTAGAAATCAACTATCTCTAAGAGTGGTCGAAAAAAGAGCCAGTCCATCATCCTTCGTTCTTGCCTGCTTTTGTACATACCTTTCCCCACGGTAAATCCAACCAGAGGGTTTTGAGAGAGGAAAACGTGAAAACCAATGCCGTCCCACTGGGGTTGTCTGAATAAATCCATTAAAACGGATAGTATTCCTGTAGAAAGAGAAATCCGTATAGCAAACCAGCCGAAAACCTTCCGTATTCGCCAGCTTGCATATTATAGTCAACTGCTCGGGGGGGCACGAGCGTCCTAGATCTCGCCTTCGGCAGAGTCCATATACGAGTTGGCATCGTATGAGGGAAAGCCGCTTTCAACGAAGTCATTGCTACCGGCGAAGCTGAAATTGACCAGCTCTTCCACGTTAGAAGCGCCGGGGTTGGACCACATAGCATCGTTACCTAGCGGCTGCGAAAAGCTCGAAGTTGCGGAATAGACGCTCGGGGGAGGCTGGGCAGCAGGTTGAGCAGCAGAATGAGCAGCGAGTTGAATATCAACCTGAACGTCGGGTTGGATGTGAATAGCGGGCAGCTCGAAGGACGGCTGCGGGTGTTGGAGCTGTTGCGCTATAGCCGGGGACTTCGTGTTGGCGAGAGCGGAAGGTTCGTATCCGGCGGAGTTGTCAGGGGTGTTGACCTCGCTGTCAGAGGTAGTAAGATCGATCGCTGCAGCCTGTGCGATGTTGGCGGCCGCGGCGATGGTAGCGGCACGGCTGGGGGTGGCACTACGGCGTGGGTTGGTAGTGTTGCCGGTGTTCTTGGTGACGCGGCCGTCGAGGATTCGATCGCGGATGCGGCTCTTTGATGGAGTGTCCTCGAGGGCCTTATAGTCGATTTCCTCCTCATCTTCCTCGTCCTCATCAGAGAGGGGCTCAGGCTTGACCTGCTTCAGCTTCTTGGCGGTCGAGCGGCCACCGCCCGAAGCGCGGACTCTGGACGACGGGGTGGCCGTACGCTGCTTGCGCGGGGTAGACACAGCGCTGGAGGTGCCGGTTCCGAGGTTCAGAGCGACTGCGGGGTTCCCGCCGTTGTTGGCTGTCTGCTTAAGAGACTCGGCGTCCCTCTTGATGCCACGGAACTGAAACTGGATGCCATCGGCAGTAGACTCGCCAAAGAACTTGGCAATGTCTGCGATGTCAAGTTAGTGAACGAACTCTACGATGCGGTCTTGACAGAGAAGAAGCAAGCAATCTAGGATGCGACAGAAGAGGCTTACCCTTCTTGTCCTTAGGCAGGTCTGCGGGGATTTCACGACAGTCCACTCTCTGATCGACAGCACCCCTGACGACCTCGGCATGAGCTCTGATGACCCGGAACCGGTGGTTGAGGGCGTGCTCAGTCATGTCTGAACCGTAGTGCACGGCAATCTCTGACAGACATCAGACAGACGCGGACCAAAAGCAAGACAAAACAACATAGAAAAGGAGAAGGACATGAGATGAAAGATGAGGAGAGAAGGCTCTTACCCTTGTAGTTCCACTTGACTTCGGGATGGGCAGCCACGATGGCGCGAAGAAGACGGGCCTGGGCCTCGTAGGACTTAAAGCTGGCAGGAGCCATGTTGGTCGTGTAATCTAGGTGTCAAGGTGTCAGCAAGGTTCTCTCGCGAGATAAATAGGAACGAGCATGCCGGATAAGAAGAAGAAGAGTGAGGATAAATGGGGTAGCTGTACCTGGTTGATACCAGATGACGAGTGCAATAAATGTGTCTTGAATTGGGTGAGACTGCTGATAGATGTGTCAGGTATGGTTGGTATCTTGTTGATTTAATGTGATCAATGGTGGACGGTGGGGTAAGTGGTGAGCGAGGGGCGTATTGAATAAATAGAGACGGGAGAGGAAGAAGAGGAGTAGTCGCTCAGAAGAAAACCAATAGATAGTGGAGCAGGAACAGGCAGCTTGGTAAAATAAGTGGAAGGAAGGTTCGTCGTACTTACTTGCCTGATCGTGAAAAGAGAAGAATCTCGATCAGGATATTCAGGTTCTCACAAAAGCAAACTGATACCCTCGAATAATACCTTGAAGGCTTTGACAGGTAGGTAGATTTCGATTAGGTACGCTATGGGATTGGTGAGCTTTGAGTCCCAGTGCCAAGTTGAGCGAATAGGGGAACGGTGTGAGAAGAGATGTGAAGTGAGGCCTGGCCAGGCTGGGTGGATATTTTGGAGGGCAAGTGGTGATGGAAACAACAGGCAGCTAGCGCAAGAGGGCGCAAGGAAGGAGTCGGATGACAAGTCGCAATTCATATGAAGGTTTGAAAGATAACGGGTACGACTGGGAGAGGATATTTGCTGGCCGTAACGGAAGTGATGAGTTGCGGGTCGTCTTTTTCTGCTCAAGCAAAAAGAGAGAGACGGGATAGCAGAGAACTCAAATGAGTTGAACTTCTGGGCATCAACACGCGGGAGGTAGGCAGGAATATGGCAATAGCAGCTTGAAGCAAACAGGTACTGACGGCAGAGACTTCCCTGCCCGTGAAGGGTAGTCTCACTGCAGAACACACCAAGCCTTGGGCAGGCATTGGGTATATCAAACATTTCCCTGTCGACGACTCCTCGGCTTCCTTCAGTGCCATCCTAACGTTCTAGCAAGCCACAACGCTTGCTTGAACAGCCTCTCGTGGAGATGGATGCCAGCAACAGCTTTGTGGCACACGGCGCCTTGATGTGAAAAGCCGTTGCATTCTGTAAGAACCGAACGATACAGTGTTTCGTCAAGCGTGGAAACGCTCCGGATGAGTAGCATTGAACGTGCTCCTGGAAGGCAATGCGAAGAGAATAATATGTTACTCACGTGGTTTGCTTCTGTTTTCCTTTGGGTCTCAAGTCTGCGGTTCAGACCAGCCGATTCCGACAATGAGAGACACCAGCATCAAGCGGCTTAACGCCAGCTGATGTACTTTGTAAGTGTACCCGAGTTGTTGTCTTGAGTGGATAGAAGTCCAAGTACGATCGAAAGACAAGGGACATCCAAGGAGACAAATGTCAGGATGAATGCTGTTGAATTAAGACGTCTAGATAGCCGTCCTGGCGTTTAGAGGTAACTTAAGGTAGTTGGAGGTTGCTTAGTCGCACAGTCAGTCAGACTCGACAGGTTGCTGTTCGATGGCAGTCTCAACGCCTGCCTGGGCTTGACAAGTTGGGAAATTATATGTGGTTGGCCGGGTGAAGGTTGGAATATAGAACACAAAAAGACAAGGAGATAGAGGCAAAAGAGCTGATAGCAGTGGTAGGGTTTCGAGAAGAGTATAATGAGAAATCTTCAGGGGATCATCAAGTAAAAATGTTTCACAAAAGAATGGGACAGTATAGAGTTGAAGTTGAAGTTCGAACTGTCCTGTCTGGACTGCTAAAGCTAGCTAAGGTACCTAGAGATTGGACAATCGAGGTTGACGACGATGATGGGGCGGTACGGCAGTTGGGTGGCCAACTTGAAAAGTGGGAGGCTGGGGGGCTTTAGAACTCGTCAGTCTGGGTGTCATCTGGTGCGAGTCTGATAGGGGAGTACTCGACGACAGTATGGAGAAAAATACATTGCATACCAAAACAAGTCCTCCAACAAATAAAAAAAAAAGCATCTGAAATATCGGGTATCCATATAGGTATATATCATCCACAGCAACACATGTTACGCCGTTCGTGATACCCAAAAGCCTCCGGGGAGTTGGCCAGTCAAGTACACGTTAACACCAGTTAACGACTTGCACACATCTCCAGTGAGAATTGGGCTGACCTCGCTCATCAGTGCCCCTGCATTCGCACAGCATTGCAATTGGCCCCTGGATCTTGACCCCTGACACTCCCAGTCTGATCCCTGTCTAAGCTGCTTTCCTTATTTCTGCTATATATCCGCATCTACAGAAGGATCTACCCATTGCACGCTGAAATGTGCATGATTGATGAGAAACAGACAAGCCATTATGAATACAAAGCAGGAGAAACAAAACGCATGCTAGCTGTGGTGTTTATCGAGAAGGCTCCTTCTCGAGATACGGACTGGAGGTTCTCCTGCCCACGGGGCTGGACCTACCGCTGACGAAATCGGGCAGAGGAGGCTTATAGACGCCGTTTGGATATTGAGGATACTGGGACAAAGGGTGCTCCTTGACGGCACCCTTCTCACCGTCCCCGTACATGAAGTATTGAACGCCGAGAAACGAGTCGCAGCATGCCTGAAAGATGCCGCAAAGCTTGAAGGCCCAGGGGATCTCCGTAGTCGAAGTGAAGAACCAGAACATCTTCATGGCGTCACCAATGAGCCAACTAGCCAGCACGGAGAGGCGGAATCCCTTGCACGACTGGGAGCGCGCATTGGCGAAAATCTGAGGCAGGGGCAACGTCGCCTCAACCGAGAGGCCAATGTATCCAATGAGCATCGAGTAGGTTTGGTATAGAGGTCGTACAGGTGTAAAGAGCAGCTCGCAGACCGTCAGGCCGATGAAGAGATAGAGCAAGAATTGCCAGTAGCTACAGTAACAGGTTAGCTAAAGAAGTGGACAACGTCCGCAAACCTGAGGGGGCTCACGGCTTCGGGGACCTCCACTGCCAGAAGTTGTAAGGTCTCTTAGCCCCAAACAAGGGTCCATCGTTGACGTTGGCGAACGGTGTGGCAGCCTCTCCTCCCTTGGAAGCCGGTGGCAATCGGTGGTCCAGGGCAATCTTTAGCAGGATGATTTGCATCAAGACCATCAGAAGCGCCTGAATGAGCAGGGCAGTATCAAATCGTGCGCCGGGCCAATAGAAGATCCTGTACGGAGGAGAGATGTCAGCCTAGCCCGGGAACGGAGGCACAGGACGGAGTCATCGCACTTTAGTAGGGAAGCCACCAGCATGATAAGTGGGATATCGAGGGAGAAGCCGGCGCTCGACTTCTTGCGGTGCATCGACAAGGCTTGGTCGCTGTAGGAGAGGACAGGAGACATAATGAGGAAGATCGGGGCTAAGTAGCCCGCGATGGACGTTAACCAGCGCATGGTGGTGATAAGAGATGGCTGAATTCGGTCAGAGGCGCGCGATGACGGGAGCAGCGAAAGAATGATGCAGATGGGCGGACCACAGAAATGAGTGAACAATGTTGGAGAGTGGGCGTAGCCTATCTCTTCCAGTACTTGGCGAACGCGTCTCGAGAAGTTGTTGATGGAGCGAAGAGCAGCAGCAGACTTTGGGTGAGATGGATGTCTAGCCCGATCAGAAATTGAGGAAATGGATATTACAGGAACCAATCAGTTGGCGGCTAAGACAGAAGAATAGCCCGTGAGGTTCCACGTCCGGCTGAAAATCCACGCAGAATTGCTTGTTTTTTTTTTTTTTTCCTGTTGACGTCGCTTGTCGGACCNAAGGTTGCCGAGTCTCAACGACAGGGTTGAGCAACTGACGCCTCGCTTCAGGGCAGCTAAAAGGAGGATCGGGAGAAGTGGGAGTGGGAGAGTGAGGGTCCCGGCGTCCCGGGCGAAATGGGACTACGAGGTGGGCGGTCGCGCAACGGGAGACAGCGGAAGGCAAAAGCGCTACGACCGGGCGGGCATGATATGGCTTGAGTTGACACGCGCCATGTGATCCACTACCATGTACCTATCTACAGTAACATTCATCTGTACATGCCAGCGCTCCCGAGTGCAAACTCCCTGAAAACCTAGAATCAGGGGAGGGCGAGGGGAGGGGAGCCTAGTGAAGAAACAGAAGATTATGACCTGCGCCCAGGTCCGTTCGGCCCCATCGGATGGAAATTTTGCGATGGCAGACCCAGCGTGAAACTGTCACGTCTCGTTCTTGGAACCTGAGGCCAATACTATTCAGTGTGAACCGTTTTCAGTGTCAGGTCCCAGCAGCTTGTATTTTTCCTTTCCCTTCCCCTGGACCACCTCAAATGAACGAACACCAGCCACACTTGCAGCCGATACAGGCCGACAAACAGGGAAGAGCACTGACGGCAGACTTGGCAATCAGCCACACCTCATGCGCCCCCTCTTTGCACACAACCTAATAGACTAAGTAAGGTGAGTGTGAGTGCCAGTGAAATGTCTCCTTCCCCCACCTCACCGCCACAAAATCCCAATCTGCCCCGCCATTGGAAAACTTCGAGACTCCATTTTTCCTCACTAGGGGGACCAGTGACCTTATCGTTTATCTCTGCCCCGCCAAAATTTTGTTAGATCACCCCGCCATACGGAGCGAGGGACCAGAGGACTCACTCATGATGGCGCCGCCCAAAAACTTATCTTTAACGCCTTCAGTCACCCCGGGTGAGACTTCCCCATTGATCGCTGGCCGCTCTCCGTGTCCTACGCCCACAGTAGGCAAGATGGAGTTCCTCACCCTCGTTGGCTCGTCAGCCTATACTACCAAACAGGCTGAAGAGATCAAGACCCGCATCAACAAGCAGTCCGCTGTCGGCAACAAGGTCGCCAATGTCGATGGCATTTGGGTCTACTACGTCCACCTCAAGAACACTGACAACAACCTCGTCGTTCAGCAGAAGCTGACAAAATGGCTTGGTCTTCCTGATCAGACAACCGCCCAGATTGCCGAAAGCACTGAGACTTCGAAGACGTACTACGTTACCCCCCGGAATATCTCGCCATGGTCGTCCAAGGGTACCAGCATTACTCACGTCTGTGGCTTGGGTGACCACATTGATCGCATTGAGCGCGGTAGAGCCATCACCATTACCTTTGAGCAGCCCGTCTCCGACGACGATATCGCTTTCAAGGATGTCATCTATGACCGCATGACCGAAACCATTGGCCTCTCCCGCCCTGATCTCTCGGCCATGTTCATTGAGGGCCAAAGATATCCCCTGGAGATCGTTGACATCTTTGGCAGCGATGCTAACCCTCTGGACACACTCAAGGCTTACAACAAGCAATTTGGCCTAGCTCTGGACGACTCCGAAATGGAGTACCTTGTGGAAGTCTTCAAGCGTCTTGGACGTAACCCCCACGATGTGGAGCTCTTCATGTTTGCTCAGGTCAACTCTGAGCATTGCCGTCACAAGCAATTCAACGCCAACTGGACCATCGATCAGGTCCAGATGGGTGAGACTCTCTTCGGCATGATTAGGAACACTCACAAGAGTAACCCTGCCTACACTGTCTCCGCGTACAGCGACAACGCCGCTGTCCTTCAGGGAGAGGCCGCCAGCTTCTGGGCCCCCGACTACTCAACCGGCAGCTGGAAGCTGACAAAGGAGGTTGTTCACGTTCTGGTCAAGGTTGAGACGCACAACCACCCCACCGCCATCTCGCCCTTCCCCGGTGCAGCCACCGGAGCCGGAGGTGAGATTCGTGACGAGGGCGCCGTCGGTCGCGGCTCTGCCCCCAAGGCTGGTCTCTGCGGTTTCTGGGTTTCTGATCTTCTGATCCCTGACGAGAAGGCCCCTTGGGAGGTTGATCTTGGCAAGCCTGCCCACTTCGCCAGCAGTTTGGATATCATGTTGGAGGCACCCATCGGTAGCGCTCGCTTCAACAACGAGTTTGGAAGACCCTGCCTGCTGGGTTGCTTCCGCACTCTCCTCACCAACGTTGGCAAGGAGGAATCTCCTGAATGGCGCGGTTATCACAAGCCCATCATGATTGCTGGTGGTGTCGGAACCGTTCGCCCTCAGCACGCTCTCAAGGAGCTCGGCGACGTCCACGATGGCGCCCACGCCATCGTCCTCGGTGGCCCGGCTATGCTCATCGGTCTCGGCGGAGGTGCCGCCTCCAGCAGTGCCTCCAACGAAGACACCGCCGAGCTTGATTTTGCCAGTGTCCAGCGTGGCAACCCCGAGATGGAGAGACGTGCTCAAATGGTCATCGACACCTGCGCTGCTCTTGGCGACCAGAACCCCATTGCCATGATCCACGACGTAGGTGCTGGCGGCCTGTCCAACGCCCTGCCCGAGCTGGTCAAGGATGCCGGATTCGGTGGCAAGTTCGAGCTCCGCCAGGTCCACAGCGCAGACAGCAGCATGAGCCCCCTGCAGATCTGGTGTAACGAAGCACAGGAGCGTTACGTCCTTCTCGTCAACAAGGAGAACGTGAACCGCTTCGTCAGCATCTGCCGTAAGTTTTCACTTGCTTGAAGCCATGGATCGCTCCCAGCTAATCCCATATAGGTCGTGAACAGTGCCCCTTTTCCGATGTTGGAACCGTTGTTGCCAAGGACGCCGAGGGCAACGCGAAGCTGACGCTGAGCGACCGCGAGTCTCCCGAGCACCCAATGCCCATTGACCTGCCCTTCAACGCCCTCTTCCCTCCCGGCCGCCGCCTGGAGCGTGTAGTTGAGTCTCGCAAACTCGACTTGCCCACCTTCGACGCCGTGTCCTCTCTTTCCGCGGTTATCAGCGGGGAGGTCACGGACGCCGCTCTCATCACCACTGCCACCGAGCGCGTCTTCCGCATGCCCGCCGTCGGCTCTAAGTCCTTCCTTATTACCATCGGTGACAGAACCGTAGGAGGTCTCTCCGTCCGTGACCAGATGGTTGGTCCTTGGCAGACCCCCGTCGCCGACTGCGCCGTCACCGCCACCTCCTTCAGCCTTGGCTCCACAACCCGCACCGGTGAGGTCATGGCTATGGGTGAGAAGCCCCAGCTAGCTCTCATTTCTCCTGCTGCCTCTGCCCGCATGGCCGTCGCTGAGAGCTTGCTCAACCTCGGCGCTGCTGACATCCTTGGCACTCTGGACCGTGTGAAGCTGTCCGCCAACTGGATGGCAGCCGTCAACCATCCCGGTGAGGGTGCTGGCCTCTATGAGGCCGTCCGGGCCATTGGCATGGAGCTCTGCCCGCAGCTCAAGATCTCTATCCCCGTTGGCAAAGATTCCACCTCCATGAAAGCGTCTTGGAAGGACCGTGAATCTGGCGAGGCCAAGAGCGTTACGGCACCCATGTCCGTCATCATCACCGCCGTTACCGTTGTCGACGATGTTCGCAACACTTGGACGCCGCAGCTCCGCAGGGTCGAGGACGTTGGCGAAACAATTCTTATGTACGTTGACCTCGCAGAGGGCAAGAAGGCCATGGGTGGCTCGGCGCTTGCGCAATCACTTGGACAGTTGGGCAACGAAGCACCCGACGTGCGCAACGTGGATCTTATTGCGGACTACTTCGACGCGCTGCAGCAACTACACAAGAGCGGCGTTGTCCTGGCCTACCACGATGTCTCCGACGGCGGTCTGTTGACCACCGTTGCTGAGATGATGTTCGCCGGCCGCTGCGGCGTGGACCTCTTGCTGGACGGCATTGCCAAGTCTGGCTCCGCCTCCGACATTCTCCAGGCCCTCTTCCACGAGGAGCTCGGCGCCGTCTTCCAGGTCCGCAAGGAGGACGAGACCAACTTCAAGCGCTGCTTCGCCACTTGCGGTCCCCCCGCCGGCCTCATCCGCAAGTTTGGTGTCGTCCGCCCGAAGTCTGAACAGACTCTCACTATCCGTCACGGAGGTATCACGCCCGTTGTCACCCTGGACCGTGCAGAGATGCAGCGTTGGTGGTCGAGGACGTCGTACGCCATGCAGAGGGAGAGAGACAACCCAGCGTGTGCTGACAGCGAATTCGCTACTGTCTCCGACTCGGCCGACCCGGGTTTGTCGTACAACCTCACCTTCTCTCCTTCGGAGAATATTATGCCCTTGACGGCGTCACTGGGCAGCCTCATCCGCAAGGCGCCCCGCGTTGCCATTCTTCGCGAGGTCGGAGTCAACAGCCATCGCGAGATGGCCTTCGCCTTCAAGGCGGCCGGTTTCGACCCCATCGATGTGCACATGTCCGATATCCTCGCGGGTAGATCGCTCGCAGACTTCGTGGGCGTCGCAGCGGGTGGCGGCTTCTCTTACGGAGACGTCTTCGGCGCCGGTGTGGGTTGGGCGCAGTCCATCCTCGAGCACAAGCACGCTCGACAGGAGTTCGAAAACTTCTTCAAGCGTCCCGACACCTTCGCCCTGGGTGTCTGCAACGGTTGTCAGATGATCACGCGCCTCAAGGAGCTGATCCCCGGAACTGAGAGCTGGCCGACCTTCGTCGAGAATGCCAGCAGGCAGTTCGAGGCACGTTTTGCCATGGTCAAGATTGACGAATCCCGCGCCGCGACGCCGTCAGTCTTCCTCCACGGCATGGACGGCTCGTCCCTCCCCATCGCCGTCTCTCACGGCGAGGGTCGAGCCTCCTTCTCCAACCCCAACGCACTCGAAGACCTGAGTAGCGAGGGCCTCGTCCCGCTCAGGTACGTCGACAACCGCCTGCGCGTCGCAGAGCCGGAAAGCTACCCGTTCAACCCGAACGGCAGCCCTGGCGGCGTGGCTGGCGTCAGAAGCAGGGACGGTAGGGTCTTCGCCCTTATGCCCCATCCCGAGCGAACCATCATGGCCGATGTCGGTAGCTACGTTCCTCCGGAGCAGGTCGATGCCTGGGGTGAATTCGGACCGTGGGCCAGGATGTTCAAGAGCGCCAGGCGCTGGGTAGGCTGATTTTCCCGGTTACCTTGACCAGGGCAATCCAATCGCGGTGCTGTTTCCCAGACACCGAATGGGGAAAGGGGGTTTAGAAGAGAAAGGACGAAAAGGGGATAGACGACTGAATGGAGAATTGAATCAACTTACACAGAAAGGTACTTTACAAAAAAGGCAGGGAGGGGAAAGGCGTGACATTTTGATCGTTTTCGAGAGGTCCATAGTCATTAAGCATATAAAATTTTGGTCTACTCTTCACTCTGTTTTTTGACCCTCTTACTCTCACCCTCAAATAATTTTGTCCCTGGGATATTGTTTCGGAGACATTTAGTTTGGCCTTCCTTCGACCCTCGAGGGACGAGAAGGAAGAGACAGGAGCGAGAAGGCACCCATGCCGAGAAAAGCCATCCGAGGGAATCCCCGAATCCTCCAGCCCTTCATGCGCGGACGAGGGGAAAGGGAAAGGCATCGCCGCTGATCTTTTCGCCGTCGAAACAACCTCTCGCTGGCGGGCTGGCCACTTTGGAGACGCCGGCCGACTAACACCACGCACCGCACATAGCACGACCTGCAGCTCCTTCTTTTTTCCCACCCTGCCCCTCTCTCGCAATTACGGATCCAAGCTGATTTAGACTACAACTGCACTGTCCCGGAGGTAGAAAAAACAAAAGAAGGCAAGACGTTCGGCGAGTTTTCCCCTTACCGTTTTACAGGGTGGAATTCCGGAGGCGAGGTCAAACAGGTCCAGGCCGTATGGGCTACCAACGAAAAGATCCGGGTGCATGAGGGGCAGGCAGTCTTTTAAGTGCAAAGGATCCGTGACAGTCATCGAAGAAAAAAGGGAGAGGGGGAGAAAAGGATGGAGAGGAAGAGAAAGGGAGAGAGAGTGTGTGTGGGTGTTCTTCGGTGTGGACGCTGTGTGGCGTTAGGTCGTCTGCGGTTTGGATACTGGACACAGGATGACTTTGGATATGATGAAGCACATGTTGGCACATGGTCTACGACATACCATCGGCTAGAGTTCACAGAGCAAACCAACCAGTGTGTGCTCCTCCGCAAGTTGAAGGCTATCAAATGCACCGGGAAACGGTGGAAAGACGGCGCTCTTGTCTGTTGATCCGTTGTTGGGAACCTGACATTGGACACATAGCGCAAGAAATCTTTCTCTGCGCGAATTCCTCGTCGGGGCGTCGGTAGTTCGTCCCGATCTAGGCCTGTTGGAGGGCAGAGGGCAGAGGGCAGAGAAAGAGAAAGAGACGCACAGAGAGAGGGACAGAGAGAGGGGCACATGGAGGAAAAGAGAGAAGCAGTACGAGAAGGATCCCCTCCGCACCTTCCCATCCCATCCCTTTGCCTTTCTCCTCTTCCCACTCGCCATTCCGTGACAACAGTAGGATTCCTTTCCATGCGTCTCTTGGATGGGTGTGGTCTCTCGGCTGTATGGAGAAGAGCATCCGTTGAGGCGAGGCCAACAGGCCATTAGACTAGAGACCCAGAGAGACGAATTAACAGGGCATGCGCGCAGAAAGGTTGTTCGTATGCTGGGGCCGTGGTGTTTGTTGACTGGGTCCCATTCTCCCCCAAATGCCGGGCGAAATCTGCCATGCCCCCCCCCCCTTAGCCAACGATTCGTTCTAACCAGACATCGAATCACATATCACGACGGCCAAGGAAGATGGAGAGGGTGAGGAGAAGAATCTCGGCGAGAGGTGGCTAGTATGCAAGTCGATCGCGGACAAAGACGCGCGCCCGCGCGTGCCTGTCTTCCCACCCTCATCCCTAAGCGTGGCCCACGATATACGTCTAAGTGCACTTCCGCGGCAGAATCGCAAACGCTCCCGCAAATCATCCTCAGAAGCACCGCCAAAAGCTCCGAAACCAAGAAGCGCGCCACGCTGCCAGAGATGTACGTTGTACGGGAAAGGCTTTTCCCATTGGCTAGATGAGATGATGCTATTCAGCCCAACCTACCTGTGGTGGTTGCTTCGGCATTTTAGGGAAAGGTGTGCGGCACCCTTTCTCCTTGTTTTTTTCTTTTTTTTTTCTTCGACAAGAAAAGACATTGCCGTTGGGCCGTCTGCTTCTCGGGCGCCGCCGCCATCATCCCCTCTTCCCCTGGTGACAGGTCGGAATGCCCATCCGCATGGCGGCTGTTCGAATCGCGATGCGGCCCAGAAGGGTGGCTGGCCCGTTGGGACTTGCGAAATTACCCTGTTGGCTGGGGAATGGAAAAGAGGCGCGAAGTTCTGCAGGAGGTTCCCGACGAAGCGTCACTCCAGATCTATGTAAGGTTGGGCTTTGGTTGCCGACGTGGAGGGTGAGTTGGCCGAGTAAAAGGCCGGCCGTGTGCGAGAGAGACGGCTACGGCTCCCCGAACGCCAGAGCAGGACACGGGTGTACGCATTGTTGTTACTGTACATGCGTATAACAACATCTTAGGCGACCTCTCTTGTCCTGCAGCTTGTCTTGGCTCCTTCACCTCGCGCCCCTTAGCCCCGCGACATCTCTTCCTTCCTCGGGCATGACGCCGATATCCTCTCAGACGGAAGCAAGCGATACCCGGCCGGCCTCGCTGCGGCTCTAGGTTGGTCGTCCATTAGGAAAGTCCGATGGCCGACACAATATCCTCGAGAAGCAAGCGCCAAAGGGAGAAGACGAAAGTTCGTGTTGGCAGGAGCGTCATTTCCCCTCTCACCGGGCTGCCTTTCCCACATGTGGCGGGCCGTGTCGATGGATTGGGGGGTGAAGGTGACGGGTAGTCTGGACCAGTCAGATGGGCTCAAAGCAGCAAAGTCTGAGGAGGCTCCTCCCCTCGCAATGGCACGCTGATCCGGGACTCCGCAAGGCAATATGTCCAGTGCCGATAGCCAATCTTGGCAACGGATCAGAACTTTCTGGCTGTTCATCCCACGGTGCAACGGCGCTGGGGACCCCATCATCGGCCCCGCCTCAATTCAGACTAACATCATCCGCAGAGTGTGTTCAGGGATCACAGTCCAAGGGGGGTGGAGGAGGGATTCTCGGCGAGGAGTTGGGGAAGGGCAAGGAAAGCTTTGGCCAGTCCTTCAGGCACCGCAATTTTCCCATTCCCTCCTGAGGCGCCGCAGGCCGGATGCAGACTCAGTGACGGGGTTCCCATGGATAAGCGCACAAATGCCAATAAGAACGACTGCCGTGGACCAGGCGCCCCAGGCCCAGATTGCCATTGTGGTGCCATTGTTGTCAAGTTCATATCCCGAAAAGTCAGAGTGGCTCCCCCTGGCCAAGCGCCGCTTGCAGTGCCGCAGACAGTTAGCCTTACCAGTTAGACTCGCAAAATAAGAGATTGGTAATGGCAACGAACCGAACTGCTGCGCAGGACCGTCAATCCCGGAAGGGGGCACGCGAGGATAGACACAGCTGGCCGCTGGTGCGGCGTGGACGGATCCAAAGGAAACCCTTCCCATCCCATCCCCTGATCCCCCTCACGGCGGCGTCTGGCACCGCGCATGCCTCAAGAAAGATGAGACCTATAGTATGGCCTGAGCTGGGCCGCAGACCAGCAGCAACGCTAGCAGAATTAGCAGGCCATGGTAAAGTCTCGGCAGCTGGTCGCAGTGGTATTTGCATAGCATTGCATTACCATCGTGAACAGAACAACACGCGGAATGCCAACCCTCGTCCGTCCCGTCCGGCCAGAGCGGACGCCGCTAGTCAAGACATGTGTGTCGATAGAAACTGACGATGGCTGGCCGTGGGAATACGGTAAACGATGTAGCGTGTTCGAGCCACGATGTCCCCCTCTGGTGTTTCCGCCATTGGGGAGGGAAGGGGGGATAGGGGAGGGTAGACGCCACTTCCGGCTGAATCGGGGCAAATCCAGGGTCTTTTTCGGCGGCTTTATGGGCGACTCTGACGCCATGCACATGGGAAGAATGCCTAGGTCGCCCGCCACAGGCGCAATTGTGCCTCCAAGACTAATTTCACACCAGCTCCATCCAGTTGAATCGCTCGCTCGCAGTGCCGGGGAATCGGCTATTGGATGTGAGGGCCTTCACCACCATGTCCATGGTTCGATGCAATATCAAGGGCCTAATGCGGTGCAGCATGCGGCATCCCAGCCTGAGGGGTGGGCTCTGTCCAGTCTTCGTTTGGCTGAATAGACGAATATCCTAGGAAGGGGAGATAGATGGGAATGGAAGGTCTTTGGCCCTTCTCCCCGGCTGGTACCAGCGTTAGCACTAGCAGTAGGTTCTGGAAGATGCTTCCAAAACCATGGTATCGTTGTTTGAGCTAGCGGTTCGGGCGATACGCTATCCGAGTAGGTAGATGTAGTTCACATCTCACGCTCGGAGGGCGCTGGTTCTGGTTCTTGGTTCTTCAATGAATTTCGTCGGGAATCTACCTATACGAAAAAGCCACCCTGGAGAGAGGCACGGGACGGCAGGCCGTGTGTGAAGGACACGGTAGTAGTCGAGGCTAAAGGTAGCGGCCGGCTGTCTGGCGTCTAGGATAAGTGATGGCTACCGCAGCGTAGCGTGCGTAGGCAAGCTGGGCCTGTCCTGACAGGTGCCCCCTTGTTCACCTAGGCTAGCCGTTGGTCTTCTGGTGTTGTGAGGAAGCGCCGGAAACAAAAATCCCTTCAATCAGAGCTACGGAGGTGATGTCCGGGCTGGGAATGGTTCGAGTGTCGGGGGGAGCCCACGTCATCCATCTTACTTCTTCACTCCTTCAACAGAAGGGGACAACGGCTCCGAGGCCCAGGGCCCAGGGTGTCACTCAGCGGCCACTGAGCCAGCCTGTCTAGGGATCTACTCTCCAGGATTTCGGTTGTCGATTTTGGGGTTCGCGTGCAACGCCGCGGCTATTCTTAGACGCAGCGGGTTGGGTGAGGGTTTTGTCCCGTACTACTACATCAGTAAGCCGTTCTCCGCCGCAATCTTACGCCACCTCGAGCTTGCCGCAACATGGCACATTTATCTCAGATTCGAGACTTTGCTTTTATAATATTAATGACCACCCAGACAGTGCCTTGGATCATATCCTGGGGTAATCGGCGGTTGTCGGTCTCGCAGGAGACACCCGGCTGCCCCTCCATCACCGGCATCGTGATCCCTTGGTACTCGAAGTTCGTGGCCAACATCTGGACCTGCAGGAAAAGCAAATTGCGATGCCAGGAACAGACCACGGTCGACAGAGACATGTGCCGAGCGCAGATCAAGTACTTCGTGCATTGCGCAAACCTAGCACGGCGGTGGCCTGGTCGCTAATAGGAACTGCGTGATGTAGCAAGCCGGCACCGTAGTACATCTCCAGGCTCGTTCCTCATTGATGGATCAAAGGGCTGGAGGTTTGTTACTATGAAACCCTTCGACAATGCCCATTTCCAGTTAGAAATATCTTTGGAACGTCCCTGAAAACCTTGTGAAGGAGAGCTGAACGGCTGAGGCGTGCCATCTAATTGCTTGTCCTGGTGTCTTGTCCAATCGCCACACAGTTTGTGCAGGCATTGCCCACGGGCCGGCCAAAGTACGCTTTCAGCGTATTTTATAGACGCACATCGCACCGCTGTCGCTGAATGGATAAAATGCAACTTGGGAGCCGATGAAAATGGAAGGTAAAGTAACCGACCCTGTTCTTGGCCCTGTGCCTGCTTCTGCCGTCGCCTTCGCCGTCGCTCCTCAGCCCATCCCCCCCTCTGTTGTTGTGTCCGTCGCCATCCATGCCTCCCTAGGGTTCTCCGTAATGAAAATGGTCTGAGGCGCGCCCGTCCAGAAAGATAGCGGGCTCCGCAAAGGCATGGCGTTGTGGAGGACGGAGCAACGACAGGTGGGGGGGGGGGGNTCCAATTCCAACTCATGGACAGGGCGGTTGGCTAGCGTCCGATCCCAATTGTGGGAGCCACTCAGAGCTTGATTCGCTTTCTGAAGCCTTTTTGGGTGCAGTGTTATCAGGGATGCTGCCTTCCGCACCGTCAACATTACCCTCACGTGCCAGAGAATTGTTGGAATGGTTACCTCCTTGGTTGGCCTTCTGTCCTTTTAACCTTTTTGGTTTGCGGACGAAAGACGTGACCTCACCGGAGAATAGGGGAGAGCGGCTGAGACAGCAGACAGTCAAGACGTGCATGATGCATCACAGTGTGTGATAGTCGCTATCCATCAAGGACCTGAGGAGACTTCAATGGTAGTTTTTCCAGAGGTAAGCTCTAGCGGCTGCCTTCTGTGCTACTGAATCACGAGCGAATGTTGCCCCTGTCGAGCAACCACCGGAAACCGGGCTGTTGTGGGGGTTTCGGCGAATTTGACACCCATGGGCATGCACTGCTGTCGAAGGTATGCATTTAAAAGGAGCTGTTTGTACATGGGCCATCCACCTTTGTGCTGTTGTGGTGGATGGTAGTAACTGTATTGTCCATCAAGCGAATATACTCTGTCATGAACAAGGGTGCCAAGGCGCTCTTCTCCTACGCTGTCAACGTCATGGACTTCGTGTCTTGGCATGATCGAGTGAAGGATCGGTGATCTTTCAGGATTCCTTCTCAACCGCAATGGACAGAGATGACCTGGCGGGCCAAGAGGAGTGAGGAATGAGATGTCATCCGAACAATTCGAATGGTACGGGGGCTGCCGGCTCTCACTCAAGAGCACGGCCAAGCGGAGGATTTCAAGCCTAAGTGTACAGACAGCCGCCAACGAACTGTGTAGCTGCAGTAATGTGTGTCGGTTCGCGAAGGCCAACAACGAACGCACCTCTCCGGCACAGCTCTAATTGTGTAGGACAGACCGCAGCCGGGGAACGGAACCACTAAACGTTATCCTGATGATGCGGCTTCGGGCTGTACCGGATAGTGCGTACACAACAGCGTCGAGGTTGCACGGTACTACCCGTGTTCTTTGTTGTGTTCACAAGCTCGAAGCGAGGGTCGTAACCTCGTTGGCGAGATGGGTCCCCCGAATGCCTGTCCGGCCAGTGTCGGCCTGGAGCGTGGAAGCCGTCGTCAACATCGCTACGTGCGTACCGAGCTGGGAGAGGGCAACGAAAGATGGTCCGGCCCAGGGGCCGAACGAACGATGGAATCGGGATTCAAGCTCAAAGAGGCAGTCGGTCGCAGTCGGTCGGTTGTCTAGTACGAACCGACCTGAATCCTGCAGACAACCCTGCCAACGTGTGCGCGCACCGAATATCTGCATTTTTTTCTCGAAGAGCATGAAAGGACTTTCCCTATGGTTGCTAGCGCGGTCTTTTTGCGGTCTATGTGACATGGTTCCCACGCCAAGCAAGGCGTACTGTTGGTGTTGTGTGGCCTGTCACTCTCAGCCATCAACCGCCATCCTAACGACGCTGAAAGCTACACGTGCCCAGAAGGACGATGGTTCTCGCCTCGAGTATGATGAGGCAAGTCACCTGTCAGCTGCCATTCGACGGCGCACTCTGACAAGTCGCTAATACCCGAACGTTTTGCTGCTGCTGCTGCTGATGATGATGATGATGATGAGGACTCATGTACTACAACTCAGCTTTCGCTGTTATTCAATTCTGGTGTGTTATATGCGTTCAGCGGAGAATTGTGCACTGTATCATCTTGCTTTCTCTTTTTCTCCATTCTGTCTTAAGAGAAGTGACCGCCAATCAGGCTATCGTGGCTGTGATTGCCGTTAGAGACCGGTCTGGATTGAAATGCTCGATTTATCGCCCGCACGGGACTCAGTTCTAAGGCGTCGATCATTGAAGAAGCCCCCTGTCAATAGCGAAAGGGCTGAGGGGGGCTTGTCGCCAACGTCAACAACAAACCCCTGAACCAAAGATCAGTAAGGAATTAGTGATGAAGAACTGCCGCTGCATTTGGAAGCCGGTGGTCTTCCATGAAGTCTCATCCGTCGTCACTCCTCTCGGCTGGCAGCAGTGACATACGGTAGTCCCGCACCCCGGACCGCGTACCTGTACGTCTTCAGTTCCATCCAGAGTAGCGAATAGCGAACGGCGAAAACTACGTATGATTTGAGTTGTGGTCCCGACTAGCTTGAAAATATCATATGCTCCAAGGCTTTGCTTGGTTGTTGACAATACTGAGCGATTGTCGACAACACGATCTGCGAGAACAGCTACTAGACCACGTCATTCCTTGATCAATTCTTGTTGTTTTGGTGGATTGCACACGACGACGATCGGAACTGGAAATTAGCATGTTGGCTATGGACACGTCGGAGACCCATTGCCCACATCCGCCCCAACCGTCGCTTCCATGCAGCCTCGGCTTCAGGATGGGTGATTCTTGGCCAAGGCCCAAACTTGTCAAAGCGATCCGCGGGTGAGGGGCTCTGTTCTGTTCTGATTCCGACTCCTCTCCTGAGCGGCCGCCGGGAAGAGGGGGAGTCAAGACGACAGGCTCGCTGCTGACGTGACGTTTAATGGGTCAGTTGCTCTGCGGCAAAGCCGGCGCATTTCCCTATCAGTGCTGTCTCGGCCGGTGGGTGGGCGAGATATGATTCAGGGACCTCTCGAGGTTTTGTTGGGCATGACAAGTTATTTGCGTCGCGCCAAGGCTATCACGGAGGCGAGCGGCAAGCGACGAGTGCCACTTGCGGATTGTGTCCGCCACGAGTACAGATGGGCAGGTGATTTTGCTGAAAGCGTGGCAACATGACTCGCGAGTCGAGCTGTTGACAAACGGTGCGGACCATGCACAATGTGAGCGACCGAGACGTAAGCGTCGGGACTTTGACGAGATTCAGGGTAATATAAGGTGTGGTCTGGTCCATCTCCGGGACTTGTCGCGGCATATTACGATGCGCTTGGGCGGCTTTTCGAGTGCCGAGGAGTGGAGCGGTCCATAGGCAGGCGGGTGCTAGGCAAAAAGAGCATCAAGCCGTGGTTGCAAAGAGTCCACAGCGGATCTCGACCTTGGATCTCGTGCGAGTGAGCCCCGGGCGCGGCTGGAAATCCGGTCCTGTCCGGCTTGAACGATATCGAAGTCCATGGCGACATGCTCGGTAGACCCCCGTACCCGAGGCCCCATGTACCAGGGCTCAGCAGCACCGGGAGGATCAGAGTCGAGATTTGAATCCATTTTATCTGGAGCACTGATCAGGTGATTGGACTGATCGGACTCTTCTCGTTTGCCGAGTTACGAAGGCAAGTGGATTTGGTGACCTATTTTCCCCTTCCGTCCTGTGTGTCGTAAGAGCCAGTGACCCTGGATGTGGGTACGGATGTGGGAGTTGGCGTTGGCGTTGGCGTCGGCGACATGGTGTGGAATGAATTAGAGTGATTTGTGGATGCCAGCCATGGCCTCATTGTCCACAACAGGCCTCACACCTAGGGCAGATTTGAATGTGATGCGAATCGCGACCTGTTACAGAGCGCCCGGGGTCTGGATCCAGGTCTAAACAGCCCAAGGGCAGAGTGCAGGTTAAAATCAACAAGCCCACCAGTGTGTGGCTCTGAGGGCAATCGCTTCGAGCGCGTCGGGACGAGGCGAGGCGAGTCGAGTTGAGGATGAGCCCAGTCTTGGGTAAAACGCACGCCTCTAAACGAGCAGGGCGGGCGCTATGGATGGATATCCATGACAAGTCTCGTCCTTGGCTTGAGCTGTTGGAACGCACATCTCTTGGAGCCTGGGCAGCGCTGGCCGGGCGTTGGATACCAATCCAAGATGTCGAGTGTGGGCGTCCATTTCTCGGCTGGGCTTGGATACATGCGTTCATGTCTCTTGTCGTGGCCCGTGAGTGAGGGAAAAATCACGGAATCTCGTGGGGCTGGAGGCGATTCCCAAAGGAGTGTGTATGTCCTGATGTGCAGGCAACCATTTCCAGTTCCTCGGGAATTGCTGTCAGTTGGGGTCACCAGAGCGGCATAACTCAGTAGGCCGCCTGTGGTCTTCGTTTTCCCCGCTCCCTTTTGTATGCAATCTCGTTGCTCGCAATGGGAAGTTGTCAAGGGGTTTAGAAAACAAATGTTGAAGCGAGCACGAGTTGGTTCAGTCTCAATCAGAGCATTCCGAGCATAGTTTCTTATGCTATTGAGGGTATATAGTGTTTCCAGGCTGGCCTAGACATTAGTTGACAACACGAGTTCATCCCAACCATGTATGTTGGTGACCATGCGACAAGCTACATCTGTTGTCGACATTTGGCCATCTGCTGTTGGGCTGCTGGGTCGCGGCTGAGGGCGATTGGCCTGTACAATTGGAAATATGCATAACAGAGGGGAGGTTCGTGAAGATGTGATCTTGACTGGGGGATCCGATATTCGACATCTGGGTGGTCAATTCCATGGACCGTTGAGGAAAGCTAGAAAATCTGGGTATGGCACCGGCTCGCAAGTTGCGTTGTTATTGGAGAATGATGGATTCGTATGTTGTCTGTTGAAACTGAGACTCGGCGAGCGCGCAAAAAGATCCGCAACTGTTATCTTGGCGCAGGCCATGGTCCATTTCTGTGACCAGCTGGCTCCAACTTGGGATGGGTTGAGCAGGTTAAGGCATAACGGAATTCCTAGTTGGGTAAAGGCTGCTTCCATTTGGGCATGAGTAAGCTGATGGCGATACCCGAGAGATGAGTTTTAGTGAGAAGTGCGAAAGATTCCTATCGTGAGCGCCTCACGAAAAGGCGCTGGTACTCCGCATAGCTCAGGCAATACTGGAGAGGTTCTAATGTCCCCTCAGCATTGAAGTCTCCAAGAGGGTTCGTGAGGTGAGATAAGGAAAGGCAGGGCAGGGTGAGGCGAGAGGAGGCAAGGGCCGCCCGGGTTCCCATGGTTCCTGCCCAAACAGATTTAGAATGAATTTTGTTCTCTACCTAGCTAGGTAGGCTCTGCTTGCCCTGGACGAGAAATCCGGAATTCTGGGATTTGGGCCGGTGAGACCGGGGCGTGGACCGTTGGCGGTGGACGCACAAGGACGATGGTGAACCGGGAAGGCACGGTGCACCGAAGACCCCCAACCCGCCCGCCCATCGTTTCCCATGAGCACTGAGGTCGCGGTAGTTTCCCACCTCGATCTTATCGGAAAGAGGCAAGGCGGAAGACCGGAGGTGATACTGGGGCGAAGGAAGGGACCCCATACGGTGGCCATGTCGTGGATACTCCGCTGCTAAATCCTGGTTAACAAGCACGCCGTGAGTACACATCGGACCCTTCTTACGACTTGACGAGGTCACCTACTACGTAGTTATGTCCAGATACAGGTGATTGCGGGGATTTGAAAGGAACCGCTGTCGTTCAACAGACAGAGAGCCGAGGCTCTTCACCGGGCGTCGTCTGTCATCCACTGCAAAGGCTCCATCTTCACATGCGTTAATTACACGACGGAGCATGTCACAGCGTTTTGTCCATGGTTGCAAGATAACATGAGGGCAGTTCAGCATGACAAGGTGGGAATCTTCGCCCGTTCCCAACGAATACTTGTAGGACGGTCAAGTTAGCCGCAAACTCCCACCTTCCATTGAATATATCGGCCATGCAGAAACTCTGCCGTTCATGCAGACATGCTGGGATTGGGCCATACATCATCAAGTCACCGAACCTCTGTTGGTCAACCGCGGATTGCTTTTACCTACGAAGTACATGTAAAAAAAGGTGGAAGCGGTTGTTAGACTGGAGACCGGAGATAGGCTGAGCTGAGTTGCTCCGCTCGAGTATAGCAGCTAGTTCCTAATGGGGAAATAGTTTCGTTGAACAGATACTGAGCCAGGGGGGTGATGCGAATGCTCGCCTCAATACTCCGTTAGTGAAGTTAGAATTCTCCTTTGCTACCAAAGAATCTCAGTTCCGGTCCCCGTCTTTGCTCCTCATATTCGTCCCTGTGCTATTTTCACCCTTGCCTTCAGGAAATTGCATTTCAATGATTCGAGTATGTTGGGTGACGGTGGTGGGTGCGGAACATCCTAAATCGAGATGCTGCGACAAGCAAAGGCGAGGTCGAAAAGTTGTTGCCTGTTAGTGAACCGCATGAATATGGATATGTTGTGTAGCATCGGCACGTCAAAGCTAAAGACCCGGGAGATGCCCCGGTGAGGAACCCTGTCCCACTCACGTCCTGAACTCCTGTTTCCTGTACCGTCTCCGGCCCGCTTGTTGGAGCTGTGTTCAAACCTCAACACCTGGCCAAGCTGATAGCAGTGGGAAACGAGACTGGAACGTCCCCTCCCCCATGGGTCTGATATGATATAGCCCAAGGATCAAAAGCAACGGATCCCGAATGTTATCGATGGAGCCCTGAAACTGAACAACGAGAGCCTCGGCTCTAGCGCATCGGATAGCATGATCGTTACCCTTCCCGCTTGGGAGAACCAAGTCGAGTTGGCTTCCTTTTTTTTTTTCCTATGTATTCATCTTTAGACAGCCATGGATTAAACTATGTAATTGCATCAGGTTTGTGAAGATGCAGGGTGGCTTGGTGAGATGGTCAGATGCTGCCCTGACGGCACGTAGATTGAAATCTCGGATGAGACATGCCCGTCACCTGTCGCTTAGCGGGCGGGATTGGCCTAATGCAAATCTCACACCCACATTCCAAACAGCCAAAAGAACACAACCCTGCGCAAGAAAAAGTTCAGCGTGAACAACGAGTACGGCCAACATAACGTGGGTATTCAGAGTTTTACGCCACTCGAGGCCTGCAGCTTCGTCACCTGCTGGTACTACCTTGCGATCCTAGGTTCCTCGGTGTGGATGCCTTCAAGGTGTATTTACTATGCAGTGCATGTAACTTTGGCGCTCGCAGTCTCTTAGTGCGATGAACTGCAGCATTGTCCAAAGTGTCTAGGAAATGGAATATATCACGAAATTGACCTTTGTACGCAACAATCGGAGACTGAGCGAAACTGATTTTGTCTTGGGTACCAGCTTGGAACTCGAGAGCCGCGGCTGGAACTTATCGGACTCTCACTCTATTGTCTAAGAAGCTCACTGAACGACGTTAGCTACCTCCTAGGTGGAAAGTAAGGTATGGGCGGATAAGGAAAGGGGATATCGCTGCCCTGTCCTGCCATGTGGGGACGGGACTAAGAGCCGCTCTTACCTAAAGCAAGGCAAGGTGCCTTAAGCACGTTGCCCGAAGTACGTGCCCCACCTCGTGTACCTACCTTAATTTCTGATTTTTCCCCCCCCTTCGTTTCCCCGTTCTGGACATCGCGCCGATATGTTCCTCGTACCTGCCTGCCCGGGATTGCAAGAGGAAAAGCTACGTACTCATCTTACCTTACCCCTCGTCACAGTCTCAGCGTTCAAGGAAAATCATGATGCCTAGTAATCTCTCAAGGTCGAGTACAGTACCCTTTTGACACAACCAACACCCTTCTTACTTTATCCTCACCGTGGCATGTCCGTACTAACAAACATGTTTGGGACACCTTGAAGGGACGATTCCACCCTCGCATTGCTCGCACTCGTCAACAGGAAAATTTGCTTCTCGCATGACGCCACCACTTGTCTCCTACTCCAGACTCCACGAACCCCATCCGGCCCATTTCGGGTCCGGTGCCTCATCAACGACAAACCATGGCCTGTCTCAGCCCGGAGATGTAGGGGCTTTTTGCTCAAGAAACTGGGTTCGTGTTGGTGCACGTTGACGACACCTGCGTTAATTAAGTAGCATCTTCCCTGCACATCGAAAGCTCGTCAATTATCCAGAAAAGAGAGCTGCCTCTCCCGACTCTTCAATGCAACCCCAACTTTGACAACCCCCGGAGAGACCACGGCCTCGACCGATCCGTCGCAACGCCAACGCTGTGGAAAGGATCGTTGAAAAACCCCTCCAGGTACCAATTTGTCTAGCTGATCTCGTTCCACGAGAATGTAGCCAGCGTCTGTGGCGTGTCCTACCTAAGTCCCGAAGTGATTGTCTCTCATTCCCTTTTCGTGCGGATACAGCCAGAATACTCACCGAATGTCCATGCATGCTTTGACGCCGCAACATGCAGAGACAAATTGAGTGTTTGCAGATTGTGGTATAGCATAATTCAAAGTGTGCTGTGGGTAGAGTTCAACACACTCGAACTATTGAGTTCCCTCTGCAGCGCCTTTTCCCCCTATGACTGCACCCTTCCGTGGGCTCAAAGATACCACCACTTCACCTCCCCATTGACACATCGAACAACACACCTTGCCCGTCGCCCTCCCCGTCCGCTCCGTGTAGCCGCCACCGAGATCGACAATGGGTCCCTTCTCCCCACGTCAGGTCATCCACTGCAAAAGTGTGCAAAGCCATGGTTGTCGGCCGGTTTTTCTCGACGGAGTGGCCAGTGCGGTCCACAAGTCGGACTCGGGGACACGGAAAACGACCGACTAGTGCGGATGGCCAGCAACTCATCCGTCCCCAGCCACACGGATCACGGATAGGACTGGCGCCAAGATTAAACAACAGATTGGCGCCCTCACGTATTTTTCTGTCGCAACACACAAGCTCCGGTGCCCATCAACTGGTCCCAAAACATTTTGTACGTCTTCCCTGTTTAGGGTAGAGGTCACTGTTGCTGACGGCTGACTGGCGGACTGTTACCGAACCAGAAATCCACAAGCACCTCTCTCCCCTTTGACTTTTTAGTCTAGTCTTGTCTTGCCAGTTGATCTTTGGCCCGAGATTCCTAAGAGGCTGCCAAAGCCGCCTCCAAGCCAAGAATGCTGCCGGCAGGCATTGGCCCTGGTTCTTCAAAGACCAATGTGATCGTGGCCATGAAACTAGACGAGAGCTCAACTCGACACACCTTACCGGCCCGGGAGTTGGTCAGATTCCTCTCTTTGGCGCACCGGATCACTAACACGTTTCGGCCGTTACTTCATCATGGAATCGGAATCAGCCAGGAAGCCGGGTCCCTATTTGGACAGCCACGGCATTCCACTGTATGACACACAGCCATGAGAGTACATTAGAAATAAGGGGTCTCCTTCTTTCCTGATGCACCAAGGCCAGAGAAGTACACAGCCCTTGACCTTTGGCAGGGCCTTCGGCAAGCCTCGGTGCGGAACTCCATTTCTCGAGCTCCATAAACCCCGACCTGCTTTCGCTCTGCATGGATCCGTACTCTGCCATTTGCTGCACGAACGCTACCGGCTGCAGGCCCGGACACGTCCGGTCCAGATCTTCGCAGCCCTCCGAACTGTCACAGTGCACCCAGGAAATGGGATCGACCTAACGAATACAATGCCGGACACGTCTTATTAGCTTCTGCTATGGCCGCAGGGGACCGCCAACCTTGTCCTCCTGAAGCCCACAGGGGCGTTGCGGCGAGGTTGTGAGAACCACTCTGGGTCTTCCCACCCGACACGGGCAGGTAGGCACTTTTGCGCCACCGGTGCCCACGCCAAATGCTTAGGTACTTTTGTCTTTTTCCCTATCTCGGCTGGGTGTAGATTCGATATTGCCTCATGAGAGTCGAGGTCTCCAGCCTCACGTCTGGCGAGAAGAACAGGCCCAGTCGTAGTGAGGTGGTTCTGCACTGTGCCGTGAGATTTTGTGCGTCTCCCTTCCGACTACGCGACTGCTACGCTTTGGCGGCGGGTATCTGGGATTGAGCCAGATTCGAGGTTGCCGTTCAACTTGGATCCTGTTCTTTCCACCTCGTCTGAGTGAAGCTCTACTTGCCCAGCAACCCTTACCTCTTTGTCACTCGAGGTTGACGTGACGGGACATACATGAATGATCCAGCGCTCAACCCCGCCCCGAGATCCACAACTTTCTTGGAATGAACCAACAACCGGCGACCCGTTGTTGCTATTTCCCTTTTTGCCCGGCAGTCCGAGCCTATTCCTCTCTCTATGTCCATTTCGCCATCTGGGCTCACTCTTTGGGTGGATCACGACAAGGGATCATCAACCCTCATCTTGCATCCTTCGAAACCAAAGAAACCGAGGAGAAATACGGGATAATACGAAGAGAATTCGCCGCCGTACTTGTGCGTCGCTCCCGATTTACACTATTGCCATGGATCTGGCAATGTGAAAATACCGCTCAAAATCACTTTAGGGGGAACAGTACCGCTGTACATGGCAAGTAAGGTAGGGACGAACACACCACCACGCGGTTGTTCGCAGTGCTGTGTCTGGCATTTATACAAAGTTTTGATGGATCCCATCTGTCTCGTCCGACCGCACTATACACCGAGGAGTCGGTGCCGTCATATTAATTGGCCCGTTTCGCAGAGTCATCAGTAGATATTGGCCCTTTTCCAGGACCCGGACCATGCCTCGCACGTTTTCGCCTTTCGCTGCTCCCCCGTCCTACGTTGTATGCTTCCCGTCCCCCCAAAATCCTAGAGGATCCCCAGCTTGGGAACCACCCCTACTGAACCACATCAAAGCCATCCCTGACCAACTTCTTTCTAGGGCGTCTACGTACCGATTGCCCTCCCTTCGCGGCTTCTCTTTCTTCTTTGCTACCCCATGTCATCCTTCGGCTGCATCTCGCCCCCCCGTCATCCACACTCACCTGCTGGACCCTGGCAAGCCCGTAACCAGGATTCCCTCATCGAGCATAACTAGGCCCAGTTGCCCCATTTTACCAGCTGTGCCTTATTACACTGCAATGCTGGATAGGATGTAGGCCCTATCCGTCAGACACCACCATGGTAATGCCTCGAGGGAATGCCAATTGTGCTTCCGAGATACGTACACCAGTTAACACTCTGCCTCTCGCAACCGTCTACACGCCATGCCGTCGCTGCCGGCAAGGCGCTAGTCTGATTTGCTTCCACTCCGGACCCCCCCCCCCCCCCCNNTGTACCGCACGTGTGTGCGCCTAGAACGAACGGTACTTCACACCCGTTCGTGTACACTACACTTGCAGTACTCTATCGGTGCCCCTTCCGGCTCCCTTCCCCAATCTAATGAGCCAAGCCAATCCAGCTTGTTGGTCCTGTTCCTTAGTGTCTTCTTTTGGCCCCTCGGTCCATCTCGTCTTGCAGCTCGCTACCCTGAGTGCACCCGAAGGGGCCAACTGGGCAACTGTAAGGTGGATAAGGTAGGAGGATATGCATACCTTACCTTGAGGCGCTCTCTGCGCCTGCCCTGCTATATACTCAAAAGCCACCCGTCTCCATCGTCCTGCTCTCACTCGCCCTCTTCCGTCCTCCTCTACTTGAGTTTTCCCTTTACTGAATAGAGAGTATCGACTTGTCAAGCACGGAGTAGAGAACCTTCTCTGGCCGCCAACTCAAGAACCAACACACTGACGCGCTTTACCACTTGTAAAGAACCTCTTTGACTAGGAACCCGGACCTTGGCTTTCTCTTCTATTCCGACTGACCTCTGGCTGTGGCGCCAGTCGGACCTTGAAAGAAACAAATCGACTGCCAGTCAGCTGCGCTGTTGGCTCGCCCTCCGCCTTTAGTAGCAACCTCCCTCTTGGGTTCCGTTCCAACTTACCCTCGAAATCCGGAGCTCGTCCTCTTATCTACACCCGAAGACTCATCAGGCCGGTAACGCCAGACGGCTCTACCCGCAGCCGCGTTGATTCGACCTTCCAATGGGTATTCTAGCTTTGGAACCCCATCCCCGTTTGGCAGCCCCCGACTCTCCTCCCGGGCTGGTGAGCCCTTCTTCGTCGTCTTACTCTTCTAGACCATCTCCTCCGGCCGACAGACCCTGGAGCGCCAGACTTGGCCCGGTCTCACCCCCCATGTCGAACTATGAGCACAGCTCTGCTGGAGACATGTCAGCCATCGGAAAGAACACAGAGGACGGCTCAAGCCGTAGAGGCTCGACATCGAGCGCTCCTCGGCAGCAGCTACCGTCCTTGAGCAGTTTGTTCGGTCCTCCGTCTTCAGTCAGACCGTTGCACTCTCCGCTATCCGACCGCCCGGGTGCATACCCAGCTACATCGCCACTGGATCGCCCACGTTTGCCGTCGAACCATGGCGAACGCTCCTATGCCCCATCGTACTTTCCACCTCACGAGGTCTCCCCCTCAATGTCCCAGCCCCGGACTGTGTATGACGCGCGGTACGACCATGAGAGGCAGGCGCTGTCTTCACGTTCTTTTTCAGGGCCAGGATCACCTAGGTATCGCGAATCGGAACGTCTGCGTCAGGATTCTAGATCCGATACTGGCTTGAGTAGCAAGTGGTCGATGCACCAAGAAGCAGGGAAGCACGAGTATGCCCTGGTATCAAGAGACCCGCAGCCTTCCCTTCGAGCCACCCATGATAGACTTGCCTATCAATACCCTGGCATGAACGACTCGGCATCCTATAGAGACCAGCGCCCTCCCTCAAGTCACGGTCTCGTGCAGACACCCACGCCAACGACGACTGCGAGCTCGGAAGGAATCCCCTCCAAGGATGGCCTTGGCCCTAAGATCTGGACGGGTACACACTTCCTTCCGCGTTTCGTTCGAGCCGCCGAGGTGCCGGGGGAAGGCATGTGCTATTTCTACGATGACGGAAGCCACTGCAAAACCGTCATCGACGGCGAGGCAGTCAATGCCCACTGGGGCGTGACCAAGGCTGGAAAACCGAGAAAGAGACTGGCAATTGCGTGTGTTACGTGCAGAGAGAAGAAGATCAAGTGCGACCCGGACTACCCCCGGTGTGTTCAGTGCGAAAAGTTTGGGAGGGTCTGCAAATTCAAGAATGCGTAAGTGGGAACATGTACCTTCTCGGTTTCCCTTGTAACATCTACGGCTAACACGCAGCTGGGAACCTAGCCCGCGAGGCGGTCATAACACGTCTCCGTCTACACCACCTGCAGAGCCGGAGGACATGCGGCGGTTAGGAGGCCCGGTTAACCCGAACGACATGCACCGCCCCGGCAGTAACTCAAGCGCGTCGGTCTCCCCGCGCACCACCTACCGTCAGCCAAGCCCAGAGCCTCAGATGCCTCACAAGAGGATGCGGCTCGGGTTCGACACGTTACCGGCGATCGCAAGTGAACACCCCTCGTCATTCGCCCGCACACCTGAAGCTTCCAAGGCTAGCATCTCCTGGCAGCATCGTCAGCCAATTGAGCTTCCTCGTATCCATGAGGACCTGCTCAACCGAGCATGGCAATCAGACCCGTACGTTCGCAACCCTCAGTAAATCAACACCATCGTCTCCTCCTTTTTCGTACACAACGACAGCACCATGGCCTATTGTTTACTGCCCGGGACTGCCTTCAAATCTTGGGTGGCCAGTAATACTCACACAAAGTCTCCAGAAGACCAGATGCTCATCTATAGCATCATTGCTGTCGGCATTGCCTTCTTAGGCGGACTACAGAACATTGCCTACGAGTACGCTCAGGCCGCCCACTACGACCAATCGCGAAGTACTCGCCGGATCCAGCTCGTTTGAGCTCGTACGTTTTTGGCGCTTTAGGACTCATCCGCGTCGAGAACGAGCGATGCGGATGACCTGTGGTGTGCAGCTGTTTCAGCAGCTGCCTACCTTCTGCTGAATCTCGAGCTTGACGAATCGATCGATGCGGGCCTGACGATGTTTCCTTACAACTTGAACAGGGCAGGGTATGCCGAAGGTTTAAGACGGAAATACTGGGCATGTTTTGTTCCAGAACGACTCAATAGCCTCTAAGCACTCAACCCGAGACACATTTTCATTCGGATGCCTTACAAAGGAGAGGCGTTCAAAGGCCAAGTTGAGTCTCTGGCGCCCTCATTTTCCAGCTTGTCCATCCACGGCCTCCCAAGTCGATTGAGCAGCCTTGGGGGCCATCTGCCTATTGTGTGCAATTGGTGGCCATTCGGGCGGAGCTCATGCCTGGCTTGTACAGGACTGCATAAAGTTTTCACCCGGTCGCACCTGCCTTTGTTGACGTCGAAACGGAGAGGTTGACAGGCTAGCAAAGATCATTACCCGGGGAGCTCTCGCCTGCGATGCAGGCCACATGCACCTGGCTACTCAAGATGGCACCCTGAGCACGTTCCTCACAATCCTCTGTTTATACCACCATGATCTGGTCAAGGCTCAGTGATCTCTTTTTCTGTGTCAGTCTACTACCCCGAGACGACGACAATGCTTGGCAGAAATGAGAGATAGCACAGCGAGTCTCGGGTACCGCGGGTATGCTGATGATGTTGCTTCAAGCCCGGCGAAGCCCGCGGATGCATCGATGGGCATGTCAGGGCTTTTAGGCTGTCTGTCAGTCGCGGGCACTTGGATTGGCAGAGGCAAGAGCGCACCAAGCGGCATCAAAGCATCGCCTAGACGTCTTGCGACTGTTGCGAGATGCACGGGTTGGTGATGCGCCTTTGAACGATGCAAAGCTTCCGACATTGAGGATGGGAGTAAACACAGCATCCTACCTCTGTGCAAGTGTTGACAAGTGGAGGAATCAATGGACAGCACGTTTCCAGCAAGCATGGACATCGTATACGTGTGGAACCGACAGCCGACTCTACATCAGAAGTGTTCTTATTTCATACATGTTGCATTACGAGGCGTTTTGGGGTTCAAAGGGGACCTTCCCCCTGTTTTTACTGCATGTATTTGATGAGCCACGTCGGCGTAGTCAAAAAGGCATGCCCGACAACGGCTCTCGGTACTCTTCCTAGTTCGTTCATTCTTGCTGGACATTTTGTCTCTGTAACTTTATACCCTGTATATAAGAAACCCATTACAAAGAAACAGATCAATTCACATACTAGATAGCAGAGACTATTAAATGAGAGGAGAGGACCAGCAAAGAGGATAAATCTCATAACTTTAGGCTCGTGTAGACAAGCAGCACGGGATGAAGATGAAAGAGGGGCGATAAAT
This sequence comes from Colletotrichum chlorophyti, assembly GCA_001937105.1. Classification (NCBI taxonomy): domain Eukaryota; kingdom Fungi; phylum Ascomycota; class Sordariomycetes; order Glomerellales; family Glomerellaceae; genus Colletotrichum; species Colletotrichum chlorophyti. The sequence continues at coordinate 494,869 of MPGH01000185.1, forward strand.
CCACGCCACTTTGATGTGTCTACATATGGAGTATTGCCTACATACCAAGTTTATACACAGTATTCGGCCTTTGCAAGTGTCCATCACCCCCTGAGGTGATATTGCAGAATGGGAGGAATCAGCCTGCGTGTCTCAGGTCGGTCGCATGATTGGCATGTGGAATGCGGCATGCATCGGTTCGGCTTCTAGACGGTGCGTGTGGATGCCGGGATGTAACTGTACGGGGACGGCCTAAACGAGCAAGAGAGAAGCGAGAGAGGAGGGAAGATGGCGGCGCGCGGCGATGTTTTCCCGCCCCCGAAACTGACCTCTAGGCGTTGTTTTCGTTGCCACCTCACGGCATGCGGCGACGTTTTTTGGCGGTTTTGTTGGGTGGTACAAACCAGGGGTTGACTGCCTGTTTCCCCCTTCCCTCTTACCGTCTTGCCTTTTAAGTGAGGTACGGATGGTTGGGCTAATGCCAGCGTCCCTCCCCCCTTATGTCTTGGCTCAGAGGTTGCCAATAGGAACTGGTTGCGTTCGGGTTGTCGGACCGGTGTGCGATGCCGCCACACCGGTCGTGGAGACGTTCTGCGTCTCCACGACTGCACAGCTTTGGTCAGGATTCGCCATAGAACAAGCCCCCACCAGTATCAAGTGATGAGCGGAAATAGGCCAGAAGATGCAATGATTCTCATTTGTGCAAGAGCATTCTCACTTACCCCCTCTCTCTCCTTCTCCCCCCTCTCTCTCCCTGTTCTTTGCCGAGGTTTTTGTGGTTTTGGTTTGTCAACTCTTCCTTTCCCTAGCCACTAATTACGATGTACGTAGTGGGCGGGATGGTTTCTTTTTCCAGGAGATTTTCTGCTCGACCCGATTCTGGGTTAGGTAGGAGCAGGAAGCGATTCCAAGGGGGGTGAGAGGGATGCGATGTGCGAATGAAAAAACGAGACCATCAGGGGTGTGTATAGATGGGTCGAGGTCAACCCTGGAGTCCCGTACGTGCCCGTGTCCGAAGAAAAGAGGGAGAATAAGGATAGCGACAACGGAAAAAAAAACACATTACAAGAAAAAGAAAAATATGTAAAAGAGCCTCAAGGTTAGGAAGTCGACGTATATTTGCTTGGTTTGGTTTGGTTTGGTTTGGGTACCTTCGTCGTCTTCTTCCCGGCAGTCCTACCATTTCTGGTATGGTGATCTGGACGATATGGTTCGGTCTCGATCCCGGGAAGCTAACGAGGGGATATGCATGGAGTGAAATGAGAATAAGGTGGACGACGAATCTTTTGTATAGGTGGCCTTATCTTTTTCTCTTTTTCGTTGGATTTTTTCTTAATAAAAAAAAAATCGCTTCCCCCACCCCCTCTTATCCCTCTGATGTTTTGATTTCTCCCCGAGTTGTTCGCCGTCGTCTCGTTTAGGAGAAGCTCGAATCCCATTCTCACCCCTTCTCTCTCGCTGATCGCCAAGCCAAGAGCTGAAAAATGCCGTTGCTCCGTACGTGGATGAACATAATATCGTTGAATGTCTTACAGTGGCTACGCTACGGGTATCCAGATCTCTCCTTTGCCTGCCGCGGGAAAATGTACGCTGGAATGGGAAGGGGGGTGTGATGTCTTTTAACGACCTCGATTGAGGCTCTCGTCCCCGTTTTTTTTTCCCTCCTACATGCCACCGGTTTGTTTCTCTGTTCATGAGGTAGGGGAGGATGGACCAGGTAGTGCCGGAGTTATTATCTGAGGATGGAGTGTCTTTTTTTTTTTTTTT
>MPGH01000185.1:496628-514405 GCA_001937105.1 Colletotrichum chlorophyti
CGTTGCAAGGGGGAACCCGGGCGAGATTAGGGAGCTCGTGGCACCAGGTGAGCTTTTTCACATGGCCCCTACGCAGTGTTAGTTAGTGAGTCGGGTATCCGACGGACTCGGGAGTCGGGATGTGGGTTATGTAAGCGTCGTACTACGTTGTTCGTAGTAGGCGACGACGGCCCTCCCGGGGATAAGCCCAAGTACCGAGCCGCGCGGGCGTGGGGTGGTACCCCCAAAATGTACCATGGTATTGCAAAAGTGGGAATGGGGGAGAAACGGTCGGCCGCCCAGTGGTGAGGGAGGTATTTCCCAACAATACTTTTCATTACGACGTCGTGGCTAACCCCCCCAGACGGTTTTGTGTGCCTGTGAACTGACCGCTCGGCGCGCCCGGTACCGTAGCGGCGTACGTAGCTCCGAGAGGGGATCGATTTTACATCCGGGGTGACGGACGGGGCGGACGTGTAATCTACGACGAATCGAGCTCATAAGGTGACGTCGTTGGACCGGAAATAATTCCCCCAGTCCCAAGACGCGACGCCCCTCATCCACGCATTTGGATCATCATTGTATTTATTACTATTACTGCAGTTGTTCGTGTTTGCGAGATTCGGTGGGTCTCCGGCAGTAATGAACAAGATGCACTCGACAACGGCGAGAGCCATTCCGCGCCTCGCGCGAGCTTACCGCGCGCGCTCGTCACCGCGGATGACGGTGCCGCAGCGGACCTTTGCATCGGCGGCCGCCAAGCCCTCGTCTTCGCAGGAGGGATCGCCGTCATCATCAACGGCAAAGTCGCAGCGCCCGCGGCCCCCGCCGCCGTTCGAGACCGTCCCGACGTGCCCCTCGCCGACGTGCGAGTGCGCCGACACGCCGCAGATGCCCGAGGGCCTGGAGATCGACCACAAGAGCCCGCTCAACGGCGTCGTCGCGGCGTACGCGGAGCAGGTGCTCGTGTGCACGGGCCGGGACGATTGGGCTTCTCGGATCGAGGAGGAACACAACGGCGACAACCTCGCCGCGGACTTGAAGGAGTTGTTTGGGCGTGGGGGGACGTACACTGATGTGAGGCTACTTTGCCTTTTTCTTTTTCTTTTTTTTTTTCTTTTTTCCCCTTCGTCTTTCCCTCCTTTCTCTCTTTCGACATGGGGTTTCGGGAGCGATGATGTGACTGAAAACATGTGTACTGGTATGTAAGAACATATGCGCTGACGACCATGCAGCCGTGGCACAACGTCTCCATTCTTAACGCCTCATTCCCGTCTTCAGTGCCAAGGAGCCGGAGCGAGCTGCAGACGACGAGCGCGTACCTCCTCCCGAGCTTTAAGTACGTGCCTTTCTTGCCACGTGTGAGCTTTGACAGCGTGCGGGCGCTGGCCAAGGGGTACCTGCTGCCGGAGAAGCTACACCCGGCGCACGACGCGCTGTCGCCGGTGCACCGGGACCGGCTGACGCGCGAGGAGGCGTACCGGTCGCTGCTGTACGGGGTGAAGGACGTCGAGGAGGTGATGGTGCTGATTTGCGGGCACGGCGGGAGGGACATGCGGTGCGGCATCACGGGCCCTATTCTGAGGGAGGAGTTTGAGAAGAGATTCGAGGGAGCGGGGGTGAGGGTTTTGAAGGGGGCTGTCGAGGTCAAGGAGGCGCAGGGGGTGGATGTCTTGGAGGGTGCGAGGGGAAAGGAGGAGGTCTCGGCGAGGGTCGGGTTGATAAGCCATATCGGCGGGCACAAGTTTGCGGGTAACGTTATCGTGTACATCCCGCCAGGGCTGAAGAATGCGGGAGGGGAGAAGCACCCTCTGGCTGGAAAGGGCATCTGGTACGGCAGGGTTGAGCCGAAGCATGTCGAGGGCATCGTCAAGGAGACGGTGCTCGGGGGCAAGGTGATTGAGGACATGTTTAGGGGCGGGATTGACCAAGATAGACAGATTTTGAGGCTGTGAGACAGAGCATGGTTGCGACGGTCATTTGTCAGGTTTAGTTTTGTATGAGTAGAAGGAAACCTGGTCATCTCTTGTAGAGCAATATACATTCGAGGTTCAGCATGCGGACTGCACAACGGAAAGACTGAGGTAGAAGAGTAGTCTATGGGCAGGATACTACAAGACACCAGGTCCATCGCGTGACCAAGCGATTGCCTCTTGATTAATGCAGTAAAGGCTACGGATAGCAAAGCCGGCTCGTGTTGTTATGCAGGGATCTTTTTTCCTGCTGCTATGATTCTTTTAGCCTTTCTCTAGGGTTGGCTGGCAGAAGCTCCCACAGCCATCCTGTGTAGGTCACCGAGGCACGTCAGTCCCGGGACTCTCTGTTGCAGCATAAAGCAGCTAATGTGGTCATTTGAATGCAACTTAACCGCCTGGCCCCTGGCTATCCTTGAAACAATTGGCGGAAAGTGAACGTAAACGCAACTGACCTGTCTCTAAAGACAACACGAAGCCTACGCTGAACCACTATTCCAAAGGACGTTATCGGATAACCACCGATCTCACGAGAAGGCGCGTACAAGCTGCTTACATATGTTCACAACTAATTTTTCTCTCGAAAAAAAGGGCACACAAGTTGCAACGCTGTGGGCCTGCTGCGTTTGGTTATCTACGTAGTCCGCAAGTATTCTTTGGTGTCTCTTTCGGTGTATTTCCCTCCGAATACTAGAATCTAACCGGACGAGGTCGTGGCAAATGATTGTGGGTTACCGTTGTGCCAGTCAGCGCCCATGGCGGCTTAGAGAGTAGGAATGGCTTGGAACCTCAGCATCGTCCGGCTGCCGAGAAAGCTGGACAGATTGACCTTGTCCCCTTTGGGGCCAGACCACACGGGAAGAGCATCTCAACCGGTATTTTTCCATATTATATTCCGTCACCTAGGTACCCTTTATCAGAATGGTGAGATCCCTCACTCAACACATACAGCCCATGATTATACGTAAACTAGACTATGATCGCCTGCTACGCGCTCTATTTCCACGAGTTCTCTCCACCCTATTTTCCAACGATAGTCTCTTTCGGTATGCTTTGGTAATGATCTCTCGTTTAATATTTTTTTGTTCTCATCGTTCAGCTTGGAATTACTGGCTATTGAGAGAGTTTGTGCCCCCTCAGCCAATTCTTGGCTTATTAGAATTCTATAATAAACTGCTCAGTCTCGACTCATCTGAATGACCTTATGAAAGCGTTTGCGAGAATCAGAGTTGAACCAGCAGATGATCCGGCACGGTTGAAAGCCCATCGTGACATATCCGGGTTCCAAAATAACAAACGAGGATTGTATTATTATAACAGCAGCTTGTTCGAGAGTCTGATGCAAACAGAGAGACATCAAAGGCGACCCCTTCCGCTTAGGGAAAATGATACTTCACTGCAATCGATGTATGGATATAGCAGGGTCTTTTCGCCGCACGAGCGCTCTAACTGGAATTAAAGACGTACAGGAACAGTTTGAGCACCGAAAATAAACCCCAGTTGGGCACCTCAAGCCATAGCTCCCCAGATGCGTTTCATTCGACAGATACACTTGCAACTGGCTCGAGCCCCAAGCTCAGTATTCGTCTACAGCGATGCAACACGGCCAAACATGTGGCAGCATGGTGTCTTGATTAATCCATACCAATCTGAAAACATGGAAAAACGCAACGAGAAACCCACTCTCAAGTTGACCACAATTTCAGGTCGGTGTAAGTGCTCTTGCGTGGACGAGGTTATCGCTCACGTGACTGTGCGATTTCCATTCTCGGTTCTGGTGGCTGATCGCATTTACCTAAACTTTTCATCAACTGGTCATCGTTAACCAGCATAATAACCTGGGGAAAAAAAAGAAGAAAAAACAACTGCAGAACTCAAAGTCAACTGAGTCATAGATGAATAGAGCTAATTTGCAGATGTGGTCTGCATTGTCAAGGTCTACGGCTGCCGGCGCGGCCCTCCGGCCATCTGCCCGTCGGTCTCTCATCCACACACGACGTCACCTCCGCGCCGCTCTTACACCCGGAGCGGCACTGATCCGGGGGACACCGGAGATGACAACAATCTGCCGCCAATTTCCGCGGCACTTTTCCAACTCCGGACAAGAACGGCCAGAACGCACCGTATCTACACACCAGCCGCCATCGACAAACCTCAAGCCCACACCCGCACACAAGAAAGCGTCCTTCATAAGCCCGCGCTATCTCCCTGTTCTCCTCCTTCTCGCCATAGGCGGAGTGGCGTGGGATTCCCAATGGCTCTTCCCCTCTGAGACCCTCCCGACCGACCCCTCAACGCAAACCGCCTTGGGCTCCGCTCGCAAATTCGTCCCCTTCACAGTCATGGCCCGCGACCCCGTCTCCCCGACGTCCTTCATCCTAACCCTCAAGCCCCCCTCCCCTTCTTCTTCCTCCACCCTCCCCATCTCCTCCCTCTGGCAGATATTCGATCTCTGGTGCGTCGAGGTGAAACAGCCCCAGATCCAAGTCGCGCGCGAATACACCCCCCTCCCCTCCCCGGACCCGGACACCGTCCGCCTCTACGTCCGCGCACTCCAAGGCGGCGAAGTCTCAACCTACCTCAGCCGCCTCGCTCCGGGCAACACCCTCGAGCTCCGCGGGCCCCACGGCGAGTTCGATCTCCGCTCCCGCCTCTCTTCCCGCGGCGACCGCGTCGTCTTCCTCGCGGGCGGCACCGGTATCGCGAGCGCTTTGCAGGCGGCACACGCGGTCCTCGCCCTTCCCGAGGCCCCGTCAATGACAATCCTCTGGGCGGTGCGCGGCCGCGACGAGGTCCAGCACGGGAACCACGTTCCCGCACCCAAGCCCCGGTCGTCATGGAACCCCTTCTCCCGGTCCGGTCCGAGCCCCCACCCCGAGGTCCTCTCCGCAGACCTCGCTGCCCCGTCGCCCATCACCAGAGAGCTCCTCGCCCTGAAGCGGGAACACGGTGACAGGCTCGATGTCCGCGTGGCGGTAGACCAAGAAGGCACGTCCGTCCACGCCGCCGACCTCGCCGCCGCGCTGGCGCAGCCCGGACCTCGTACTCAGACCCTCGGCCCGACTCACGCCGTCGAGGGTTGCGGTTTCCATTCCCAGGCCGCGCACGTCGGGATGGTGGACGGCGCGCCGAACGCAGGAAAGAGGGGCCTCTTCAAGGAAAGCGATTGCGCGTGCTCGCACGAGACGGCACCGGGGAAGAACGTGCTCGTGGTGTCTGGGCCCGAGGGCTTCGTGCAGGCGTACGCCGGCGCCAAGATCTGGCGCGATGGGGGGCAGCTGCAGGGCCCTGTTGGTGGGATGCTGGGCGCGTTGCGGAAGAGGGACCCGGATGTGTTGAAGGATTGGATTGTCCTGAAGTTGTAACCCTTGGAGGTTGGTCCTGAGAGACTTCAAGTGACCCGAGCACATTTGTTTGGTGGCACACTGTGTACATTAGAAAAACTTCATGAAGAGGACTGATCAAAAACCGAGAAGCGGTAATATTGCATAGCGCTGGCTAGTTTCTGGTCAATGCCGGCCCCATCCAAGACGAGGAACAAGATATGCCGTACAAAGTGAACAAGAAGGACCCCATCCGCTTAACTCCGCCTAATAATGCGAACACATCTCGCCTTTTGGGCCGTGGTTGCGGCCAGCCCAACGCCCAACTAAAGGCGTCACTTAAAATACAATCCAGATCCATAAAACGCTGATGCGACTTCTACGTGCTCTGTACTTTCCTATATGAGGGCGGTTTGACCGTCCTTCTGATGAGCTTCACTGCGTACGGGGGGATGAGCGATATCGCCCCGATGGCAAGGACACGCCAGATGAATCCCCTGCATTGTGGTCAGTGTTCGTCCTCTTGTCCCTAGTGGAAACATGAGCCGGGACTTACAGAGTGATAATAAATTGGAGGTCAAAGTAGCCACCGAGGAATGGAATGGACCCAACAAAGATAAGGAATGTGCCGACAAGAGAGATGATCATTATAGGATGCCATGTCGTGATTTCGATGGCGACCATGAGTAGTTCATTGAGTACCAGGACCGTGTAAGACACGGAAACCATTCTGGGCCCGTTGACTGTTGTAAGTAGCTGAGAGAGGCCTTGGATGGTGCAGCCCTGATAGATGGAGACGAGGACCCAGACGAAAAATGTCCGGTACGACAAGGACCGGCCGGACGTCAGCTCTTTGTAAAGTTCAGGGTAGAGGTTCGCCAGGTTCTCGTCAACATCCTTGTCAAGGACAAGGGATAGAACTGGGAAGGCCGTGTACACGGTGGCATAACCAACGAGAAGCCAGTCCTGCGAAGTAGTCAGAAAAAAGTACCTTGGTTTGGGTCGTTCATAGGGCCACCGACCTTGTAGAGTCCCTCAGGCTCGAATTTGATTGCGATGCTATACATCGTCTGACATACAGCGATAATTAATCCACGATGAATGACAAACTGAGCAAGTTTAGCGCTGCGTTTGTAACTGTTTCTTCCGTGCCAGACCAGCAACTTGGTCAAGTGGAAGAAATGCTCGATAGAGAAGTCGGCCGCCAAACTGGCCTGTCGACCCTCCTTGCCCACGATACCGACGCCAACGTCTGCTGCTTGAATCATGGAAACGTCATTTCCACCATCGCCGATGCAGCACACCCGCTTCTTGGTGTACTCTTTGATTAACTTCGCAATCTCCGCCTTTTGCGTCGGCGAACATCGGCAGGCGACAACGGTGGGAAGCTGCACGGCGACAGAAACGAAGTCGATCCGGAAATGATTGAGAAACAGGGCAAGACTCTCTCCATCAATAAGGAGGCATGAGTCTGTCTTCCCACGGAGGAAGTCCATGTGGTCTTGCGCTTCGTCCTTTCTCTTGAGCTTCGCCACAGTGTAAATGTACTGACCACGGGCGACTAGCTTGGAGCTGACGGCGACGCAGCGTGCTGTCTCAACCTTGTCTCCAGTCAACATCCAGATCTTGATGCCGGCATTCCTCAGCAACTCCAGGGATGGCTTGACATCCTTCTGGAGCTTGTCTTCGACACCAGTGACTCCAAGAAGCTCTAGGTCGCGCTCAAGGTATTGACCGACAACACGTTGCATTCCAGCGTCGCGCCCGGTGATGGCTATCGAAGCTGCCTGGTAGTTGCCCGAGAACTCTTGATACTGTTCATAAGACAGGCGTTTCCTCCCCACCACCAGTGTGCGCAATCCTTCTCGGGCCATGTTGGCGGTTTCCTCGTCAAGCCAGTCGTTCTCTGCCACAATGGAGCTCATGACCGTGTCGGCACCCTTCTGATAGAACCAGATCTCGCTGTCGGCAAGATTGGGCACAGTCGACTGAGCCTGCTCGTAGAATTGAACGATTATGCCCATGCGTTTCCCTTCGGAAGTAAAGGGGAAGACATCCAAAATGCGAACGCGGACAATCTCGCGGCCATTTTCTGTCGACTCAAGAATCATGCTTTGGCGGTCTCGATAAGCAAGGCGAAGCCCAACGGACTCAGTCCAGCGAACAATGGCAATCTCATCTGGAGAGGACGCCTGATACGAGACGACGGTCTTTCCGTCCTCCTCATCTGTCGTCGGTGTGACATTGTGGCACAAAGCCAGCGCCAGAACCACGTCCCGCACACGGGAACCAATCTCTCGTCTAGTGCGGGTCGCACCGATATTTGCTGAGCCGGCAAAGGTCGAAGACGGCGTGATCAGCACGGTTTGCGACGAAGGGTCTGTGGTGGGTTGAATGTAGAAGCCCTGCTTGACGTATGACGTGACCTCGTCCATGGCTTCGTTGGCATAGGAAACCGTTCCAACATGAATCTTCTTCATCTCCATCTCGTTCTGTGTCAAAGTACCTGTCTTGTCACTTAGAAGATACTCGATTCTGCCCAGGTCTTCCGGAATCGTGCTCGTTCGAACAACTGCCCCCGGAATCCCAGGGTCACGCTGTATGAACCACGAATATGCACTCTTGCCCATGTCGAGGTTGACACGCAAACTGATGGGCACGATGGTTGAGAAGAGAACCAAGAACCTCATGATCTTGATGTACCAGACATTCCCCTCGGTATTTTCGAAGCCTTCCAGGGCCACTAGGATCACTGAAAGCGCCAAAGTTAGGGCGCACAATATTTTTGTGAGAGAGTTGATCTCATACTCTAAAAGACCAGTTTTCGATCGTGAGGGTGCGGTAGACAGAGCCGATCTCGTCTGAGGCCCGGTGTACATGATGACAGCGAGAGTGGTAGCGTTGGAGGCAATGACCGTATTGGCCCAGGCGGTATTGTCAATTGACAAGGGCGCGGAGGTCCCGTCGCCTCCCTCGAGTGCTCCTTGCTGATTTTGCGCATCTTTTCTGGTGGGTAGCAGCTCGACTGTACCCAAAAACTCGTTGACCTTCCGGTCTGGCTTGCCTCCCGTGACACGAAGCCGAACAAACTCTTCGGTGGGCAGATTTTGTGACAATGCCGACGCTAGTCGCAGTTTCCAGTCTGTTTCTCCGTCAAGTTGATCGGTTCTAATGAAGGTCTCGCCAGTTGCACCGCCACTGCCGCCGCCGTCGCCCTTCTCGGCCTCCTTGCCCTTGGATGTCTCTCCAACCGGCTTATGCTGCTCGTCCTCTGTATCAACCAGCAAGGATTCCTCTTCGACGATCGTTTCCATAGCGGGTGGCGCGGCCGGTGTTTCGGCAGTGATGCACTTAAGAATGACAACGTCTGCGGGGACTCGCTGGCCCTTGCTCAGCTTGAGGACATCGCCTACTTTAAGGTCCCGGGACTTCCGGCTGACTTCACGAACAAACGAGGATTGTTGCGTAACAACACCGTCTCCTTCTGCTCGTTCTTCCTCCTCTTGTATGTCCGAGAGCCTGTCCCGGCTGTTAACCGAGTTCTTGCCCCTTTTCCGCATCGAGTCCGACTTGAGCCTCTTGTGGGATCGTTGCGAGGATGAAAGGCCGTGTCCCGGCTCTTCAAATGTCAATACGGTGTATTCCTCCGCATTGGCCTCGTTATCTCTTCTTCTTCGTTCGATATCGTCATAAGCTTCCTTTCCCATGGTAATAAACAAGACCATCGCCAGAGGGGCAATGTATGTCGTGAGATAGCCGATTCGTAAGGCCGGAATTGCTTGTGATAGTGCCACCAGCAAAAAGTACATGTTGAAGAAAAAAGAAAACTCGTTGTAGAGAGTAACGGGTAAGAATGTCAGGGCGGTGTATTTAGCGTTAGATATGAGATTCGGGGGGAACCTCGTCGTCTGAGAGGATCCTACAACAACAAGACGGGCGCTGGATGGATCGTCTTCATCTTGGCCCTGAGCCTCGTCATCGACGCTCTCTTTGGCTCCAGTGTTGGACATGAAGCTCGGTAGACGCAGATTGGAGGTGATGCGCTCGAATCTGTCTCCAGCAAAGGAGCGGCGCCTCGGGGGCCAGCCGTTCCTAGGGAGAAGAGGCGAGTCGTCGTCGGAACCAGAATTCCCATCCCTATACCTTGAAGAGGAAGCTTCGGAATCCCCCAAAAGGGCTTGGGCGTCCTCGCTGGAGCCATCGCGATTCTGGCCAAGTTCTCCGTATCCCCTGGCCTTTTGACCGGCTCTACGTGAGCCCCCCATGCGTAGATTACGCAGCGCTATACGTGGTGATCGATGTTCGGTAGTTTGATGGTCGTTACGGGTGAACACAGAGCCGCGATTGGTGGTCGTTGTCGCAGGGTCAAGCTCCTGAATGTCGAGATCAAGGTCTGAATCGGAATCGTTCGCTGGGGAGCCTGGCGGGTCCGCGGAACGGTGTGAAGTTGGGGAAGGCATCCCGCCCGCATTGGGAGTATGGATATGCAATGCGCAACTTCTAAGAAAGCGCAGCGAGGGCAAGAGACGTCGTGATCAGGTTCGGTTGGAGGTTCTTGTGCTGTTCCTCGAGGAGCTGCATTTGATACCGCTCAGTAGCTTCAAGTAGCTTCGGTGGGATAGGATTGGTAGCGGATGGCGCGGACGCTGAGTGATTCCCAGCTACAGCGTACGCTTTGATAGCCGAGTCATCCAGGTTGGAAAGTACCTAGATGGAGTGCTGGTATGTCGGCGGGTACGTTTTGTCTAGGTAGAGGGGATGATGTTCTGGACAAGTAGCTTGGTGTCGCAAGCAACGCCGATAAACCAGCGAAGTCACGTCGCGACTGAGGTCTCTCAAGCCGGTCGGATGGATTGCTGGGTCATGGAACTGGGAATGCGCTGCTCGTTGTCTCGTATTAACTGGTTGCGCCCAAGGTACCTAGATGGCAGCAATAGATAGGTAACCGAAGATACTCCACAGGACGCTTGGGTGTCGCTTTGCAATACAAGACGCAGCCGCGTGGCCTCTAGTCAGCTGTAAATTCGTCTGCGTGAACACGTCAGGCGGGGTGTTGGGCCTTCCCTTAGGGTGCTAGTAGCCCGCTGTAAGGCAACCAAGGCATCTGGATTACAGAGAGCCCAGCAGCCTGTAAGGGACCTCTATGGCACCCGCAGTAGACCCTTAGGCCCACAAGTGTCATAGTGGCCTATCGTCCACATCTACGTAATACACATCTGACACAACATTCGCTCCGCCACGGCGCATTGGCTGGCAGATATCATCGTTCATTGAAGCTCAATGCTCTCGTTTGCCTTGTTTTGTTTTGTCAAAAGGGCGAGTTATATCTCAATGCTCTGTAAGGTATATGACATGGCGCTCGTCTTCAAACATTTTTGGCAGTACAGCGTAATGAAATGAATTAATAGAAGATGACAACGACAAGCCCAAGCCCGTCAAACTAGCTGACCTGCGCCTTCTGCGTCCGGAGGATCTTCGGCTCTCTGGCATGGAGATGGACGCCACTTGCGCCTTCTCGACGCTAGTACACCCTTTGTGGCCAGGCTTGATGGAATCGGCCAAAAGAGAGGGGGGGGGGGGAAAAACAACGGAAAGCCAAGGAGCTCTGAGTGGCGGCATTTCCAGCCAGTGCGCTGAGGTGACGGGCTCGTAGTTTTATTCTGGCAGCCAGGACCGACCGTGACAACCTTACTGATGTGGAGTCAAGCCACAGGTATCCGTACTCTGACGATAATAGGGGGACAGTACTTGTGGAATGTATCTTCCTGCACCGAACCAATCCTTGTCATACTCAGTCCTCATCGTACCTGCCAGCTTGCACCTTGGTCTTTAGGCCTCGAATGCTCATTTAGACTTTCTTCCAACCAGCAAAACGCCTTCCACGTCTTCTAATCCTCCCGTCACCCTCGACCCACCAACTGTCAAGTTCAGCTCACCTAGCTCAGCATGGAGTTTGTCCTTGTGTATTCTATCTAGACTTCTGCTTCTATTGTACATGTGCGTAAAACTCCCTTTTATCGTTGGCTCTATCCTGGTCGTCGCGTTGGTGTCAAAAACCCCTGGAATCGCGTCTGTTCTGATGCTGACAATCTTTACATAGCTGTTCATTTCAGCCCTTGAACTCCTCGTCGCGCGAATCTGTATGAATCAATCTAATTAGAACAACATCATGACTTCAAACTCCGCAAATGCATCATGGCATCCGGCTCTCATGCCCAATGCTACTGGTGCCATTGTCGATGCGAAGTCAGACGCCTTGGGTCCTTCAACTACAGCCTTTGATACTGTGCCGTTGGCTGGCAATAAGTCCTGCGAACAAGTCGAGTCTACACCCCAGTCACCACAGGTGGTAGAGAAGAGACTGGAAGAAACAAGCAACTTATGGGCTGTTGCCGACGCAACCCAGGACGAATCCGACGATTGGCCTGTCTTCGATGCCCAGACGACAGATTCCCCCGTCAAATCCGATGACCCCCCCGTCAAGTCTCCTGTCTCTTCCGATATCCCCGAAACTGAGTCCACGCAGGAACGTGTTCCTGAAGGAAACCGTACGGAGCCCGAGTCCGTACAAGAACCCGCGCCGGAGGAAGACCGCACAGAGCCTGAAAATGCAGTCGAGAGTGCCAAACCGCCTGCGCCTACACTAGGCCATACCAGTACAAACTCGTTTACGCGGACCGTTTCTCATGAGGTGAACTGGGACGACGATCAAGATACCGAATGGACCCTTTCCCGAACTGATACCGATCCCTTCAAGTTCATGCCACCAAGCGACCGAACGAACTCGTTTCCTCCCGTTCCGCCCATAGCCGGAGCTGGTACATCCGCCCCTGCAACGGAGCAGCCTCTTCCGTCGAACCAGGTAGAGGAGTTGATGAATGACATTGAGAGCACACCGGAACTCTTCGACGCTGACGGTCACGATGAGAAAACAAACGCTTCAGCTAGCTTTGATTCTACATTTGGTGCCGAAGACAATAAAAACGACCATTTCATTGGCCGCGATGCGACTCTTGCCGACCAAGAGTCGCGATACGAGGAAGGAATTCCTTTAATTCCTCACACAGAGACCAACGCTGAAGCACCCCGTCCTGCGCAGAAGTTGGAGGGCTTTGGCCAAGACGGCTCCGGCGAAGATGACTTTTTCAGCCAGATCCAGAATTCGAACAGCGACGATTTCCCGGATTTCGCCGGAAACCAGCCTCTTGAGCGCAAATCCACCATGCAAGTTCTAGGTGCCATGGATACCTCTGCGCCATCTAGAGAAGATACCCTTGAGGACATGTTGGAGGAAGAAGAGGAAGATGCTGGCGCAACTAATCAGCCCACAGAGATCTCCGCTGGCCCTGAAGCTGCCTCGGAGACCCTGCTTCCTAGTGATGCGGAAGAAACTGAGGCGAAGTCGACCGACGATATTGCCGCCAAATGGGAGCAGGCTTTTGCGGACGAAGATGACGAGGACTTCTTGCTTGACGACATAACTGACGAAGCCGGAGAATCCAAACCGGTGGATCCTGCGGCCTTCTTTGGCAGCGACGACGAGGGTTTCCTTGAGGATGACGACGAGCCGCAACCTTCAGCTTCTGTCGTTGCCCCGGTTCAATCGCAGTCTTCCAATACCCAAGGGCGATATACACCGCAGGTGCCTGCTGCATTTCCTCAGCAAGCCGCCCCATCTCCGTATGCACCGGGCACGCAAGCCGCGTCGTCGCCGTTCTACCAGCCACAGACACCGACCACGCCGTTTCCATCAGGCACGCCGTTTGGAGCTCAACATGCGCCACCATCCGCCCCTTATACCGCCCAACAGGCGCGACCCGAGCCCCCCAAGGCGCAAAGCTTCGCGGCACAGTCCAAGGGTGGTTATACGTCGCCGTATGATCTTCCGATGGAAGTGGTCGTACCCAAGAAGCGAGCGAGCACGCAGCAACTTCCCCGTAGTCCGTCAACCGGACCGTCTTTGGCTGCTCCTCCCAGAAGCTCCAGTATGCAAGCCCACACTCCACCTCCGCCAAAAGCTGCTACTTCCAGTGCTTCGTCCCCAACCTTGGCCCAGGCAGCGCAGCCACCACAGCCAGGCAGCAAAGCCGTACCGGCCCTTCGAAACAAGGAGAGTTTCTTCGAGGACCTGCCTGTGGTCTCTAAGCCAAGATCCGCCTCGCGGCAGAGCTACCGCGCTTCTTCGCCCTCTCAGCCCGTCCTACCGCAGCCTCTAGAACCCCCTACACAGTCTCAACTTTCCCCATCGCCTCTGTCCCCACCTATGGCCTCGCCTTATGCACCCAATATCCCTCGCTCGGCATCTGGGGGCATTCCAAATCTTGTGCCCGGTGAGCGCGTCAATCCATACGCACCCCAATCAACGCACCAGCAGGCACCTGGTATTCCCAGCAACGCCAGATACTCGCCTGCTCCTCCGTCTGCACCGACGACCAACGGAGCCAACCGTCCTCCGGCGGCGAGTAGATACTCGCCTGCCCCCACGGTGGCGAGGCCTCCCGTGCCTTCCTTCCATTCTACGCCCCCTTCTGTGCTGCCACACCTACCTAGAACGTCAAGCCCGTTGGCCCACTTTGAGGTTTCTCGAGAGGTGCCTACGGCCAACGGTGATCATGGTCAAGAGCGGAGATCAAGCTATAGTGTTGAGCCGAGAATCACGAGGGTGCCGTCGCTTCCCACAACGCGCGAGGTCGAGGAAGAGGACGACTTAAAGCCTTCGCAGTTGAGCCAAGCTGGCAACGGGATGCCTGCTGAGTCCCGGTACAGTCCAGCACCTCCGATGGCAGCAAGACAGACCCCGCCGCCTTCATCGCACGGCCCTCCTGTGCATTCCGTATTGTCGCCGTCTAAACGATCTACTTCAAACTATATGCCGCAGGCCGCGGTTCACGATTCGCCTCCAGACAACCGATTTGCCCCGCCTCCGAGGTCTCAGACACAGTCTCCAGGGTCGTCTCATGGAGCTCGTCCGCCGTCACAACCCTTGCCTCGCCCATCTTCGGTGCACAGCCCGACATCGCCTCGAGCGACTCGAGTGTTCCAGCCGACCCACGCCCCTGTTTCCCGCCCTCGGGGACCGTCTCAGACTTTCAATATGATCGCGCCCACTGATGGCCGCGAGAACGATGCTCTGCAGAGATGGAAGGGTGCACCTATTATTTCATGGGGAGTTGGCGGCGCAATTGTTACGTCGTTTCCCAAGAATGTGCCGCGTTACGGTATTGGCCAATCCACCCCATCAATCATCCGTAGTCCGGGTGAAGTTCACGTCAAGCATGTGAAGGACATCCAGCCGCTTGAGGAGCGACTGGCAAAGTTCCCTGGACCATTGCGAGGAAAATCCAAGAAGAAGGAAACTATTGCCTGGTTAACTTCTGGCATTGAGACACTGGAGAGGGAACTGCCCCACCTGGCGTTTCATACCCAGCTGTCTCATGAGCACAAACGTGCAGTTGAAAGAGTGTTGCTGTGGAAGATTCTGAAGATCTTCATTGAATTCGACGGTGTCTTGGAAGGTGCCGCTTCAGTTGACAAAGCTGTGAGAGACGTTCTGTCGCCTGGCCTTACTGATGCTGAAACCGAACAAGCATCTAGCTATGGTGCAGGTCTCGGTGCCGATGTGCTTCACGACTCGTCTTCAACCCAGTTAAAGGCAGATGCTGTTGACTCATCTACGATGGACCAAATCCGTAAACATCTGCTGGTCGGCGACAGAGAAAAGGCGGTTTGGGCAGCTGTTGACAAAAGACTTTGGGGCCATGCAATGTTGATCTCCAATACTGTGTCTCCGGATCTGTACAAGCAAGTGGCCCAAGAGTTCGTTCGGAAGGAAGTCAACTACCCTGGGCACACCAACGAGTCTGTTGCTGCGCTGTACAAGGTCTTATCTGGTAACTTTGACGATTGCGTTGACGAGTTGGTGCCTGCCCATGCTCGTGCTGGCTTTCAGCTTGTCAACACAGCGTCATCGACTGGGCCGAGCAAAGACGCGACTGAGGGGCTCGACAAATGGAGGGAGACCTTGGGCCTAGTCCTGAGTAACAGGAGCCCCGAGGACATCCGCGCGCTGAATGCTCTGGGCAACCTTCTGTCCTCCTATGGACGAGCCGAAGCTGCACATGTTTGCTTCCTCTTTGCCAGGAAAGTGACCCTCTTCGGAGGTCTTGATGATGTCTCCTCTAACTTCGTTCTCGTTGGTGCCGACCACAAGACACAAGGAGAGCAGTTCGCCAAAGAAACGGAAGCTCTACTGTTGAGTGAAGTGTACGAGTACGGGCTGTCGCTCTCAGGGGGGTCAACTGCCGGTGTACCCCACTTGGCCGCATACAAGCTTCAACATGCCTTGACGTTGGCCGAGTATGGCCTCCGCGATAAGGCACTGCAATACTGCGAGGCAATCGCCAGCTCCATATCCGCACAAACCAAGAGGTCCCCTTACCACCATCCGATTTTAGAGACGGCTGTAGAGAACCTGAGGATGAGACTTAGGCAGGCTCCCAAGGAAGAATCGTCTTCGTGGATTACGAAGCCCAGTATGAACAAGGTCTCAGATTCGGTATGGAACCGCTTCAACAAGTTTGTGGCTGGCGACGAAAACGACGGTTCTGCCGCGGGAGGGTCCGCCGAGGGCGGCGTGGAGTCTGGGCCCTTTGCACGACTTGCTGGCGGCACACCCACCATTAGTCGATCGCCTTCGGTGACCAACTTCGAACCGATATACGGAGCCGGTACCCCCAACTTTGCTGTCGGCTCTCCGCCTACTGCACCTCCCGTACCTGCCACTAGAGCTGCATCTAGGTATGCTCCGGCCTCGTCCCAGGCGCCCGTCGTTCCGAGTCCCTACGAGCCAGGGTCTGGATATGCGCCTGCGACCGCTTCGGTCGGGCGTTCATCCAATGAATTCTCTCGTAACCCCTATGAACCGAGGTCCTCGATGGAATCTCAGCATGGGCAAACGAACGGTGGTTATGTACCCCAGACCCCGGTATCAACTCAGGGCTACACGCCTTTCAATGTCGGCAATGGCCAAGACAGTCAAGCGAATGAGCCGTACGGCGCAAGCCAAACACCTACGGTCCCGGCGGTCGATGAAAAAAGCCAAGCTCCTATGGAACCTAACCAGCAGTCTCAAGCAGCTCTGTCCAGTCCTGGTTACCAGGCCCCCTCGTACGGTTATGAGCCACCATCGATGGTGCCAAACGAAGATCCAGAGCCTACACCCGAGAATGGTGCCAGCAACGGCGGCTACGAGCCTCCCACTTACCAGCCGTACAGCTACGAGCCTCCATCGTACAATGCTGAGCCTAGTGATGATGATGAAGCGTCGGAGCGCAAGCCGAAGCCCAAGAGTTTCATGGATGACGACGATGACGACATCCCTGCTCTCAAGGCGCCCCAGTCTGACGGCAAAAGCAAGTCCGAGAAGGACAAGGAGAATGAGGAAATGTTCAAGAGGGCGGCCGAAGAAGATGGTGAGCAGTTCATTGACGAAGTGATGATAGAACACGCTAACAATCCGCTCAGCTAAGCGCGCGGCGGCTGCTCAACAGCAGTCCAAGAAGGGTTGGGGCTTTGGTAGCTGGTTTGGCGGCAGCAAGAAAGAGGCCAGTCCCGACCCACAACAGCCCAACAAGCCTGTCAGAGCGAACTTGGGCGAGGCCAGTAGCTTTGTGTACGACCCTGACCTCAAGCGATGGGTGAACAAGAAGGCAAGGGCAGAGGCGACCCAAGCGAAGACAGCAACACCACCTCCGCCAAAGGCCGGCCCCCCGTCTAGCACGGGGACGCCGCCACCCCCGCGCACAATGACGCCGCCCATGGGTCGGGCAAGCGCACCTCCTGGAGGCCCTCCCGGCCCCGGACTTGCTAAGGCGGCATCCCAAGAGAGTCTTGGCGTACCGCTTGGTTCGCGACCCCCGGGCATGATTCGGTCAGTTTCAAATACCAGCGCTGCCGGTGGACCTCCCAGCGGACCTCCGAGCCGACCTGCTACGAGTATGAGCAACGCTAGCAGCATCGACGATTTGCTTAGTGCGGCGGGCCCAAGGAAGCCTGGAGCAAAGAAGGCGAAGAAGGGTGGGAGATACGTCGATGTCATGGCCAAGTAGGAGAGAAATGCCTGGGTCGGAATTTGCATACTTACGTGCCATCGATGGCAGCGGTTCGATGAACGGCAACGATGAAATGTATCATAGACTTTATACTATCAGCCTTATAATAGTGGGATCTTGTATGCCCGTCTCTAACGTGGAAATGAACTGAGCGGGCTATATTTCAATACGGACGTTTCACGACATAGCCAAGAGGTACTGAACCTGCGTGTACGTACGCGCTGTCGTCCGGTCTGGTTTCTACTTGATTGACATATGGCGCATCTGAAGACGGATGCTGTGTGAATGAGGAAATGCACAAGATTGAAGGGGAACAAAAAGTTTTGAAAGGGACGAGACTCGAACTCGCGCGGGTTGCCCCACCAGGAAACAGATGTTAAGCTGACCTTAAC
>MPGH01000185.1:514419-615709 GCA_001937105.1 Colletotrichum chlorophyti
GCCATAACCAACTCGGCCACCCTNCTCGTGGCTATGATGGATCTCCTCAAAATCAAACTTATGTTTTTAGTTTGTCAGATCCGGTGCCGCGCTGTGGCCCCGCACGGATATGCACCACCAGTTCAACAGGCACCTTAACCGGAAAAAGGACCCTCATCGGAAAGGTGGGTCACCTTCAGTGTCTCTATCCATACGACTGAAGGATTCATAACCACGACATCTGTGCCCACTTACCAAGTCTCTGCTACGATCCTTAACATATATTTATAGGTAGCGTATCACTTGCTCATGGTATTACATTCTCACGGATGAACGGACAGATTGGTCGCCGAGACCCTTGTCCCTTTTTCCCATTTAGCCGCGATTGAACCCCTCCCCCTCAATCTCCACCCCCACTAAACCCCAGCATGGACCTACGGGAGCCCTCCCATTCTCTCCAAGCAGACAGCAAGCTCCTTGACGATCTTGTCCGCCCTCGAGCAAGCTATCATATTGGGTGAAGCTACCTTAGAGCTGCCCCACCATCATATCGTCCCGGATCTAATTGCATGGCTGCACGGCACGGCGAAGTCGCCAGTCTTGTCGAGCCATGGTGGCCGGGTTAATTCAAGAGCGAGCCAGAGCATTGAATGCTGGTCATGACATTTGAGGATCCCCGCCCATTTAGCACTCGCGTATCCTATTCCTTCTCTGTTTTTCTCTCTTCTTCTCTGTGTTCACATATCTATCATCCTTCTCTCCAAAGGTTGTTCTTTGGCAGCAAGTTATCGTACAATATGGAAGAACCCAAGACTGGCCTCGTGCTTGGCTACGATGGCGCCCATCCTTTTTCCAAAGTGAAGCTCAGCGACAGGGCATCGGTGCAAGAGCTTCTCCGAACCCTCCTCGATCCGCTCGAGCCCTTCTTTTCTCCGCAGAAAGCCCGTGTCAAATGTCCCGGAGGGACCGCGGTGAGATTCGACCAGACTGCCTCCGAAGTCGAGGGCCTCCTTCGCCCGATTTGGGGCCTTGCTGCTCTCCTCGCCGGCGGCGGCGAGTATCGTGGTACCGAGTGGTGGATTCAAGGCATCAAGACCGGCACCGACCCAAAGAGCCCTGAGTACTGGGGACATCCGAGGGACAATGACCAGCGCATGGTGGAAATGTGCCCCCTCGGTACGGTTTACTCCTATTGTAAAGGTTTGCTGAGCTGACCGACAACTCGGCAGGCTTCTCTCTTGCCGTTGCTCCCACTATCTGGGAGAATCTGTCCGAAGAAGAACGCGTTAACGTCGAGAATTGGCTTGGAAACTCGATCAACGAGAAGAAGTGAGCAACCGCAGACACCGATGGCTTCAAGTTCGATGCTAACAACACCGTCTAGCATGCCTAATACCAATTGGCTCTGGTTCCGTGTCTTCGCCAATCTAGGTCTCAAGAAGAATGGAGGTAAATTCTCGCAGGAACGTCTGGATGCGGACATCAAGCATCTCGATACCTTCTACCGGGGTGGTGGCTGGTCCAACGACGGGCCAGAGGGGATTCATCAGATGGACTATTACTCGTCGAGCTTCGCTATCCAGTTCCTTCAACTTCTCTACGCGAAGCTCGCTGGCGGTGACGAGCCAGAGCGAGCCGAGGAATTTCGCAAGCGCGCCCAGATGGTAGCGCTCGATCTCGTCCACTACTTTGACGAGGAGGGCCGAGCTATTCCCTTCGGCCGCAGTGTCGGCTATCGCTTCGCCATGGTGTCCTTCTGGGGCGCTCTCGCCTATGCCGGTGTCGAGCTGCCTGAACCCCTCACATGGGGCATGGTGAAAGGCATCGTCCTGCGGCACCTACGGTGGTGGCAGACGCAGCATGGCATGTGGAGCCCGAGCGGAACGTTGACAATTGGTTACTCGTACCCAAACATGTATATGGCCGAAAACTACAACAGCCCCGGAAGCCCGGTCAGTATCTGAGAGTTCGAAGTCGATTGATTGGCTAACCTTCGCTAGTACTGGGCCTGCCTTGCCTTCATCTGTCTCGCCGTGCCCGAGGACCACCCCTTCTGGACCTCTGAGGAGGAACAGGCCTGGAGCGTTATCCCAAAGATCAAGTCGCTCCATCAGCCTGGTCACATCATGAGCAACGTTGGCGGGCACTGCATGTTGTTATCTTCTGGCCAAGCATGCAGCTACCCAATGAAGGGTACACACGCCAAGTACGGTGGATTCGCCTATTCCAGCGCATACGCGTACTCGGTTCCTCCCGGATTGCTTTCTCTCGAACAGTATGCTTTGGCCTCGCAGCTCGGTCTATCGGACGACGGAGGAGAGTATTGGAAAACACGACGGCTCTCGCAGTATGCCGGAATCGAAACCAGGGACGACAAGCCGGTACTTGTGTCAGTGTGGAAGCCATTCGTGGATGTCGAGATCAAGACAATCTTGGTCCCCCCCGAAGAGTCCACTCCGAACTGGCACCTCCGGATTCATCACATCAAGGCCGGTCGAGAGGTCATGACGGCCGACGGGTCCTTTGCAATTGTCAATGAAAATTCGACAAACGGCCGATACCTGGACCTTTACGACGCGGCGGTTGGCGAGGGCACATCACCAAAAATTATTGGCAATTATGACACCAACACACCCGAGGGGCTCGCCAAAGGCAAAGATGGTTCTTTCGCAGTCTCCAAGGGAGCTGTGGGCATCAAAGCGCTTGAGAATGCGATTGAGCGGACGGCCAACCTCGTCAACGCAGACCCTAACTCGAACCTTGTTGAAAACCGCACGACCATCCCAACTCTACAACATACCATCAAAAAGGGCGACGCAGTATGGTACATCACGGGCATATACGCCAAGCCAAGCGGCGAGGGCGTCCCCAAAGAAAGCTACCTGGACGGCTGGGAGAAGCCACCTGCAATTCCTTCTTGGCTCGAGGCAGAGATGAGTGCTTCTTGAGGAGCCCATTGCTGGGATAGCTTGGCTGGCGATCCGCTGCGCCGCTCTAGGAACTTGAGGGTGTCCCGGATGCTCGATGGATTGAGGATTTTCCACGAATGCGGGGTGATCTAGCAAGCCACCCTCGTGCTTCTTGGGCTGTGCAAAGCTAGGAAAGCTTTTCCATGGTTGAAATCGGCGGTCTTTTCGATTCTTGTATGTATGTACAAGCTTTACTGGGCATGCATTCTGGACTCTGTTGAAGCCTTTCGCCTATCGAAACATGAGAACTTGCAATCCAATACCCAAATACGTACGGCAGTAATGAGGCATCAAAACTGAACGGTTCCCGAAGGCTCCGCACGGTTCCTCTCGGCCTGCTCGTTTTCTCCAGAGCCAGATCAAATCTTTTCGGCCAGTCAAATACAGACGATTCTGCCAGCTTACACGGTTCGACAAGCTCGCCCGTTGCATAGTTCTGGGTCCCAGCTGACTGGTACCGACACTGGGCCTGGTCGGTTCACGGTAAGGTACACTAATGCAAGCGATCATTCATCCCCCGCATTCTGGCTAAAGTTAGTCAAGTACAACGGCTGAAGCGGGGACGAGACATCGCCGCGGTCGATAAGCTCATCCACGGTGGAGTGCCAATGCAGCGCAGGCCAACTGGGCTCTTGGTATTATGCTACCTTAGCTTACTTTGACTCCCTCTCTGCGATGGGTAGCTGTTGGTTTACCTCTAGCATGGGGATCGTGACAGCACTCCTTCTTTCGTATACACTGTTTAGAAGGCGAATCCCCCCCAGGAGTAAGAAGACGCACTGGTCGCCAAGAAGAAATATATAAACAGGCGCCGCCAAAAGCCACGACCTCTTCTGGAGAGGAACTGTTGGTGGGCTGATTTCCTCCGCCACTGAGATGAGAGCAGAGACATGGCTCCTCCGGTTTATCGCAGTTCCTTGAGACACTCATCCCCAGGATTCGAGGCTTCTTGGCATTGGGTGCCGCGACCTATTGGGATAGAGAACAGACAGCACGCCCAGTATCGTCCGGGCGTACTCGAAGGCTGGTATCAGACCTGATCGTCAGACCTGGATCCCAATCTTTGTTCAATCTGCGGAGAAGAACGTCCCATGGCCAATGGTTCGAACAGCTTTGTAGCTATGGTGGTGGTGAAACCCATCTGCATGGTCTGCGGTATGGCAATCGGTGGTTGGCCTGGTCGGGGGTAGCGATGACACCCATATGACCCTCGTGGAGGGAGGGAACCGTACTACCTCCTGTCAACACCCACCCTCAATTCAGCCACATCACGCAGCCTGGCGACGAGCTACCAATATCAGAAATTACTTTTTCTTGGCCAAGATGAGGTTCGAACTCTACCCACGCTGCGATGGCAATATGGACATAAATATGTTGATCTCCTGCGATATTCTGGACCGAATGCTACCTCGTTTCCCTCCTGTTCATCCAAGCCGAGAACGAGTGGGTTTGGCACCAGAAACACAACATCGAGCACTCACTACTCTTCCAACCAAGCCCCCTTACCTCCATCACCATGGCTATCGCCAGCTTCCTCCGTCGAATCGTTAAGAACGATGCGATGAAGGAGGACCCCGTGGAGATCTACGGATGGAGAGTCTTCGCTCTCGCCTGTGCTTGTGAGTATCAGACGAGCTCCTGCGCGCTCTGGTACATCCAAGATGCTAATCCAAATGCTTTTCGATAGCTTGCTTCGGTGGTATGCTCTTCGGCTGGGATATTGGAGGTAAGTCCCCGTACTCTCCCCGCCGTGAAAACCAGGGCAGATACTAAATATGTCAAAAGCCATCGGCGGCGTTCTGGCCATGGAAGCAACCCAGAAACAGTTCGGCTACTTCGATGCCTCCAAGGCCGACAAGTCCAACCAGGACCAGAATATCGTCTCAACTCTTCAAGGAGGATGCTTCGCCGCCTGCCTCATTACCCCCTACCTAACTGATAAATTCGGTCGTCGCTGGTGTCTCATCGTCACGGGTATGTGACCACCCTTTCCGTTCCCTTGGATTCAGGGACCGGTCATAAAACCATGCTGACAGACGAACTACTGCACAGGTATCATCACCACTATCGGTGTTGTCTTTCAAGCCGCGTCTGCTGAGCACGGAAACCTCCCGCTCATGTTCGTCGGCCGCTTCGTAGCCGGTCTCGGCGTTGGTGCCGCCTCGATGCTCACACCCCTTTACGTCTCTGAATGTGCCCCGCGCGCCATCCGCGGAGGCTTGACGGCTTTCTACCAGCTATTCATTGTCACAGGTATGTATACGATCACGAAGAAATTGAAATGATTATGACTAACGCCCCTATTGGCACGATGTTGGCATTCTGGATCAATTGTGAGTTTCCCCCCCTACGTGACGTGGTCATGAATTTTCAGTTATGTGCTAACATTTTCTCAGACGGCAGCCTCCTACACATCAAAGGCAAGGCCCTCTACGCCGTCCCACTCGCCCTCCAAGCCGTACCCGCCGTGCTGCTATCCATCGGTATGTTCTTCTGCCCAGAGAGCCCCCGCTGGTGCGCCAAGCAGGACCACTGGGAGAAGACCAAAGACATTCTCGTGCGGCTTAGGGGCCTGCCGGCGGACCACACTTATGTCCAGGGCGAGATCAACGAGATGTCTGAGCAGCTCGAGTCGGAGCGGCGACTTGTCGGCGACGCCACGGCCATGGCGCTTCTCAAGGAGATGTGGCTTATTCCCGGTAACCGGAAACGTGCCATCTTGTCAATTTTGTTGATGATTTGTCAGCAAATGGCTGGAGTGAACGCCATTGTAAGTTTTGTTCAATTATTCTTCTGGAGGAGTTTGTTGAAGAGTTGTGTTGGAAGTGTTTTGAAGTATCGCGGATGTTGTGATGGAAACGTCGTGGAAGTATCATGGAGGTGTTGTGGAATTGGCTTGTTTGCTGACGTTGCTATGGTAAGAACTACTACGCACCACAAATCTTCAAGAACCTCGGCATGAGCGGCACCGAGTCCTCCCTCTTCGCGACGGGTGTCTACGGTCTCGTCAAGGTCGCGGCATGCGCAGTATTCTTGACGTTTGTCGCCGACTCTCTCGGTCGTCGGTGGAGTTTGATTTGGACGGGTTTCGCGCAGGGCCTGGCCATGTTCATGGTCGGAATCTACGGGCGTGTTAGCCCGCCGGTCGAAGGACAGCCTGTAAGTCGTCTGACGTACTCCTGTCGTGCCTGCGGAGCGCGTTGCACGAGGAGAAGCTGGCCAAAGTAAAGAATGTGTTCCGCTGACTAAGTGTTGGTTAACCAGATCCCCCCGTTCGGCTACGTCGCCATCACTTGTATCTTCCTCTGGACCGTCTTCTTCCAGTTCGGCTGGGGACCGTGCTGCTGGATCCTCGTCTCTGAGATCCCGACGGCCCGACTGCGCGCCATGAACGTCGCGCTCGCGGCGCTGACGCAGTGGTTGTTCAACTTTATCATTGCCAGGACCGTGTTGACGATGCAGTTGACGATGGGTTACAAGGGCTACGTAAGTTTCTTCTTACTCTCCCTGCGTTCTAAGTCGATATGACGTATATTGCGTATGAACTGACATGTTTCCCGAAAACAGGGCATGTTCTTCATGTTCGGCTCTTTTGGTTTCGCCATGGGACTCTTTGTCTACTTCTTCATCCCCGAGACCAAGGGTCTGAGTCTGGAGAAGATGGACGAGCTGTTCGGTGTCACGCAGCTGGTCAAGAACGTTGAGGACGAGCCTGAGGCTCGGGTTGGTAGCATCCATGAGGAGCCTGTTGAGAAGCGTCAGTGAGCTAGCTACCTTAGGGGGGAAGGGGAAGGCCGTGGTTCAGCGGACGGTTTATTGTGGTGCTGTTATTTGGCTTGATATTGAAATTTGGTATGATATCCTAGTGTTTTAACACAGTCGTTCTTGCCCAGTAAATAAGTTTTCGCGGTTGGAGACGGAGACTTTTTTTTTCTTTGTTTCTGTGACAGCATGATCTGCCTCCGTGACATCTCATCTCGGGACTACACTCGCCAGTTATATATTTCCTAGGGGTGTCGTTTACTACATCCTCAGTTTCTCCATTATCCAGCCAACTCTGAAGAGTCCCCTCTGCGATCGATGAACGCTCGTCTAGGCTAGTTAGGTAGAGCAGAAGACCTTTTTCTTATTCGCTCTTATGCTGTGTTCCTCAATGGCCAAGCTCTTGTTCAATTAGAGCTGCATGGAAACACTAAAGACTCCACCTAAGGAGGAACAAGGGTCTCGTGAATCTGTGTGAGGAATGCACTGGGGGAGATGACCCACTATGGGTGTATCTTAGCTGGACAAGTCAGAGTTTAATCTGCAAGAAGGACCATTAGCAGACAAGTAACGAGGATGAGGATCTTGCACAAGGTTAGGCGTCTTTGTCTATATACTACGCGTATATAACGACGAGACAAACGCAGCCGGTTGTAGAGAGCAGTCTGAGGGAGCCATAGCCCCTGACCGCCTCGCGGGCTTCAACTTCGAAGCTGTATGGCTCCCGTCATGGCTGTTAGCTCCTTTGAGGGTGTCTGATGTTGTGCGACATGCGCCCTCTAGATGAACCAGGCGCTTTAGGAACGACTGTCTTCCGTCACGCACTGCGGATGTCCGCTCGCTCGTATACCGATGTGAATACGTTAGCGATAACGAGAGTCTTTGACGGAAGCCGTACATTACTGGGTACGTTATATGCTGAGTGTTGTGCTAAGAAGGCTAACATGGGCGACGCGGCAAAGAACCAAGAATGTTCATGTGCCACTCAATTTCGTACAGTTTCAGGTCACTGTATCTGAAATAATAAGATACCCTTGCACTTTCGCGGGACACAACAGTCAGTTAGAATAGGTGGCGCTTCAAACTGCAAGCGTGAAAAAGTCTTGGGGCTTTAAAAGTAACAAGGACCTCGGGTTACGAAAGCAGGGAACTAGGTAGTCTGGTTTCTTCAGGGCTTAGGACAGATACTGAGGTCATCGTTGGAAGTTGGAGGGTATTACTTAGGCATTAAGGCAGGCAGACTAAAATGAGGAGAAAACTAGCAGAGCAAAAATATCCGATGAGACTGTTCGTTGACATAGACTTTGAAGGTGCTCTCTTGACTCGAGGTGTGCTTTTTTGATCATGCAATACTCACCCTGTATCTGAATTCCTGGCTTTCGAAGTCAATAGAAGGCCGTTGATAGGTGGTGTTTGCCCTGGATTGTGCTCTGAGAATCAGAATAGGCGTCAACCAGTAACGGTGTAACACAGCCTTCAATAAAGGCCTTTATGTCTTCGTCGCATCACTCAAACATGAAACCTGTATGTAACTAAGGACTAGGCTGCCTGGCTCTCATGTGATATGCGGATGGATATCGTGACGAGTACAAATGACCTGAACAGAACTGTCGGTATCGAGGTTTACGTGACGGGCCTGTACTACAACTGTAACTCATTCCAGTCGCCTAGTCTTCTACCTCATCGTTTGGTTTTAAAGTTCGACGTGAATATGTCCTGAAGAAACCACAGCGATCTAACCTTAGAAATCCTGAGCTGCTGTTGCCATCTGTTGCCTCGATGGAGGAAAACAATCGGTGTAGAATGCTTCGCTATGTTTTGTACTAGTATCCCACCGACAGAACATGAGAAACTTTTCTTGTTCTATGTCAGTGTGTTCTCCTCGCTAAGACTTCGGTCTTCCACGTAACATCCGCTTTTGCCTCAGTTTCGTTTACCAGGATACACCCGCCACAGCGACAGAATCTTAGGTTGGAAGGCTTCGCGGCCAAGAAGTCAACACAAGCGATGAACCTGGAGTTTTGCCACTGCGTACGGGTAATATCCACCCGTAAAGGGGATAAATGCTAACTTGAAAAGCCCCAACGTCGCAATGCCACACTTCTCAAGACGTACAACGAGCGCGTGGTCAGCCGTTTCGAAACTGTAACCATCGTCGGCGTCTCTTGTGGGGAATTGCCGCGCCGTGTTGCCCATGGAAATGCCGCCGGTCAAAGAGTGCGAGTCTTCAAGCAACTAGTTGTTGTGTCCAGACAGGAAAGAATGAGCCCAAGCTGGTCCAGAACCTCCCGTCGCATGAGCACCGACGATATCCGCGATGTTAGATGGTCGGTCAGGAAGGCGTGACCTCGGGCCCGGGGAGAAAGCCACTAGGACCGAACGATGACGATTGGAGCTAGAATAAAAGGGACCTTTGCACATCAAATGGGGGTATTGGTCCTCCATGAGCCAAGAAAACAATGGGGCAGATTCTCAGGGGTAACTCAAAGTCCTGAACGCAACTGTCACTTAGATAGATATTTACCGGTTCCGCACATCGACGCTCACACTGCTCCAAACTCCTCTTGAACCAGCTACGCCCCCATCTTTCTCTTATGTTTAGGCGACGAGCCTGGCCCGACTCTGCTTTACTATGAAGGAACCTTGATGAGTCGCTATTTATCCTCCTTCATCCACTAACGTTAGTCTTGTGACCGGACATGTAGGCATATGCGACTTGGGCCTGCTGGTTGTAAGCTATCTCCTAGCTCCGGTCCGGGCTGCTTTGGTTTGAATTGTTATTTTGATCATTGTAACCCAAAGTTAATTGCAGTCATTACGCCGATGAGCTTCAGCAACTCGTAGTTGGAAATTACCCATTTTCAACGCCACATTTGTAACAGAGCTATGGAGTTAAACTTGCGTTCGATTGATATATAAATGAAGACCCGAACAACATCCGACCCAACTAAATCTATAGTTACATAGTAGCACACAACAAACAACAGGCAGAGAAATACACAAGGCGAAGAGATGATAAAGACGTCCGGCGAACCAAGCACTCTGCCACATCCACCACCCTGCGTCAACGACGAGACAACCTCTCGCGAAGACATAACCCAAATATGAAGGCGCCAACGTCATCCAAATAACACAGACTCGAAAAGAAGGGGGAAGCAAGAAGAGAACCGCCCATCCGTCATGAGATTAGATGGTCCGCCCAGCTCAACAATAATACCTCCTCGTTACCCTTCTCTCACAGAAACAGAACCTTCTCGGTAGAGGCCTGCACAATCCCGCCCGCCCGCACGAGAGCCGACAGATCCCGATTCCTCTACAAGCGCCCCCGCCGCCAATGATCCGATCATCCACATACCGCACTCGATCGACGCAGTACGAGCACCGATCGAACCCCCCGTACCCACCGCCGTATCCGCCCCCGTATGCGCCCCTGTACCCGACTCCATATCCGCCGAATCCCAGCGACGGAGACCCGAAGCCCGGGCCGATCGTCGAGCGGCAGCGGTAGCAGATGGTCGTCTCCACGGAGGGGTAGTACCATTCTATCCTCGACCTCGTTAGCACTAATTTTGACCCTAATCGAAGTCAAATGACGAGGTGACAAAGAAGACGAAGAGAAAAAACTCACCGCGGCGGCACCGCGAGCACAGCTGGTAGCTCATGTTCCCAAAGTCCCTCGGCAGAATCTCGTTGGTGATCTGGTTCACGATCTGCGGCCCCACGACGTCTTGAATCCCCGGTCGGCTAACCTCCAGACACGGACCTCCTCCTACTCCGACACCAACTCCTACTCCCGGACGATCGCACGGACGTGCCGGGTCGGGAGGGCAGGGCGCAGCACCTGGGGGGTTGACGACAGCGACGGCAGCTGGTTGTACGACTTGGCTCATGACCCGAAAGGACAGTCTCCTGGATAGCCCCTCTTCGTGTTGAGGGAGGCTGTTGGTCGTTCTCGTCTTTTTTCTTCTTCTCTCTCTTATGATGCTCCTGTGATGGACGATTGCAGTTTGTCCCTAGGCTAGGGAAACGAGAGTTCTCGTTCGTCCTCTTTATATACCCTCTTAGTCCAAGGGAGACAGCACAAAACCGGGACGAGATAACCAAGCTAAACAAGTGTGCCAATCATTCATGCTGAGAAGGATTGGCCCTTTCTTTTAGACTTATTATACTTTTTTTCTTCTTCTTCTTCCTCCTATTCTTCTTAATCTCCGACTTTTCAAGCATTACTCCTTCGCTGAGTTGTCCGTCCAAATGACCCCGACTACACTAGTCTCGTCGCAACCCTCGCGCATGACGTTGGGGCCAAGGTCGGGTATGAGGTCACAAGTTGGAATCCGGGGTGGGGAGTCGAGGCGGACGGAGAATCCGCCCTAAGAGCAAGGTCGGACCCCTTCGCCCCCAAAAGCTGACCGCGTCACTGTGAAAATACAAGCTACTAGGCTAGAGTCTAGATCAAATCTTAGACACCTCACTTACAGAGGCCCAACAGAATAAGTTGGGGGGGGGTGCTTCCTTCCTTCATTCAGCCCAACGCGAGGGCGCAGCTGCCCCTGAGCCAAGCTGGCATCGGTAGTGAATTTTTAGTCTGTCCCCGAAGGGATGGATGGGATGGTAGAGTCACCGACATTTCCTCAGTGTGTCTTCGTCAAGGTTCATTAGGAACATATCGTACAAAGCCGCGCGTTTGCTTTCCTTTCTCCCCCCTCGCCCATGGAATCTGCAACCCGTCTCCAAAAACGCCCAGACGCCCAGACGCTGGGGCACACATTTCATGTCCCGCTGCTGCCGTTCAATGAGACTTCATCCATGTTCTCGTGATGTAAACATTGATCATGACCTTCCGGGGCCGTCGCCCTTCTTCGCTACTATCTTGCGCGGTAAGACCACGACCTTGCGACTGAGCAGCTCTCGCAGCTCCGGCGTGATGACCTTTTTCACCTGCGACTCGTCTGGCCCCTTGCCTGTATCTTTGCCTTGGGACGCCGGGCCTGCACTGTTTTGCCCTTCTTGGGATGCTTGGCCGGATGATGACGACTTCGTCGGGGATCCAGGCGGGTCGCGGAGCCTCGGCCCAGGAAAACTGCCCTTCTTGTCCACTGCCTCGACGAGTCTTTGGAAGCGGCGGAACAGTGCCTCGGCGCGGATAAGAGTGGAGTCGAGGTCCATGGTGTTGGACAGTTCGTTGACTGCAAATTGTTAGAATCTTCTGGCCATGAAGGGCCGGTCGGTGGAATTGAATGCATACCATATTTGAGTACCTCGTCAAAATGTTGAAGGTGCGTCATGATGACATCCCGGTGCTTCTCGAGTATAGCCAGCGCCACGAACAAGTGAAAACTGCTGCTGAGGAAGTCCGTCCATAGAACCTCCCAGAGATGTAAAACGTCCATCCACGCGAACTCCCGCTTGTACCAGACGAGCAGCATGCGGAAGAAGAAAAAGAAGTTAGTGCTGTCTGCGGACTGCAGATGTGCGTAGAGCTTGGGGTCCATGAACTGGACGAGGTGATCGAGGGTGAGCAACTGTGACCGCATCCCTGACTGATCGCGCAGAAAGTTGCGTTCCATACGGTCCATGAAGTGCTGGAAGCCCCAGAAAGCAATGGCGTCGTCCTGCATCACGGCATAGATGGGAGCCAGGAGGTCTGACATGCCCTGCACGTAACCGAGATCCTTGTTGAACTCGTTGTACGTAAGGAGCATGTCCTTCATCTGCTCAAGATGGACGTTTGTTCCGACTTCGGAGAAGGGCGAATCGGGGTCGGGGTGCGGAATATCCTCCCCGGCGAAAATGGGTACATTGCGGTCTGTTCGATGAACATCCTTTTCTTGAATGGTGTAAGCACAGCCCGGCCAAGGTCCTTGATGTTACGACTTACCAATGCGACCACGCTGTTCGCGCCACCACTCGCCATCATCCCCATCGCCTCCCAGGTCCACCAACCTCTCCCACCACGCGCCCTTCAACTTCACGTACTCGTCTCTTAGCGATGCAATTTGGACTTTTCGCTCGTCGGAAGTGCTGTACCAGTCGTAGACCCCCAACAAGAAGAGCCATGCTTCTTTCCTTACGCCGTCATCGGGATCCAAACCGCCATGAAAGACCCTCTCCTTGACCTCATCGACAGTCACCGAAAGTCTGCCGGTGCGTTGATCAAAAAAGGTATTCCACTCTTTCAATGTCACTGGTTTTCTCCGGTCCTCCAATGACATAGCACTGCTGCCATCCAAAAGCTCAAACTCCCCAACGTCGGTATCCTCTAGCTCCAAGACTTCCCGCGCAGTCCATATCCTCTGGCTTCGGTCTCTCTCGCTCTGCTCAGCGATACCCATAGCCCAACGCGCGAGATATATCCGTGCGCTGTCGAATTCGTCTTGAAGTGTCTGCACCTCTGGATTCCGAAGTAGCCTCTTCACCTGAGGAGGAACATTCGGGTTCTGCATGACGTCTTGGGCAGCCCTTCTGGTAAAAGTCGTAACCTTGCTGAACTTCTCCATAATGTTCCACCCGGTTTCCTTGATCAGTTTCACAAAGGGGTCCATCTGTGCATCCGCACTGGAGCCAGCAGCGCCAGATCTGGATCCCCCATTGCCATCGCGTTGACTGGTGTTGGCACTGCCAGTGACCTTGCCACCAAAAGCTTCACTGTCTTCCTTAGAAGGGTCCACAAGGTAGATGTTAGGTTCGGCTCCGGATCGCTCGATGGGAACGTAACGCCGTAACCAGCGCAGCACCTCGTCGCCGCCCCAGAACATCTCTCCACGCTCGCCGAATGGGTCGAAGCTGTCCCTTGTGCGCCTCTTCCTCTTCAAAATTGTGCTTTGGCATTCGTTATCGTGGAAAAACAAGGCGGGGAAGCTGTCGCCCGCCCTCGAGTTGATGATGAGGGAACCGAACCACCAGCCCAAGCTTGGCGGCCTCACGAGAAGCGAGTAGATTGCGCTCACGGGGATGGCAAAGGCATAGGTGCCGACGGAGCCCCGATGGGATGTTACGGTAGGCGGAGGCGGCACAAGATATGATTGTTTTGGAGGCGAGTCACCTTCGCTGAGATCGACCTTTACGTAGATGCTTGCCGAATCGCCGAGCGAGGCTTCGGGGAGCCATGCTAACAGCAAGTCGGAGGCGGATGGGCTCCGGGACTCGCGCGAGGACGAAGACGTCGGACGCTCGTTTCGGCTTCCCTTCTGCTGAAGAAGGGCTATGTATCCCGGGATGTTATCCTTCGCTGAAGGTGTCGGGTGGACATAGACCTACATTGTAGGAAAGCTCCGTTAGTTCCGGTCAATTTTGGTGGGGGTGGCGAGGTTGCTTTTCGTAACATACCTTGCTCTTGGAAAAGAGCAATTTGACGCCGCGACCAGAGTCGGCGTGTGTTATTGTGTTATAGTCTCCTTCCTCGTCGTCACTGAGAGCGTAGAAGCTCCCTGAAGGCGAGCGAGGTCGCGCTGGTGGTGGAGCGCTCGACGATGTAGGGGGATCCGAGTCTGAGGTCATAGTGCAGCGTGCCAGTGGATGATGTAAGAAGGAAAGCCCGAGGACAAGGGCTCCCAGGCCGATACTGGGGTCTTGGGTG
This sequence comes from Colletotrichum chlorophyti, assembly GCA_001937105.1. Lineage (NCBI taxonomy): Eukaryota > Fungi > Ascomycota > Sordariomycetes > Glomerellales > Glomerellaceae > Colletotrichum > Colletotrichum chlorophyti. The sequence continues at coordinate 528,706 of MPGH01000185.1, forward strand.
AAACTATTCCGAGAAGGCAAAGACAGCACTGTGGCTCGGCCGTATAGAGTTTCTTGAAAGAGAAAAAGAATTAGGTGAGTAAAGATGAGGGACCAAGGGAAGTGGCATGTGAGTGAAAAGTGTGGCTAATGATATGGGATGTTGGGTGAGTAGATCAGGGTGAGATAAGCGTGCGTTGACGCCCCAAATGAGTGAGAGAGAGGGGGCGAGGGGCACCAGGTGGCCGTCCTAGGCTGGCCGTCCACTTCCGTCTCTGTACCACCCCCGCTGCCAAAGCTTCCATCCATGTCTCGGAGGGGCTGTTCCCACTGTATCTGTACCACTAGTTGAGCATCTTCTAGCGTCTACCAGGAGTACAGCTACACGAATTGCTCCCTCATGGATGTCATCTGCAGCATGCATGCGTCGTCATTAACGCCTTCGAATGGCCTTCCGAGCTTCGTCGACGTATAGCACGCGCAAGCCACCCGCCGCATCGCCAGGCCCGTGATAATGGGGCAGTCAGTCTCTAAAAGGCACTGAACTGTGCTATTCTTCTTCTGACATTGTTTTGTGACGCATACCTTAGCATACGCGGAGCGATAACATGTCAATTTACGCCATACGCATTTTGGTGACGCGGAAGCAAGGGTATTTAGCGATGGTCAATGTAACGGAAGCCATTGTCGAAGTGCATGCAACCCGTCATCGCCTGCGTGTCCCCTGACAAAAAATAAATCCGTAATTATTAGTGATGTATTGTGTGTGCCTTGTAGAGTACCTCAGTCCTATACTTGACCCCTTTTCGGACAAAAGTCCTTCCAGCAACATACGTACTCGCTCGTCCTTATGTATACAGAAGGCCGCAGGCGCCATTTGTCGAGACATGACCTACTCGTCATACAGAACCCAAGCTTCTCCGGGGCTGGCCATGCCAAACTTTTCTGGCTGTATGTCCGCATCCCACACGTTGCAAGAACTAAGTGAGCTCCTGAGCAGAACACCGGGTGCCCCCGTTAGGCTTACTGCATCCTGATCGTTTCATGTCCCAGTAAAAGCTGCCTTTTATCTCATCCGAGGGCCACTTGGGAGACCAGTCCGCCTTGGCCCGTTGGGCAACCCTTGCCGCCCCCCACTACCGCCACCAAACTCAGTCTCGTTGCTCGCCCAAGGAGAGTTCGCCGCCATGAACGGCCTGTCTCCGCCTCCGCCTCCGCCTCCGCCTCTGTTTCCTCCGTCGTACATGCCACCTGGGGCGAACCGGTCCTCGTAATCGCCGGAACCTCCTCTGCTTGGCGGCTGAAAGGGTCCCTGACTCCCAGCTCCAGAAGCCGGACTGGTTGTTCTCGAACCTCCCCAGAGTCGCTGCTTAAGCCGATCTTGTGCCGAGCCTCCAGCTGAACCACCACCTGAGGTCGCTGGCGGTGTGCTCGCCGAATCTCTGCCGTATGCCGCACTCGACTGGTAGCTGCCTGCGCGCTGGCTGGGCAGGGGCCGGGGCTGCACCTCGTCTCGTCCGGAGTCTCCTGCCCGGGCGAAGGGGCTAAGTCGCACAGGTTGTTGCTCTCCTCCTCGCATTGGGGGCGGGGCGCCGCGGCCCTGCCGCAGGCTCATGGCATCCTGCCTCGGTTGTGCACTTGCGTTGTTGTCCCAGAGAGAGCTCAAGCCTGTCGTGGGAGCGGGTTGCTGCTGTTGTTGCAAGCCTCCGTACCGCGAGCCGACTTGAGCCGGCTGAGCAAGGACTGGTGTGACCGGGGCTGGTGCCTTGGGGTCGGGCGGCAACCAGCCGGGGAACGATCGACCTTTCTCCGTGTAGTAGTTTCTCAGCACTCTGCAGACGTGGGTGTCGTCTTCCGTATCGCCATCATTTTCGCTCTGAAGCAGTCGACTCTGCAAGTTCGAGATCTGAGAAGTGGTGTTGGTGAGGATCCTCGAGTACCAAGACGACATCGTGCGTGCTTCCTCGCCGCGAGGATCGTTGCGGGGCAAAAGGCTGCTTGTACTGCTTTCGACTTCTGCTTTCGACTTCTGTCGGACGGATTGGGGAAAAAGAGGACTCCGATCCGACCGCCTCTCGCTTGTTGGTCGATAAAAGTCGGTCGCTCGCTCGCTCGCTTTAATGATGGAGAAATGAATGGGAAAAAGAAACGGCCCTCGACCGCAGCGACTCGAAAGCTGTTTCGTCGGGCAGTTGTATTAGGAGAAGTGCTTGAAAAGGTCTGTTTCAAATAAGTCGGCCTCGAATGATAGGGACAAATGGAGATGGACTGGGTACTGGGCTCCGACACTTGTCGCTCAGTGGAATGATGCATGCGGTGGGGCCTACACTTACCCGACCCGCATAGTCCTAAAGGGCGGGAGTTGCACTAAAAAGGTGCCTTAATCGAAGCGCCGTGTCTCAGTGGGTTCTTCACCGACCGATCCTGGTCCTAGCGTGCCTCGGTGTGTGCGTGCATCACCGCCGCTTTGGTCTTGAATCCTGCTCTTGAATTCCGTTCTGTCGAATAAGGAAAGGTTCTAGAACGGAAAACCGGCTCGGTTATACTTGACATGCCATGTAACAAACTGCATTATTGTGTGCATTATTGTGCTCCTCTGCAATCTTTGTTTCATAGCTGCAGTCTTCTGTATCGCTGTCCAGCCGTCAACCATGACGAAGTCGGTCCAAGATAAGTTCTCTACTCCCGCCTAACCGCTACCATATCCACGTTGCAATGCTTTGGCATTGAAAGGACTTATTGAGCATTGCAAACTCGTCCTGCTGAACCGCGTTCTTCGAGCTACGATGGTCAGTGCAGACAAGGCTAGGAATGAAAACAACCAGAGCTAAAACGCTGTGCCATCCGTAATGCATCATTAAGGAGCCTAGGAGAATAATAGTTCAGCAACATTATCAATTGTCCAGACAGTATTTCACAACATGCAATGCTATGCGCAATGCCCCCAGGGTTCGATTTTCCGTTCCGTAGCCAGCCATAAATAGGTATTCGCGCCAGACGCCATTGGAATCCATCCGAGCCTTCTACCACGTCAACTCCTCCGCGACCTTGGGCCTCTCGGCCTGCTTCTGCTTGAGCCTCTTCTGGTTCATCTTGATTGCGCGGCCACGCTTCCGCTTGTCTCCCGCCTTGCGGCCGGCCTCCTCGTCGCTGTCTTCCGAGTCTTCGTCATCGTCCTCGTTCTCGGAGACCTCCTCGTCGCTCTCCAGCCAGTCCTCGATGTCCTCAAGCTCCTCTTCACTCTCCTCAATGTCCGAAACGTACTCGACCTCTCTCTCCAGATCGTCCTCGGACTCATCCTCCTCCTCGCCCTCTTGGTCCGACTCGACGCCTTGGTCCATGTCCTTGTCGCGCTTGCCCTCGCCCTCCTTCTCCATAGCGTTGAGGACCTTCTTCCAAATCGACTCACTGACGTTAAGAGGCTGGTCGCCGTAGGCGCCGGAACGTAATCTCTCAACCAGCTCGCGTTCAATGGTCCGCTCGAGCTTGGCGGCCGCCTCCGCCTTGCGCTCTCTGGCCTCCTCGCGACGCCTGATCTTGGGTGCCAGCTTCGGCACGAGCTTCTCGCCTATGCGCTCTTCCTCGGCCGCTATCCTTCGCATGCGGATGTTGACTTGAGTGAGGCGAGTGAGACGTTGCTTGCACTTGTGGACGAGAAACTTGGGCCAGTAGATGAGCTTCTCGTCAAGCATCTCAAGGGCCTTGGCGTAGTTGTTGGGAAGCTTGATGCGCTCCCATAGTTTCGACGGCATGTGCGCGCGCTCGATGGTCTTCATGTACAGGTACAGAGTGTCCTTGTTCGGGGCTCGTCGAACGGTGGCGTAACGGGAGTTGGCCAGCGGGCATGATTGTCGATTGCAAAGACCCGTGACATTGTACTCGTTTCTGCAGAAAGTCTGCTTCTTGTCCGTGGAGAGCTTGAAGCTGCAGAACTGCTGGTTGATGATTTGCCTGAAGCGGTCAACACTGGCGTCTTTATTTTGGGATTGCTGGGAAATAGGAATGGCTTACCAGATGATCTCGTCGGACGCCATTTTGACGGTTTGGGGGCGGGCGTCAAACAATTGAGGCTTGGGTCGTAAAAAGCCTTACTGCAAGTCAAGTACTGAGAGCTCAGCGGGAAAAAGAGAGGCGGCGGGGCGCTGGTTTTTCTTTGGAGGCGATCCAAAAAATTTCAGAATCACAGGTACGAGCAGGGGTCTTATCGCGATAAGGTCGGAGCATAACGGCCCGTACAGCCAATGAGACGCTGCGCATTGCAGATGGCTTCCCAAATTGGAGTCCGGAGTCCCCTGTCTCACCTCTTACACTTCCTCTGTACGCTCGTGAAGGTGACCTTGATATGTATCAAACATAATGCGTGTGTGGTAGTCCTGCAATTAACCAAGGCCATATTCTTTTTCATCGAATTTTCTTAGTCCATGCATATCCTTGTACGGGCGACGAGGAGCCTCGGCCGAAACCTCTCCCTACAAGCTGCAAAGTGTGTTAGTGGTCGAGGATGCTGTTCCTCCATAAGGGGACCGCCAGGGTTTGGGCTGCCTCCTGCACATCGTTTACAGCCACGAAATTTGTTTGCTAGGTCGCGAATTCAGTCAAGATTCATCGCCTCCGCGTCCGAGGCTGCTTTTCATGAAGACACTGTTTACGCTTTGTCAACTGCCCAAGGACGGGCCGGAATCGCAGTAATTCGTGTGTCTGGTCCAGGGTGTATAGATGTGAGCCTCCCAGCAAATCGCACAGAAGGTCTCGCCTACTAAACCGCGTTTGTTAGGTATATAAAGGACTGTGTCCGAACAAGACGCTTCCGAAACCTCGTTATGCCGCAGTCAGGACTCTCGTCGATAGCCAAGCCGGCAAGGAAGCGTCCATTCTAGATTCAAACGCATTGGTGCTGTACTTCCCCGGCCCTAAAACGGTTACCGGAGAAGATGTCCTGGAACTGCAAGTCCACGGCGGCCCAGCCACAGTGAAGGCAGTCCTTGCCGCGATTCCAAAATGTCCCTCTGACAATGTAATCCGCTACGCCGAACCAGGCGAGTTCACAAAGCGGGCTTTCCTCAACGACCGCATCGACCTCGGTCAGGTCGAGTCCCTCGGCGACACCCTCTCCGCCGACACCGAACATCAGAGGCGTGCCGCTGTCCGCGGCAGCTCCGGTGTCCTGGGTCGCACCTACGAAGCCTGGCGCGAGCAGCTTCTGCTTGCGAGGGGTGAGATCGAGGCTCTGATTGACTTCTCCGAGGACCAACACTTCGACGAGTCGCCTGCCGAGCTGATGAGCAACGTCAGCAGCCTCATTGCCGACATGCGACACAGCATCCTGACCCACGAGGCCGCGAGCCAGCGCAGCGAGCTGCTCCGCAAAGGCATTCGCATCGCGCTCCTAGGTCCGCCCAACGTTGGTAAGAGCTCGCTCATGAATCTCATCGTCGGGAGAGAGGCCTCCATCGTGTCGATGGAGGCCGGCACGACGCGGGATATTGTCGAGGTGAGCCTCGATATCCGTGGCTATCTCTGCTCCTTTGCCGACACCGCTGGTATTAGGACCAAGTCTTCCGTTGGGCTGGGCGGCGATCCTACGGAACCTGCTTTGGGTCTCGTCGAAGAGGAGGGTATCCGCCGCGCGAAGCAGAAGGCGTCAGAATCCGACATCATCGTTGTCCTGGCGGCCGTTGAGCCAACACCGAGCGGAAGCTTTCGTATCAACTACGAGGCGGAGACACTGAACCTAGCATCAGAGGCGCAGGCATGTCTTGTCGTCGTGAACAAGCGCGACGCCGTGGACGAGCCAACCTTCGCGAATCTCCTCGACAGTTTTCGTGCCGAAATCGCCGCTCACGCACCGGATATGGCCCGGACGGAGGTCACGGCCATCTCCTGCCGCGAAGCACAGACCAAGACCGCGGACCGAGGAGACCCGGGCGCCATCCATGGGCTCATCGACCAGCTCGTGCAGTCGTTCGCGGGCATGACTTCCCTGCCAACAGATCAGCAGGACCTGCTGGGCGTGACGGCCAGACAGTCACAGCTCCTCGAACAGTGCCGTGGGTTCCTGGACGAGTTCATGGCCGTGGCGCACCCCGAGGAGGCAGGCGAGGATCCGGATATTGTCCTTGCGGCGGAGCACCTCCGGTACGCCGCCGACTGCCTCGCCAAGATCACCGGCCGGGTCGTTTCGGGAGACGTCGAGGAAGTTCTTGGCGTGATCTTTGAGAAGTAAGTTGACATAGAGCCGGTCCAAGCGGCCGCGAATCCGCTCCTCAATCATTCTATATCAGGCACTGACTCGATTGCAGGTTTTGTGTGGGAAAGTAGTGGTTGTGTAATTACTACTAGAACCCGGGACGGCGAAGTCCTCGTATATCTAATAAGGGTCTATCTGTCGAAGGGGGAGAGTTGCAAAGGAACTTCCGTCGAAGCCAACAAGAAAAGAGAACTCCAGCCCGATCCATCTTTTATAATAAGAAAGTACATTCCCGAGGACCTCATGAGAGCAACCAGGAAATGATGCGCCACTGTTTCCCAGTCTATCCTGAACTCCGACCCATGCGCTCGTGAAGGAGGAAACAATTGTATCGTATAAGGAAGTCGTCTAAATTCCGAGTGTTGCTCGACAGAAACGAACATGAATCGAAAAGCCGTCACCACTGCTGCTGCATCCCGCCCTCCGCATCTTTCCCTTGGAGAGAGTCGCGCGGAAGGCGAGGTGAAAAGAATAACGCCGGTCTAATGCGGGGGGTCGTGGAAACCTCGAGGGCACGTGTCAGATGGAATTGTGCTTCGACTATTCCTCCAGTCGTCGGCTTCTTTTTCTGCCCAGTACCGTCTATCAAATTGTTTTGTGACGAACGGTTTGAGGCGAGACGAAGCCGCAGAAGGGGGGATAATTGGGAAGCATAGTTGCTCCCAGGGCTGATGCTCAGAGGATGCAGACGCGAGGACGCTTACTTGTCCTCTTCGTCGTCGCCGTCCTTGTTGTAGCCGGATCGGCCCTTGTTCTGGCTGTCGTCGTCGTCGTCGCCATCCTTGTTGTACCCGGAGCGGCCCTTGTCGTTCTCCTCGTCATCGCCATCCTTGTTGTAACCGGAGCGGCCGTAGACGGCGGTTGCGGGGGTGAAGATGAGAGTGAAGCTGGCCATTTTGAAGGTCTTGCGTTGTTGGGGTGTTGTAATTGGTGGTTGATGAGGTAGTATGTGTAAGTCAGAGGGATGATATTGTGAGATTGCTTGTCAGTAGTGAGCTTGAGTTGTGAGGTTGATGATGGAAATATTCCTGCCTCAGAAGGGGGCGAACCGCTTGTTTATATAGGCATCAAGGCACGCATAACACGTTATCTTGATCGAGGCTCATCGTGTTAAGGTCTTGTAGGAACGTAGTAAGAGCCCGCCAGCCCTACCACACACGACAAAGCCACGAGGTGCCATCTTTCAGCCTCCGATACGAGGCGTACATCAGCGGCGGACTAGGGTGCCACACGGTATGGCTTTGTGGGAGATGAAACTTCTGCAAAGCTGATTTCGGTACGGGTCCCAATGAGGACTTGCAGTTCACTCCAGGCAGCCTTTTTTCTTCCCTCCCCGGTCTTCCAAAAATGGCATTGTGTAAGGGAAGGTAGGGGGGGCGATGACATGAGCACAAAAACCGGGCCGGGAAAGGAGGAACAAGCTTTAGTCTTCCCCCTGCCGGACGCGACACCGCTCGTTGGGCTGCGAAGGCGTTCTCTGCAGGCCGCACGATGAGGGAAGAAAGTCGGGGGGTGGGGGGGGGACGTGATGGTGGGTTTCACGGGGGCATGCTGTGGTGGCACAGGATATGTGAGTGCGGGCAACGAGGGAGGATCACAGTATCTGGGTAGACGCTGAGCGATAGGTATGAGACATGGCGATTCTGCAATGACGCCGTAATAGGCTTCTTCGTCTTGGGCCCATTTCCTCTTCTGGCTGTCCGAGGGCGTGGCTTGTGCTACTCCGAGTTTTTGGGATTGAGGGCAGGGACAGGAACCAGGATGACGGGTTGCACGGACTGGAGCAGCACCGTTGGCGGAAGCGCTAAAGAAGGAACGGGAAAAGAAATGAATGAGTGTGTGCAGGCGAATGAAAATGCGAATGACAGGGGAGGCGCTGTACGTGTAGGGCTGAGTACACACTTGTGCGAAGTACTGCGTAAGCACCAGCCCACCCTGCCGCGCCTACAGATGCTACGTCTCAGTTCGGCCCGTCCAAGATGATTCAGATGAGGGAGGTTTGGTCAGTTTGCAACTACGGACAGAGTTCGGTCAGCGTCAGCATCTGGAAGGCTATGCAGAGATCACTTCGCAGGCACTGACGAGGACTTCGTGTAGAAACCTTGGGATGGTGGGGCAGAGAATCTTGAAGTTGTAGGGGAGGCATGGGAGAGAGGCTAACCGACTAGAGGCCAGCAACTACATCCTGACTCGACAACCCTTGGGACGTGACTGGAAAGACATGCATCCGCCTTGGCTACTTTGGCACACCGTCTTGCTGCATACAACAAAACCAGAAATAACTTTGACGTCGCCTGTACTAAGGCGCACATGTCGAGAAGCTCCGGGTTCCTCTGTCTCTTTTGGGCTCGCCGACGAGGTGGGTGACCGCTAATTGCCATTTGTCTGGTGTTGTTAGCCTGAATTTCGACTTTCCGAGTATGTTGCTCGACTGGTCATCGGTAATGCGAGCGAGTAGGCCAAAGAGTCATCGTTGGAGTTGATAGGGGTCCAAGGTAAAATGTCATGTCATCGGCCGAGGGACATGTGATGAGTGGCTCAGAGCCAGACAAAGAAGCGTAAAGAATATCAGGGAGATGTGTACCAGAGAATCCGCAGCAAGGGTAATTGCGTTGGCTCCGTGGTCGTAGAGCTCGCAAAGGGAGGGCGGGGACTGGATGGTGCTGATGCGCTCGAAGAGGATGACCTAAGATGGTTCGACCTCATTTGTCGAGACGTCCCTCCGTATTCGCTAGATGGTCATTTGGACTGCGATGCAGAAGCGTTGTGTCTGCTTCATCGAGTCAGAAAAGCCTGCCTCGTGCGTAGCGAGGTTCGGGCAAGGCCGAAGGCTGAAGTCATTGGACTTTCAGTTTTGAAGGGCGCAAGGCAACATGGTGGGCGGCGGATTGGAACGAAAGCAGGGGACATGCACGTGAGGCAAAGTACGTGGTGATGGAGATGCACGATGATGCTCTCCTGTCTGGCGAGGAGAAATAGAAACTGAGGTGAGTCAGCGGATGCAGCACAATAGTTCCATCACCCCCTGTGATATGTCAGGCTCTTTGAAAGGCAGACAGCCCAAATTGCCTGCATGCATGTGGGTTACCTGGAATAGCACCTGGTTGATAGGTAATCAGGGGACATTGCGATATGCTGAAGGAAGCGATGAGATGTCGTCGGCCAAGTTCGTAAGAAGCACACCCTATCTACGGGGATCCGCTTGTAGGGGCAGGCTTTGAACGGGTCGTTGGAAGCTTCACATACATACAGTGACCTGAAGCCACCAAGGTAATATTACATTACCACCATGTACGGATGTTACTACGTTGACAGGGAGGCAAGATTGGTAGGTACCTGTGGACGTGTAACGAGGGGGTGCTCCTGACCCACCTGTTCCCGTTCGAGGCCCGTTGGAGTTCCGCGTGCATGGACCTTTGGGTGGTCACGGCACCCTGCGATCGTGGGGGCTCCACACTCATTGCCGCGCGGAACATTTGATTTGTACTCCCATCTATCGTCCTGTTCATCCCATGTTGCTGCCTTCCATGAAAATTGCCAGCAACGTTACATTTGAGAAGGAGTGTAGCATCTCTCTGGTGTACCATAGTACGAAGCCAGCTCTGTTGTCTCGGTTCTTCCCTGCCTACGTAGGTGTGAACAGCGCATTACGATTTCTGACACGCCCGTTGATTCAAAGCCTCTTCATAACTACTCGCAACGGGTTTCTGGCTCTACGAGAGTAGAGAAGCTCAAGCTCATGCCACTCCGAACTGTGACTCTTTTTGGTCACACATTCCACCATTTTAACAATTCATGTGCTCCATGTCCGAAGGCACCAGACCTTGGCATATTTGTGCTGTAAGTACAGGCGACTTTTGGGATTAGTCAAAGGCTTTCCCCAACAAGAATAACTCCGATCCATTACTCCATGGACCGAGAAGGTGGTCGGTTGAGACACATGTCTTCGCCATTTTTAGTATCTGGTAACATACATACACGGAATGTATTATTAAACAGGCGGATTTGAAGATTCCGTCGATATGACTGCAGCACTTCAAGCAATCAAAAAAGGCTCCGAAAGCTTATACGTCCTTGAAATGGCAATGGCTTACTTGCACCGCTGCTGTTACTTCCATGGAACCGAGCCCTTTGAGAAGACGGGGAGTAGTACAGATTGACCAGGGCGGCTAAATCCGCTTTCTTCGAATACTGGAGGCGGATATGAGACGGGACCGTTTGCATCTGCTGACAACGGAATTCTCACAACAACGTAGGATGAATTTGAGACCGACAAAACATGACACCCGACATTGACCTGAGGAGCACTATGACAAAATTCGAATACTCTGTCCTTCAAGAAACGATTATGCTGCAATGAGATGAACGGGTATATTAAGCATCACTTTCTGGAACCAAATAACATCGCTCGATGCCCTTGCTCGGCATCCCCTCTTTTCGCAGCTGCATCTCAGTGGCCCGCGTGTCAGGATCCCTTTTCAAGAGACATCCATCCTTTCCTCTGACAATTGAACCGCCACTGTACTACAAATTGGCGAATGGCAAAAGTCTTACTCCATGGTGGCATTTCGGGTAGATGTCTACTGCCCGAGAGGCCGCGGATGCCTGATACCGTGCAAACCACCTACCGCCTACCAAACGCAGGACGTCGTCGAGACCCCGTTCAGTTCAGACTGCTGATGTACCAACACATCCCCGTCAACGGCCTTGCCTTCGATCAAACTAGAGCCGCCCAGCCCTACGACCCGCATAAACCACGGCCAGCTGACCCGACCGAACCTTGCCACCCTCTTGGGAAGGGCGGGGTTTCACGCGTCTGCAGACCGGTCAAGGGCGAACGGCGCGCATGGACAGTAAGTGATCCAATGTAACTAGCTTTTGTGTAACCTACTTTGGTGTAACACCTTCTCCTGTGTAACACCATTTCGAACTTTTGCCGCCAAGGGGGGAAAGTCGGGGTGAGACTTTGGCAGGACGTCTGGGACATGCAGCCATGCCAGGCGGCCGCCGAGATCGCCCGCCACTTCCGAATGGTCCAGAAGTGCCCTGTCATCAGGCTCTCCGTTACACTGATACACGCCCGACGTCCCAACCCCCACAGGTTCTTGTGAGATTCCATGGTCGAAGGCAGTCTGTTTCACTCGGACCCATCGCCCCGGGTCCCACGTTTCCAGTGGGCTATCCCGAGTTTTGCTCGGCCCTATACGAACTCGGCACAGACTTGACTTGGACTTGGGATTCTGGATTGTGAGATTTTGGTACGGATGCTTGGGCTTCAGTGTAGGGGACGTCATTGGGCTGCCGAACGTGCAACAGCAAGGTGGCGCAAGAGACCGAACCTGGGGAAGACGTGAAGTGCGTAGAGTAAGTGGGTTGCCTCCATTGATTGCAATTACGCGGCCAGCATGCAGACGAGATGATAGAATAAGACCTGCCCAGGGTGCTGCTTACACATATTCCGTCGCGCTCACGTCTGCCGTCGAGACGGACGAGGGGGTCAGAGTTGCTGACTGGATGTGAGCGGTCGCTTACGTTGCCATACTACACGCGCTGCGGAGGTGGGTTTCCTCGCGAGATGGAGCGATGGCTGATACTGGTCCATTGTTCAATTGAGGAAAGCCCACCCTTCCATGACTTGCCCTAGGAAGGGGAACATTGTTGCACCAGACATACCTCCCTGATCTACCTTGCTTTTGCTTTGTACATGCCTCTTTTAGGATCACGTTATGAGAGACCACAGCTGTGAAACAAATCACAACTCGGTCTTGGCGTGGCCGTTGTTGGCCTGGCCAGGCAGCTCCATGGCCATGAGCTTCACGACCAGACTTGTCCATCCCGTAAAGTGCTGCGTACGCTGGCCTTCACCCGTCTCTGGGTTGTACTGCTCCCATGCAAAGCCCGTCTTCTCCCAACTGTTGTATACTGTGTCGACAAGGTTCTTGCGCAGGCGGGTGAAGAGCTCAGCCGCCTGAGCCTTGAAAGGGCCATCTTGGGAGGCAACGTTCTGTGTTTCTCGTCAATGATGGGTGTTCTCCACCCGAAAATCGATACATGGGCAAAACTTACTCTTAGTTGGGAAACAGCCATGTAGTTGATGGGCATCCATACGGGGCTTCTCCAGTAGTTCTCAGCCGTCCCGTATAGCTCGTCCTGCTTGCTCAGACTACGCAGGCCGTAGGGGCTGAAGAGATGCTCCTCGTCACCGAGGAGGTCCAGCAGCTTGCCCAGCTTGGGGTCGTCAGGCTCGAGGATGCCAACGAGGAAAGGGAAGAGCGAAATGTAGCCCTTGTGGCAAACCAAGGTGTGCTCCTCGTAGGCATCAATGGTTGCGTCGCAATAGCATCCCTCGTTTTCCGACCAGTGGAGGTCGTTGAGGTTACGTCGGATGGCGTTCAGGTTAGTCCTGAACTCGTCGACCTCCTCCAGCATGCCCAGGGCATCGGCGATGTTAATCAGGGACTTGGTCATCAGACCGACCCACGACATCAGGTCGACGTGGAGTTCACCAGGATGTGGGGGCTGGGGGCGAGGGTAGTCGTCGAGACCGCTGGTGAGGATATGGGTCTCGGTGCGGCCGCGCCATCGGTAGCCCTCCTTGTTCGAGAAAGCATCCCGGTCATAAGTCTTCAGGTCTCCTCGCTGAGTCTTGCGGAACCAGTCATACTGTTGCCGGAGGAAGGGGTACAGCCTCCGGAGAAAATCCTCTCCGAGTTCCACGTTGTCCAGGTGAGCAGTCTGGATAGAGGCGGCGGGGCCGAGGTGCTCCTTTTCGGCAGGCTGGCTGCCGTTGGTCTTTCTGAGTCGCTCCATGAAGCCCTCGATGATGAGGAAGAGAGTGGGGGGGTTGGCGTAGTGCGGGTACTGAACCTGGAACTCCTCCGGAACCTTGCTTCGCGCCTCGCTGCCAAGGATCTGCTCCCGAGGAATCCATCCATCGTTGTCCATTGTATTGTACCAGCTCTTGACAATCTCCAGAGTCAGATCCATGTCCCAATCGGCAATCGGGACAAGGTGGAATCCCTCATCCCAAAGGAATCCTCTAGGGAAGAACGGTCGAGAGGGGACCGCCGTGAAGAGCTCGTAGGGACCTTCCAGCTCTTGTTGCTTACGGGCGCGCGCAGCGGCGGCTTCCTCCCAGAAACCCTCGTTTTCCTCGTCGTACTCAGGGGCATATGATCGGTCGATCAATTGCTCGCCGTAGAAGTAGCCGATACCACCAAGAAGGTTAGAAAACATGTTCTTACCAAACGTTTTGTACTTCTCGGCCGTGAACGGAGCCTTCAGACTGAAGATAGAAGAGAAGCGCTCCCCAAAGAACTCTGTTACCGACTTGATCTCCCGCGTCACATCAGCGCTGGTGAGCTCGGGGCCGGCTGAAGCAGACGAGAAGATGACATCAAACTCGAATTCTCCCTCAAAGATCTTCTGCACAATGTGGGTGTTTCCTTCGCCAGGCTTGTTCTCAATCTGGTAGGTGAGGTAGGGCTGGGGTGGGTCGGTCATGTCGTAGTTCTCTTGAACGTGCTTAATGCTCTCTTGGATCAGGTTGAAGACCACACCCTTACCCTGCCACTGAATTTCTTCCGGAACAGTGACAGATCGTACCATCGTTCGGTCTGCATGTCTCTTCTCTGCCAGTTCATGGTCGCTGGAAGGGTGGTCGCCGTCTCCTTTGGTGACAACCAACTTGTACTTGCCCAGCTCCGGGGAGGTGCCTTCAAAGGCGACATCGCTGTTAAAGCCCGATGCGTCGATCTCGCCAGAAAAAGCAAGCTCTGCCTCAGTGCCCTCCTGTGCGATGTAGTAGTGTACCAATGTCTTCAGGTCAGAAGGTGCGCCGGGTCTGGGTACGCCCTTGATTCTGGCGGCCCAGCTGCCGCCGTGAGCTCCGCCAGGGACCTTGACAAATGAGGTGGTGATGTCAATTTGGTTGCCTTCGTCGTGGATAGTCTGAACGCCGCCGTTGCGGGCATCGTACTCATCCCAGCCATATCCATGGAGGCCTTCGTGTTGCTCACAGGTGTATCTGAAACCTGGTAGGTGGTTAGCCAACATGCAATGCAATTGGTAGAGAAGATGCTGAATTTACCCTTTTGAACATCCTGATAGGTATCAACCCTGGACCACATCAATCCAGACCATAAACTCTTGGGTGACCTTGATCGGACACCAAAGTAAAGGTTGGACTTGTAAGGACCCCAAAACAGGCTCTGGTTGTTGAGACGACCGACTTCGGCGTTCAAGATAGAACTTGAACCAGGGCCATCTTCGTCTGCCAGGACGAGCTGTGCGCCAAAGATATTGAGAAGAGAAAATGCGATGAAGATGGCCAACTGAGTGATGCGAGCCATATTTACGGTACGTGAGTGGTCATCCAGTGCTCATGAGAGCTCTGAGTTGTGTTTCTTGAACACTCACACAACAGCTGTTGAAACACTCAGGCCGCGTGTGTGTGTGTGTGTGTGTGTGTGTGTGTGTATAAGGTGAATGAGGTAAGATCAGGTAAGGTAAGGTATCAAGGTACCTTTGATGAAGAGCGGTAGTGAACACGTTTGAGGACACCTCGGGCGGAAAGCTGGAGCTCAAGTGAGGCTGAGGCTAGGGTGAAGTGTGGCTTCCTGGCAGCTTACTTCCATGCTTGTGGTGACGTCTAACGGCCAATCAACACCCCGCGACGAGGGTCAAGCTTGGGCCAATTGACGTGTGGCGCCCTGTGTTTTAGCGTCCACTTCTTCTCGATAGCTGCTACGATCCCTGAAACTTCAGCAGACTTCCCGACCGGGAATGTGCTGGAGGCTCAGGTGCTCCAGCGCTAGGAAACTTGGCGCCAAATCTACCTGGTATCCACTTGGACGTGGGAACCCCCTGGTCAAAATCGCACACCGTCACTTGGCTGCCAGTGGCTGGGCTGCATGCCAGTTCCAACCCGTCTACTTTGTCGCAACCTCGACTCCTTTCACTGAAGTGTCCGGTGCACAACAGTAGCTCCCGTCAACTTGCAGCCGGCTTTTTGTTCCTTTCCGCGCTCGTATTCAAGTCTGCGCGAGAACCGACAGGCCCGAGAATATTTCGGCTCTGCCTTCAAGTCCGGTTGTCGAGCTTCGTCAACCTCCGCACTGTCTCGACGCCGCACCCCAAGCAAGAGTCCATCGCGATATGGCCACATAGCTCGCATGCGCCCTGCCTCCCAACTTGAAGATGCTGGACAGAAGACATATATGCTAGGATGAGCTTGGACTCGTTGTTACCCATCGCCCCCGCGAGGGTGAAGGCATTAGTTCTGCCCCTAGGCCAGATCAGAAGTGACCGTTTCCTGTCCTTCGTCGAGCGCCTTCGACCTGAACATGTCGTCTCTTTGCGGGATGTTAGCCCTGATGGGCGGCCGAACAGAAGTAAGTTGTCTGTTGGTTTACGAGGTCCGTACACAGGTCGTGCAAGATGCTGACTGGCGAAATAAAAGATGTGTTTTCGCCTTTGGCGTTTCCTGACGGCGCCGTGTTCTACGACCTAATAACCCATCTACCCCCACCTTCACACATCGCCCTTTCACCATTCGACTTTTACCGCGAACCCCTTGCCATAATTGCCATTGCAGATGGCGACGAACTCAACCGCATTGCCTTTAACAAGAGACAATCGGGCAATGCGCCCACTGTTGCCGAACAGAACATAAGAACACTGTATCAGGAATTGGAGGACTTGAGGGATCGCTTCGGCAAGGCATTGGTTCACCAAGTCTTGATTTTCGACCATGCGCCAGTCAAGGATAATCCAATTCCCATGCCCGAGGGGCTCATCGCCATACCGCCACCGGATGAGTGTAAGCGGACGACGATGAAAACCATAATGTGCGACATCACGTCGCAACTCCTAGCTGAAATGACCACTCTTGCCAAGATGTTCGAGGCACAATCCTTCGTTGAGTCTCCTGGGCAAGTTCAATCTTCGAGACAGGCAAATGGCACATCCTGGGACAACCTGGGATCGGCCAACAAACGAAGCTCACAGTTCGTCCCGGGTCCCCAGAGGTCAAGCTCGACTAGCGGCTTGCCAGACCGACACATGCATCGCATGTCCATGCCCGTGGCACCATCAAACGATAATTCTGCAATACCCTCAGCTAGCTCAACACCTGCTCGTTCTTCGACTCCCGTGAGGAGCGGGATGTCAAACCCTCCTACGACCTTCGATGACTTAACTGCTGGCATCAACAGCGGCTCCTCGACAAACGACCACAATTCACGACCAGGTGCTGGGGATCACTTTAGGTCGGAGAGCTCAGATCGAGTCTCGGTCCAAGGCTTCGGCCCTGGAGGGCTCAATGATCGCCACAGGGCGAAAGGAAAGGGCAGGGTGACAATTCTCATTGGTTCCCTGTACCTGCAAGCTGGGCGCTGGACTGATGCTCTGAAGGAGCTTGTGGACGGAGCAACTGTTGCCAGGTCAATCAACGATCACATCTGGCATGGCAAGGCTCTGGAGTTGATTACCGTCACTCTTCTACTCCTGAGCTGGGCGAGAGTTGACTTTCAGGTCCCGACGGTGTGCTTGCCGCCACAAGACAAATCTACTGCAGCGGCTTTTGCTGCCTTGGAAGCGGCAACGACAGATTCGAGTCAACCGAAGCAGATCCGGAGCTTTCAGGTTATCCTGCCAGATTTGCTTGAACGAATTGTTGGGCTGTACTCTAGGATCTCTGCAGAGAATCTACCCCCGCTGCCTCTGGCTGAAACGACGATCCGATTCTGCAAAATTTTATCTGCCTTGCATCTGGCCGACTCAAGACTGGGCGAACGGTCGCTAGACATGATGATCTTTGGGAAGCTCCCTTCGACTCCTTTGACGACGTCGCCTCGTTTGACTGTAACGCCGAGCCGACAGCACATTGTTAACTTCCTCTTCCGCGCATTTCCCTCTTCGTCATCGGAACTACTTACAGTGGCCGATCGGGTTTCGATCCTGGCAGGAATTGCCTCCGTCTTGGGGCCTCTTGGCCACCACCGCAAAAAAGCAATGGTGATGAGAGAGCTCGTATCTGTTCTGATCAGTGGACTAGTTGAGGCTCGCACTCGAGGCGCCGCGGACATGGGCATCCATCCTGCAGCGGGCCTTGTGGCCTTGAATGCGGCCAACGGACACAGCAATAGTGCGGTTGCGCTTGAGCTGGGCGAAGGCGATGTTGAACAAGGCATCGAGGCCTTCTTAGCTTTGCTGTGCAAATCTTACGGCATCGTGGGCTTCGACATGAAGAGGCGGTTATCAGCCGAGGCCGCATTTGCCGAGGACTCGGATGCTGCTGTCATCGATAGGATTCGAGGGCAGTCGGCAGCGAGGTTCTTCGGCTTTACAAGCGTGAAACTCAACATATTGAGAGCCTGCATCAACTTTTCTGAGGCGCTGCCAGACTTTCACGGCGTGCTGAAGTTCTCTAGCGATCTTCTTCGAACAGCAGGGTCTGGGGTGGCCCCCGGGCCTCGTAAAGAAGATGCATCACCGGTCATCACCCGCGAGGAACAAATCAGGCTGGTGACGAACATCTCAAAGACCTCGAACCTATCTAAGAGGTTGGGCCTGAGCCATCTAGCTGCAGAGTATTGGGATGAGTTCTTCGTCCGTGGCGTCACTTTGGAGCCACTGCCAACCACTAGAATTCCCGTGCCGCACGCGAAAAGTACACTTCCTGGGGCGGTGACAGCGCGAACATCCCAGGACGTCAATCCTTTTATTTACAATCCCTTTTTAAAACAGCCTGACAAGGCTGCGGTCGACCATGTTCTGGTTGCAGGTGAACCGGCGACTTTTAAGGTCACTCTACAGAATCCGTACGACATTGAAGTGGACGTTGAAAGCCTCCGAATAGACACTGCTGGCGCTGAGTTCGAGTCCAATTCCGAGAGTACGGTCATCGGACCGTATCGGACCCAAATCCTCAAAGTCTCTGGAACACCAAAAGGTGCTGGTGCTCTGAAGATAACGGGCGCGATAATTCGAGTCCGTGGCTGTCGAGAAAGACGGTTTCCCATCTTCAAGGATCCTTGGACCCCGCAAGCAGAGCTCAAGGTCAAAGCTACTGGCCTGCCGGCGCTAGAAAGTATCATTTCTTCCAACACACCCATTGGCCGTCCGCTGAAGGTGGAAGACCTTGGCTTGAATGTCATTCGCCAACAGCCCATAGTCATCGTCAAATCAACGACGTTGCCCCAGTCTTCTGTTATGGTACTCGAGGGGGAAAGACAGGTTTTCTCCGTCACACTGCAGAATCTTTCTCGGACAACACCCGTCGACTTCATGCTCTTCTCGTTCCAAGATTCAACGCAGGGGCCATTGCAAGCGGGCATCAACAACAGAGACGCTACGCCGGCTGAGCTGTATGAGTACGAATATATTCTTATGAAGCGGCAGGTCCTCCGGAGGCTGAACAAAAAGGAGCCTGAAAAACGTTACATAGCCCCAGGAGGCACCGCTACCTTTGACTTTGAAATACTCGGCAAACCTGGACTGACTAACGCGGCTATTCAAATCGATTATGCTCATCTAGGCATCCCTCCTGAAGAGGTGACGGACGAATACCACACTCGCCAGGTCTCCTTGCAATTGACGGTCACTGTCAACGCCAGTGTTGAGCTTGCCCGCTTCGATGTTCTGCCTCTCAATGGCCCGGTGCCTCAGCCTCTTCTTAGCCTCACACATCTGGAGTCGAAGTCCGATGCATCAACGCTAGCGGATCAATATTGTCTCTTGTCCATGGACTTGCGCAATGCCTGGCCCAACAACATGGAAGTGCAGCTAGACGGCGAGGACGGTGTCGTAATTGAGGAACACATCCTACCAGGAAATACCAGCCGCGTCATCGTGCCTTTGCGGCGGATTTACTTGGATGACCCTCACGCGTCAATACCTGCCCTCAACCCATCAAGACAGCGGCAGTTTGTCGTCAGTACCAGTAAAATTACGCCAGATATGGAGCGTTCCAACCGCGAGGCGTTTTGGTACAGGGAAAAGATTCTTGACACGCTTACTGCCAGGTGGAGGACAGTATCTGGTCCAAAACGGAGTGGCTACATAGATCTACGGGGCGTTAGGCTTTCCCCTCGCATGATGGACGCCATCAGGATCGACGACATTGGAATCGACGTCTCGGTCGAGAATCCAGACGCAAACCCGGCCGGAACGCTTGACAAGCCGATACTTGTTGATAACTTCATCCACATCAAGGTTGGCATCACGAATCGCTCGGCTCGACCAATTTATCCTATGTTGAGGCTCATGCCAGCCCTCTGCCATCGTCCTTTGAACGTTGCCTTGGACTTTACGCGGAAGTTTGCTTGGAATGGTACCTTGCAACAATCTCTTCCGCTATTGGCAGCGAAGTCAAATACGGCGGTGGAGATACAGGCCATGGCGCTGTGTAGGGGTGAATTTGAGATAGGTGCTTCAGTTGAAGAATACCAGATTTGGGAGGAACCCAAGGAGGAAAAGGACAAGGACGGCGTGGCAAAGGAAGCTCGTCAGCGATCGGACACGCAAACGATGCTGAACGCGATCATCGGTGCAAAGGAGCGGCGCATCTGGCACTCAAGGCAAGCTTGCGTGTTCAAAGTGATAGATCATGAGTAGTGGTGTAAGCTACTTTGTATATGACGAATCGCATGATGAAACGTAAGAAAGAATATCACACCGAAGACATGAAGTTAGAGCAACTCAGTTCAAATAGAAAAATCTAGCAAGGTTTCCCCAAGACGGGTTAAAGAGTTTGGAGTGATAGAGCCCGAATCGAAACCAACCGACGAGTCAAAATCGACCCGGTAATCAAGTAAGTTTATCCCTGACAAATGTGCTGCAGCGAGTCGCGCGTGGGTCTGACCGCCTTAACATTTCTGCCTCCGTCGCCACCGAAATTTCTTAGTCGAATGGTTGCCGGTGCTAGCCGCCGGCCGGCTTTTTCCAGACTCGTAGAAACTCTTTTTGGGTCATCGGTCATAAACGTCCCTTGTTGCAAGCGTCGTATCGGAGCGGCGCTATTTTCGTTTTGTTTGTCCAAGAAAGCGGGATCTTGTTTCCTTCTTCTCATAGAGCCCGTTTCACAAAGGATGACGCGACCTCAGATTTTGTTTCTCGACGCCTACGACTCGTTTACGAACAATATCGTCTCCCTGCTCACGACTTTGCTTGATGCCGATGTTCACGTCTTACCTATTGACACGCCGTTGCTAGACCCCAGTTCCCCGGCATTCTCAGATGATTTTCACAGGGAGCTGTCTCGATACCATGCCGTAGTCTGTGGGCCAGGTCCCGGCTCTCCGGAGGTCGAGAAGGATGTTGGGTTGATGAGGTGCATTTGGAGGTTGCGGGATGAGAATCTCCTGCCGGTGCTAGGCATTTGTCTTGGTTTTCAGAGTCTTGTTCTCAGCTCGGGCGGTAAGGTGAGGAGGCTGCAACGTGGGTTGCACGGAATGGTTCGCACCATCCGGCATGAGAAACCCCAGCCAACTTGCGCCGAGGACATCTTTAAAGGCGTATCCGAGTTTAAGGCGACTCTTTACCATAGTCTTTGCGCCGACGTCGGTCAGGATTCCATCTCAGATGCCAACTGGGCGAAAGCACAATGGTGTACTCAAGATATGGTCCCTGAGCTGATCCCCCTGGCCTGGGTCGACGAGGCAAGGGAAGGCGGCAACGAACGGATTCTCATGGCGGTCAAGCGCCGAGACAAACCATTCTGGGGTCTCCAGTACCATCCCGAGTCTGTTTGCACCCAGCCCGCAGGTCACACCGTCATCCGCAACTGGCTCCGTGAAGCCATGGCGTGGAACAAGAGGGCGAACAGGACGGTGCAAGGTGAAGGCCGGTTTTTGGCGAGGAACGCCGTGAAGCCGAGTCTTCTCTCCGAGATACGATCGGCGGCACGAGGCAGAGACGCCCCCGTTCTGGCGTGGACTGAGATGCCAACGCCCCTGGCAACTGTGGGATTGGACTGTGACTTCAGCTACAAAACCATCACCATCCCACCGAATGTGAAGGTGCCGGATGTAGTGGAGATACTGAAGAGCGGCAGGACGGAGCATATCATCCTGGACTCGTCCAACTCGAGCACAATGGCGACGGGCGCTCCCGACGTTCGGGGCAGATTCAGCATCATTGCCCTGGATGTGGAGGAGTCGTTGCGGATCGAGCACCATGTCGGGGACGATTTCGCCACAGCCCGGGTGCCTTCGATCCAGGGGATGCCCGTCGATCTCGTGGAGACTATCCCATTCGGACCACGCGAGAACATCTGGCATCTTCTGTCTGGCTTCCTCGAGAAGCGACGCATCCCAACGTCAGACGGCACCGACACGCCGTTCCGGGGAGGCTTCATGGGGTATCTCACTTACGAAATGGGGCTCAAGGGCATTGACGTCGCTGTGGCTGCGGACCGTGGGCACCAGAGGCCCGATCTTTGCTTTGCGTGGGTGACGAAGAGCATCGTTGTAGATCATGTTAAGGGTCTTCTGCACGTCCAACACCTGCAAAAACGCAAGCTCAACGCGGATTTCTGGATCGACTCCGTGGTCGCATCGCTGCAGACGTCGCATGTTTGGCAACCGGCCAAGACGACCGCCAACGGCACGGGTTTTCTAACGGTGGCGACTCGTCCCGTGATCCGAGTACCCGATGCTGAGGAGTACGAAGCCAAGGTCGTTCGCTGCCAAGACTTCATCGCCGCCGGCGAGTCGTACGAACTCTGCCTGACAGACCAGACTACGATCACCCTCCCGGGCCGCCCAGCGCGGGACCCTGTCTGCAATGGCCCGAACGGTGCACATGCTCATCGGCAACCGACCCACGTGTCGCCGTGGAAACTGTATAAAACCCTTCGCACCCGCCAGCCGGCCCCATTCGGTTCATTCATCCGCCTCGGCGGCGCGACGCTCATCAGCAGCTCGCCCGAGCGGTTTCTCGAATATGACGCCGTGGGCTTCTGCTCGATGCGACCAATGAAAGGAACCGTCCGCAAGTCCAACGATGTTGCGACGCTAGAGCAGGCCGAGGAGATCCTCCACGTCCCCAAGGAGGAGGCGGAGAACCTCATGATCGTGGACCTCGTGCGGCACGACCTGCACGGCGTGTGCGGGTCTGGTAACGTGGAGGTGCCGCACCTGATGAAGGTGGAGGAATACGCAACGGTCTTCCAGATGATCACAATTGTCAACGGACAGCTTCCCGACGATGCTAGTGCTGCGGAGAGGCACACGGGACTCGATGTTCTTGCGGCTAGTCTGCCACCGGGTAGCATGACAGGAGCGCCGAAGAAGCGGAGCTGCGAGCTGCTACAGGACATTGAGGGAGGTCGGGAGCGAAGTTTGTACTCGGGAGTGGTCGGGTACATGGATGTCACGGGCAAGGGTGATTGGAGCGTGACGATTCGGACCATGTTCAATTGGGACGACGAGGTTGCGCCGGCGGAGGAGGGCGAATCGGAGCCTAGGGAGGTGTGGCATATCGGTGCCGGCGGCGCCGTGACGATCTTGAGCACCGCAGCGGGCGAAAGGGAAGAGATGTTTACAAAGTTGGCAGGACCGCTAGGGGTCTTTGCAAAGGCTTGAAACGGGATGGGATGGGTAGCATGCATTGGGGGAAATCATTCGGCGTTTGTGATGCGGGTTACTGGGCTTGATGGCGGGGTGTTTGGTGTGATACCTCAACGTATCTTGGGACATTAGACTGTTGGCCTTCACGGGTAATTAGACTCAACTTGGACGACCCGGATCATCCATTTAGAATAGAAAGATGCATGACGTTTCTTCTAGGACGACGGAGCCATTCTTTTCACTTTACGGCCAGTGTCAGATCATAGATAACATCACAACATTAGATGGGTTTTGACATTACAAAACGAAAGGAAGAACGCCCGCCTGAGGGAATGATGCTGGATATACAACAATACAAACGTGCCATTAGACCCAATAGCGTACCGATCCGGGCAGCCCTGCCACATCCTCAGATCCAAGCGCCTCGTTCGTTCCCGGTCGGTGTCGTACTGTACAGGTCCGCCGTCCACCTAGTGGATTTCAATGTCTTTCCCTCACCGCCCGTTCCATAACTATTCCACACCAGATCATTTCTGTCGTATCGTGTCCCTCTTCGCTTTAAAACTCCTGTTCCTCCTGGAAGAACATGCCGAAACTGATGATGGTTCCATAGATGAGCAGACCACCAATTATCGACATCACCATCGCCTCGATCTGAATGAGATTGGAGTGTGCGAGGACGATGGGTAAGGCTACGCACAGGTAGGTAGCCAACGTTAGCCAACATGTTCTCGTCAATCGCAACGGGTGTTGGTAACCAAGAGAAACTTACCAATTCCCATAACAACCAGGAAGCCGGTACAGAAGCGTCCGAGGTCCAATACGGCAGCGGAGCTCTCGCCAAAGTCATCAGGGTTGGCGCATCGCGAGCAGATCCAGTTCGGGATCGGGGCCAGCACGTAAGTGGCAACGACGAGGAGCGGGTAGTAGACCTTCCAGAGGGCGCAGGAGAGAATTACAAGGAGAAACCCGACGGCGAGAACAAAGGAAAGGGCGATGATGGTCTTGAGGCCGGCGGTCGGCATTTTGGACGGATTATGCGGGTGCGTGTGCTGGAGGGGGCGGGTATGCTTGTTTCGAAAGGGTATCGGGGTGTTGGGATCTGTGAGGCCGGCCCCGTCGGGGCTGCAAATGGAAGTTTTGAAGGGTTTTCTGGGTACGCGACAGGATTGAAATCGATGATTTGTACGGGGAAACTGCCTTTGTCGATTTGTGGTCGGTTTAAAGCTTCCTGCTGGTAGATTAATCGGTCGTCGTCGATCGCGGGCCAAGGTAGGTAGGTAGGCTGGCTGGCAGGTTGGCTGAGCTGTGATGCGATAGTGGGTACGGGCCTGACGCAGGACCTGAAGGCCGTCGTCAGCGCACGGCGCAACCTTATTCCAGGCCGGAAAGCCAGGGAGCTCAATGGGCGGTCCAGTGAGGTGCTTTCGTCGAAAGTGGAAGTGGACGTCTAGGCCCCACCCGACAAGACCCCGGCAAGAGCAACACTGGTGAGGTAAGGTCGGAGTAAGGTACAGCGGAAGGTACGTAGCTTGATGCACGGGGCACCTTGCACCCTGGCTCCAGGCTGAGAGAGTGCTACGAAAGCTCGACACCTGCCTTGAGCTGCTGGCTTTGGCGGGAAGGACGCTTTATTATCCACCAAGCTCTCTCTCTCCGTCTATCACCGACCTGCTCTCGCCCAACAATCCACGAAACCAACCCCGCGATTCCTCTCCTTTCAACCACCCCGCTCCACGAAGCCTCGAAACAAAGTCCACGGGGCCGAACCTCGCACGAAACAGCTGCCTGACGAAGCTACGACCCCTCCCTTACGCCCGCCATGTTTAGAAACAATTACGACAACGACTCGGTGACATTGTAAGTTGTTTGACACTTCAGCCTTCCCCTCTTCTCGTTCTCTCATCCGGCGAGGGTTAAGACGAATGGAACGGCTGACTCTCGATCATCTTGCAGCTCGCCTCAAGGTCGTATATTCCAGATCGAGTACGCAGCCGAAGCAGTGAAGCAGGGTTCTGTGGTGGTAGGCATCGCGAGCAAAACACATGCCGTCCTGGTAGCAATCAAGGTACGAATGCTGCCCCTTCTCCTCTCGACCCAGTTCGCGCCAGAGCTCTGTTTGCAAGAGACGAAGCTAACGCATCTCAATTTTTTTAGCGCAACGCCGAGGAACTCTCCTCGTACCAGAAGAAGATATTCCCCGTCGACGAGCATGCCGGCATCGCCATCGCAGGCCTCACCTCTGATGCCCGCGTCCTCTCCAACTTCATGAAGCAACAGTGCCTCGGCCACCGTATGACGTACGGCCGGTCGATGCCCCTCCGTACCCTCGTCGACATGATTGGCGAAAAGGCCCAAATCAACACCCAGGTCTACGGAAAACGCCCTTACGGCGTCGGCCTCCTTGTCGCCGGCGTTGACGAGCGCGGGCCTCACCTCTTCGAGTTTCAGCCCAGCGGTATGACGGAGGAGATGGTTGCCTTCGCCATCGGTGCCCGTAGTCAGATGGCCCGCACCTACCTTGAGCGTAACATTGACGCGTTCGAGGATTGCTCACGCGAGGAGCTTGTGCGCCACGGCCTCAAGGCTCTAAAGGAGAGCCTGGTCCAGGACCGCGAGCTGACGGTCGAGAACACGAGCGTCGGTGTCGTCGGCTTCAGTGAAAAAGACGGCGTGAAGACGGTCCAGCCCTTCAAGCTGTTTGATGGCCAAGATGTTAAGGAATGGATTGATAGCGTGGCGGCCAGCGAGGGCCAAGGTGGCAACGAGGAGGGCGGTGAGGGCATGGAGGTTGACGAGTAGTGTTCATGTTAGACGATTCCCGTCATGGCGATACAGAAAGGAGAGGGGCCGGCATACCCTGCATTTGCATATATCCGCCTGGACTGTAACCAACACCAATCCACTTCGGAATGGTACGATCGACCTGGTCGGGAGAAAGAGTGATGCAAAACAACGGATTGAGCCGGCCCTATTTAGACTTGTACCAATACGAACCTCAAAAGGGAAATTCGACAGCCGATGAATATGAGCGGCATCGAAGATTCAAAGGATTTTTTATTTATTTAAAAAAGAGCTAACTGTATTGAGGATGTGCATCACTACTTGCAGGATGAGGCAGGTGTCTGTACGAATGTTTCTTGATTGTGTAACTCTCATGGTGGTCTATCGAAAACTACTACAGGGGAATCCAACAACACAAACTACAGCCGACCTTCTCACACCCTCTCCATCGTCTACCCTCTTTTCCCTCGATCCCGCCAAATGTCTGAGCACGTTTAGCCCGACCCGGATCGAAGTAAAAAGATGAAGGATAAGGAAACAACCAAACCGGCTCTTCTTTTCTATCCAGCACTCCTCAGCGGAAGCGCGATATGCAGCGAGGAAAGGGGAAAACACGAGAAGGGGCGCCAGACTCCATTAACCACCCGCTTTTTCATATCGCACACAGATTCGCCAGCCCCCCCTTTCCTTTCCTTTCCGGACCTCCTTCTTTTTGTTTTACTTCATCCCCTATTCCTGAATCTCAATTCGCACCAGCTCTTTCTTGTCTCAGAGTACAAACCGGCTCGTTTCTTCAACCCAGGGGGGGATGATACAGGAAACCAAGGTTTTCACTGCATTCGTTGGGCGAATAGACTTACGAGTTGGACCAGTCGAGCTTGAAGGTGGCCTCGGAAACCTTGTAATTTCTGAGGGCCCGGATGGCTTCGTCGGAGGTAGTGGCGGTGACGAGAATGTTGGCGTTGGCGGCTCTGATGAAACCCTCGTCGACACTCTTGTTGACCCACTCGAGGATGCCGTCGTAAAAACCATTGATGTTGAGGAGGCAGATGCCGCGGTTGTGGATGCCGAGCTGGTTCCAAGTGGCAGTCTCCAGGACCTCCTCGATAGTTCCGTAGCCGCCGGGAAGGGCGATGAAACCGGAGCCGGGGCCGCCAGCGAAGACTTCCTTAGCCATCATCTGCTTGCGGGTGTGCATGTCCTTAACGACGGTGGTGCGGCCGTAGACAGTTTCCTCGGGAACATACATGTTGTCCTTGTTGAGAGTGCCGTAGGTGCCGTCACGCTCGTACTTCACGAGGGCCTCAGGGATGATGCCGTGGACTGAATCCGGACCAGCGAGGGAGACGAGGGTCTTGGCTACCTCGCCCATGAGGCCGACTGTGCCGCCGCCGTAGACTGTGGCGAGAGTCAGTTGGTGTTCCGTTGTGTATTGAATCCCATTGTACGACATGGTGTCATTGATGCAGTAGGTGAGACTTCTTGTGAGATGTGGTAAGAGAAGGATGACTCACCGAGGTCAATGTTGTTCTCGGCCATGATCCTAGCCAGCTCGCGAGCGGCCTCCATATGCTGCGGCTTGAAGCCGGGTGAAGCGCCGCAGTAAACACAGATCTTTGTCCGTCGACGCACTCCATTTGCGATACCGTTGGTGCCGTTGCTGTTGGTGGTGCTGCTGTTGGTAGTGCCATTGCTCAAAGCAGTGTCGTTGGCTGCAGCAGTACCGTTATCAAGTGAAATACCGTTTGTAGGAACAGGGCTGTCAGCAGGAGCAGTGCCATTGGTAGAGATGGTGCCATTGGCGATGGTAGCACCATTTACGTGACCATCCGTGATACCGTTCGTGGTACCATTGGCGATACCATTGGTGGCGCCGTTGAAGGTGTCAGTGCTGGAAATGTCATTCCGGGTTGCCGGGGTAGACTGCAGGGGGGAAGTGTCTCCGGACATAGTGGCGACGTTGCTGGGTTGCCGATGAGAATGGGGGAATGTTTCAAAACGTAGGTGTGGAACGGATTCCGGCTTCTTGAGCTGGTCAGTTTTCGGTTTTGAACAGAGGAAGGGAGGCAGGGTTGGATTCGCGGTGTTGGCTTACGGGAGAGCAGATGTTGTTGAGACTTTAAGTCTGAACACCGAGCAGCCAGGACGTGGAGGCGCAGTTACCCGACTAGGTTATCAAGGTAAAGATGACGGAGGGTTTTGTGGAGAAAGACGGGATGAGTCTGGCGTTGCGGGACGTAAGAGTCACGGTCGGGGGAGACTGGCCGGTCGAGACTGCGGTTTTGAGGGGTTTTGTGCTTTGAAGTCAAGGATTGTTGTGAGTCAGAAGAATGACCAAAAGTTCCACGGATCAAGACAGATGAGCGCAAGAGAGAAGCTGAGAGAAAAGGGGAAGAGGTGGCGGTGAATTGGGGCCCTGTTATATACGCCTCTTGGGATAGCCCAGAAAGGGATGCAAGTTTGTCTCGTTGGTCGGGGGAACGGCTCAGTGGTCGTTGGTGTGCGAATTTGTGTTTTCAATATCCTGGTTATCACCTGAAGGTGCAATAAGAAATCGGAAATGGGGGAAAAGAAGGAAAAGAAAAGAACATCGGGATTGGGCGAGGCGAGAAATGGGAAGCACAGATGGGAATTGAGACAACGAGATGTCAGTTACCGCCACGGCGCATTGGGCGGCGGGCCGAAGTTTTGGTGTTGGCGTAGCAAGCTGGGAAAACCGACTTTCACTGATGTTTCACTCGGGGGGATCTGCCGGTACAGTAGTGTGTATGCCTCTTGCTTCCTACTGCGGCAGTTGAACGCGTGCTTCTCCCAGCTGGAAGGGAAAAGAAAGCAGGAAAGCAAAGAGATGTCTCTGGCTGAGGTGCTTAACCAGAAACGAGGGACAGAAAAGGGTCCGGGAGACGGTTGACATGGACGTGGATCTGGGACAGGAGCTCAAGAAAAAACAAGGGGTGTAATCCGCAGTTTGCTTTGTTATTGCTTGCACAGAGACGGTCAAGACTGAAGCATGGCAATACTCGATTTTTGTTGAACCGGACTAACGACTCTAGTCGAGTCTCCCCGGAGTCGATACCTACTTGGGTTTGCGAGCACGCTGACCGCTGCCAACTAATTGCCTAACCTACCCGAGGCCTTTGGCCATGAAGCATGATTGTCTGTTTTGCTGTGACAACTTGTTACGCCGCGACTGGCCGACGACGTGCTCAGGTGACATGTTGATGAGGCCCGAGTGTGTACAATCCTAGGCAAAGTGTCCGTATCCGCAAGGTGAAGCGGTTGTCGTGGCGCGTAGTACTGCCTCGCTAACTCTCAATCTTGAACCTCGTTGCGGGGATGCCTCAACTATTGATCTCAAGGGGAGAGACACAGGGTGCGCCAAGGGAAGGGGTTAAGACTAGGGGATCCTGTTTTCCGAAGACCCGCGGCGATAGTGTTGGGAGATCTGATCTGGAACGTATTGTGAAAACCGAAAACGTAAAAGTAATAATAACCCGGCTCAGGGAGTCTTTGGAAGAGCAAGGATGGAGGGATAAGCAGACAACATCTGTCTGATCACCTTGCCTTTCTTCTGCAGAAGGGAGAGGACGAGCCGGGGGACGGGGAACGCGTGCCGTTCCTGTCCCTTTCCTCTTCGCGTGTAACTCTACACGGCTCTTCACGTGTGGTTTTTACGCCCCTGACGAAATATGCCTTCGCCTTCTCCGCGTCTGGAGGAGGTTGCGATTTTCAATGGCCGCGGGAGTCCGTGTCCAATGTCGATTGGGTTGGTTTGTTTTCATAACACACGGCCGTGGATGATTGTATACGACAACACCGAATGCACAATAGTGTACAGAGTAGAGGGATGGAAATACTAACTGCAATGCGGGTGATGCAAGGAGAAGGACCAAGATCTTGAGGGTACTAATTCCAAATGCGATCCTTCGTTGGGGGGCGGAAATGGTATTCATGTTCACCCCGTAGCATTGAGTCCATGCGGCGTGGCAATAAAAACTACTGAAGTCCTGTAGGAGCCTTACTGTAGAGCACCTTACGTAGTACAGTGTAATTATGTGCGGTATCTCATTCCCTTCACCCGCTGCAGTTTTACCCTTTGTCCTTCCCCGCCGGGCGTGCTCCGGAAGGTCGGGGCCATCACTTTCTGCAGAGCGACCCAGCCCAGTTTGCTGGGTTCGTGGCGGCGCCTCGGCCATTGATTCGCCCGAACAGCACGCAATTTCCAGGTTCCATCCCGCAGCCACCCAGCCTCCAGGGGTCTCGATGGTTTGGGCTATGCTTCCATAAGAACTGCTAATTTCTGTGAGGCTCCACTGACTTCATTCTATCAGCAACCGACATCGCCGACCATTGTGACGGCCCCTTGCCCGAGGGAGACAAGTTGTATTTTGCTCGCCAAGCCTTCCAATCGCTATTTGCGAACTGCTTGTTACCGACTAGACTTTGCTCACTGAATCCGCCTTGCGACATCCCCGCATTGCCTCTGGCGAATTCGACATCTGTCCTCCGTGGATTCGAATTCCCCCATTTCTGAACACGTTATCACACACCCTAAAAGATGTCGCAAGCCAACGCGCCAGCACCGGCCGGCCGGCCGCAAGAACAAGGCGTACGTATTTGGCATATCCTTTCCACCTTCTGCTTGATTGGACGACATGCTGACCTACGCGTGTCTGCAGGGCATGAGCATGACGCAGAAACTGCTACTCGGTGGCTCCATGTACTTTGGCATGAACCTGCTCATGAACAACCTATTCCAAAAGACACAGACAGGCACCCAGGTCAAAGATGCGAATGGAAACATTGTTAGCGTTCCCGCCAACACGGAGGACATCCCGCCGTACCTTTTCCGACCCAAGAGTTTGAACGAGGGCGCCGTCTACAGCCAGATCCCCCATAAATTGGCCCCGATATGGCCCATGGATAGTTACATCGACATCATCGTTACGCTGTCTGATACGTTCGTTCCGACCCCTCTGGCCCAGACCCCGCAGGAGAAGGTCGTCTTGAAGGAGGAGAGGTTCAAGATTGGCAATTACAGTGATAAGCGATCCGTCGACACCACTATTGAGATACCACCTTCTGTCCAGAACAACGGTACTCTCTGGGGTCACTTCTATGTATCACTGCCTGGTAGCCAGCCTGACCCCCATGTGGAGACCTTCGACCCAGCTTCTGCATACTACTTTGCGTTTCCCCTCACTCAGTACATTCCCAAGAAGAAGGAGTTCAAGACGAGGTCTCTTCTTGAAGGCAAAGTCGAGGAGGTGGTAGAAGAGGCCGAGGAGGATAAAGAGACCGGACCGATCATTGCCAGTTACTACCACCCGAACGCCAGCTTCTCCATCATTCCCAACACCGGAGTGCTCGACTACCGCGCGACGCACCCTGCCGTTCGCCAGTTTCTGCATATAGAGCCGACTGGCGCGAGAGATGGATCTGGCCAACACTCGTGGTACTGTTAGTTGTAACCCGTGCCCTCCTACCAAATCCGTCGCTAACATGAATAGACCCTATCCTTTTCGTCAACACTTTTTGGCAGCTTAAGAGCCAGATGATTCTGCTCAACGACACAGTCAAGACGCTCCCGCTCCACATCGACCTGAACAACATGCGTTCTTGGCAATTCAACACACTCGCTGCCATCGAAGCGAGCGCCAAGGAATCTGCTCGCCAGGCTGCGTACGGCAACTCGCTGCCTGGTGGCGGTGACGGCTCTGAGATCGAGATGGTTAAAGAGATCTTTGGTGACACCAACCCCATTCTTCTCGCCATCACCATTATCGTCAGCATTGCTCACATGGTTCTGGAAACGCTTGCTTTCGGATCCGACATTGCACACTATCGCAAGAAGAAGGACAACGTTGGCATCTCGGTTCGATCCATCCTGGCCAACGTCTTCATGCAATCTGTCATCCTGCTTTACCTCATCGACAATTCGCAGAACACCAGCTGGATGATTCTCGGCTCTCAGGGCATTGGGATCCTCATCGAGTTCTGGAAGATCACCACAATCGTTAACGTCTCCATCAAGGCTGCACCGCCTGGTTCGTGGCTGCCGTTCGTCATCGCAGTGGAGGACAAGCACAAGCTCAGCGAGACGGAGGAGAAGACCAAGGAATACGACGAGATCGCCTTCAAGTACATGTACATCGCGGGTGTGCCTCTGCTCATTGGGTACGCCATCTACTCTCTGATCTATGAGACACACAAGTCCTGGTACTCGTACATCATCACGACACTGGTCGGTTCAGTGTACGCCTACGGCTTCCTCATGATGGTTCCTTCTCTGTACATCAACTACAGATTGAAGAGCGTTGCACATATGCCGGCTAAGGCTATGATGTACAAATTCCTCAACACGTTCATCGACGACCTGTTCGCGTTCACTATCAAGATGCCGTTCCTCCACCGACTGTCCACCTTCCGAGACGACATCATTTTCTTCATCTATCTGTACCAGCGCTGGGCTTACAGGATCGACTACACCCGCGTGAACGAATTCGGACAGGGCGGTGATGATGAAGAGGAGGAGAATGTGGACAAGGCCAAGGTCAAGGAACTGCTGGAGAACGATCCCACAGAGGAGAAGGTGAAGGCAGCCGCTGGTAAGGCCACAGGCGCCGACACTGGCAAGGCCAAGAAGAGAAGATAAGCATAGGAGATACCGCATACTATGTAGCAGTTAACAGCATCGCGATGCACATAAGAAAAGATTTGTACGTGTCCCGGGATATAGATTATCGAGGGCTTCTCGCAATACGATACCCAGCTAGGGCAGTTTCGATCGCGTATGGCACCCAATCGAGCATAATTTCTCTGTCAGCCATATGGGACCTTGTCTTGTTCTTTTTGTCTGCGGTCCCTTATGATGTTGTGTTTTGGAAGCATTATGTTGTGCATTATACGCTTGGGCCACCAGATGAGACAACGCAACACAACGGCCCTCTCGTTGGGGAAAGAACGCGCTTCGGCTGATTACCGTTTCGGTAGCCGGCTCAAAAAATCAAGGCTCGGTGTCTCACACCCTAAAGTAGGATACCAATTAGAATCCTACCATTTGGATAGGTGCTTGCTTGTGTTAGTGTGTTCTGTCGCGGCTGAGATCGCCGTGGAAATCAAAATGAGGGGTGTAAAATCACATGGGACGAAATGTCCGTAACAGGAACAACGGGTAAAAATCGGCCAATAACAGGGGCGTTTGGAAGCGTCGAGCGAGGTCGTCAGAGCCCCATGGCTGGCTAGCCTGGTAGGGCAGAGACATGGAACCGTGGTAGGCTCGTAATGTCACTGGGCCTATCAGAGGGCTTCACCCGCAGTTTTTCGGGGAAAGGATGACGCCAGTCCCCCCTCCTAGCCAAACGGGGTGTTTTGGGGCCAGGATTACAGCTCCACGGCCATGTGGGTAGAGGTTCTTCTCGAGACTTCGAAGATGAGGTACATCGTATTACCTCAGGTAGCTCTCTAGAGTCTTCCTTGTTTATGACTGCAATATCCGGCGAGTGGAGAGCTACGGAACTGTGTACCGAGGGTAATGGGGAAATTTCTGGGCAATGGATGTTTTCTCGGTTGACCGGACTGGGAACACGCAATGCTATGTTTGAAGGGGCTGGGACTGGCGGTGACGTTCCACAGGGGACTGGTAGGATAAGAAGGCAGATGATGAAGAGACTCGAACGGCGTCAATTAGAATTAAGGTTGTCTGCAGTCATTGCTAACCTGGAATGCACCAACATAGACTCTTCCCAAACCTAATCGTTAGCATAGAATCCATTAAAATGCTGACATTCACGACTAGGTAGACAGAGTAAGTAGTCAGCCAGCAGTGTGATTACATACTATAACTGACCGGAGCTACTAGCCACAGTCTAGGGTTCCGGGGCGCCGATGATCTCCCTTCGACTCTCTCTCCATCCCCAAATCATTGCTGTCCTCTTTACTACGTTAACGCCATGGTTCCTTTTACATTTCCTCCTTCTCTCATTTGACCTCCATCTTCTGTCACATGTCCAGGGTTTCCCCCGTCTGCCACTCCCACGTCGTCCGATGAAACCTATCCGATCATACAACAGGCGGATGGCCAGTTAACTCCCAGGAATAAAGACACCCTACTCCAAATAGGAGATCACTGTGACATCCTAGCACAACACAGCACAGCAAAGCACAGCACAGCATAGCACTACGGCCAGCCCAGACGGGTAGGTGGCTGGTGGCATTTAGAACTGTCAGTATTATCAGTTGCGGCGAGGAACTGCCAAGCAAGACCTCCGGATTTCCGGTGCGTTGACTAGGATTAGAGGTCCACGGCTGCCTCGTACACAGTGAGAAAGTCCCACATACGAGCACTGCACTGCACGCTCATCATCCCTACCTGGAAGTCCCGGCAAACTCTCCCCCCAACAGACTCTACGGGCCCTGGCCAAGGCTATCAAACTGAATGTGCTTTAGAGGAAACGTAAGCTATAAAACCTGTTCGGACGGTGTGGCCGTGCCGCCCGCAGCCGCGACCGCGCCCGCCGATCTCATACACCTTCCCTTCGGGGATTTCTACAGAAAGAGAGGGTACCTTGCTTTCCTCCNAAGCCCCAGAGGTCCGTCCCTAAGGGGCGCCAAACGCCATTTATTATTGGAGCGCGCGCCGCACCGCACCGCAGGAGACCAACTGCCCCCTCCCCCTCGAACTGCCGTGCCGCGCCTATTGTCTTGGATCTTGGATCCGACTGACACCACCTCGAAAAGTTCGAGGATAGCAGAGGGCTCTCCAAACCATGAGCAGCCCTACTGTCGGGTCCCTTTTGGCTGCCATCGCGACTCACATCAGTGATGCCCTGCGTATCTTGAACTTTGCCGACAAGCGCCAATGGGGACCTGACGAACACGAACAGTTGCGTTTGCTAGAGGATGTTCTCGACGAGGCCAAGAAGGACTTTCAGGAGCTTTCGGTCCTTGTCAACGGCCAACGCTATTACATGAACGATCGCAAAGGTAAGCCATTGGTCTTTGTTTTTGCCATTGTTCTGTGTCCGTCGAGATCTGCGTCCAACAGGGCCCCCGCGACGCGACGGCGGCTTGCATTATTGCACATGGACTCCCCGCCAAACCTCGCTTCGCCCTGGCTTATACTGCGTACAAGTCGCCGCGATCCATGCTAATTAAGCACGCGCCAGCTCCCTCAATCGCCGAACTACGAGCCTTGCAGGCAAAATTCGAGCTCCATGTTGACAACTTTAAAGACTGGGCGAGGATAGGAGGGCCAATCAACCCGGTATGGGCACGGGAGACGACCGAGCTGCGCAGGGAGCTACACCGCGCACAATGTCGAGCCGCTAGGAGGATATTCGAAGCAGAACAAGAGACCTCAGCTCGGTGTCTCGGTGCGTTTCTGGTTTACAGGAAACAGCGCGAGTGGATGAGCCGCATAGCCGTGACCGAGGAGGAGTACCATCGGCGGCACGTGGAGGAAGTGGTGGCGTGCAACACCATCGGCAAGTTTGAGCGCTTCGGAGACGGAGATATTGCCTTTGTGTGCGACTTTTGCGACGGCCACCTCGTCTGGGAAGACCTGGAGAGCATACCGTCGATGCGCACGGTCGAGGAGTCCAGCAACGGTCCGATATCCCCTGTCTCACTGACTACCCAGCTGCCACATTGGCAGGCAACAGCCTTCAGTGCTTCAAAACGAGCCGAGAAGACGGTCGTCTTTGCGCCCCTGGCAATCGCAAATCACATGGCACCGTACCAGGGGGACTGGGTGGCACGTCTCCAGTGTCCCTATTGCGACGAGGCGCCGTACATCGAACCGGGCGAAGACGGGGACGATGAGGGGCGGAATGCCCAGGACGAGTCCGGGTTCGAAGACCTCCAAGCCTTCCAGGAGCACCTCGAATGGCAGCACACGGCGGCGACAATACCGGCCGTGCCGTTGCCCAAGGCAGCCAAGGAGTGTTTGGTCATGTGACAACGGCGGTAATGCAACAGTCAGCGGCGTAACGGTGGCTTCGTGTGTGTATATTTTTGCGGTCTTGACATCGGCGAGGAGTTGGGATGGTGTGATTCTGGAAGAGGGCGGTTGTTTCACCGCACCCATGAGGCATGAGGTGTTTATTTCCATTTCTTGATACCGCAGACTGGACTTCCGACGGCCCGTGAGGGAATCGGAGGAGTCTGACAAGACGATCACGACAGAGATGCCGAAGCAAGGCAGTGTTGGAGTTGGATCATGTTCCTTTTTTCCACATTAAGACTCGAAAAAAAAAAAATTCCGCTATTTCCGACATCAGACCTCCAGTGTTCTTTTAGACCCCCGTCCTTTGTCCGTCCTTTCCATGTTTGTTTTTATTTGCTTTGGACAAGTCCGTGTCGAGATTTGGTATACATGGAAGACAAGGAAGGATACATGCAGTTCCGTGACGGTAAGAAAAACAACGCCATCTCTCCCAGTCGAACGAGCCCCCGATGCCAAAAAAGGAACTACATAGTCAACATCGAATTTCCACTCTTTCCCGTCAGAAGAAACGCCACCAAAAGAAGACGATAACGATGAATCCCAATGCGCCGAGGGGGCCGTACTGCTTGAGGAGCAGCTCCCAGTTAATGCGGACGGCGGCACGGCGATATTTTTTGCTGTCGTCGCGGAGGCGGGAGCTGAGCTCGCCCATGCGCTCGAGAGAGTCGCCGCGGTACAAGAGGTCCTCGATGTTTTTCGTCATGACCTTTGTAACGTCACGGAGCTCATCGTTGAGCTTGTCGAGGTTCTGGGAGGCACGGGCGTCGGAATAGGTCGCCTTTGTGCGGGAGATGAAGGTGTCGAATTCCATGAAGGCGTAGGGGCGGAGGGAGGGGGAATGGAGCTGGGAGAGGGGGTAGGTTGTTGTGAACTCGCGGGCAAGGTCGGAGAGGTATGTGAAGGCTAGTTTTCGGGGGTAAGAGCGGTCGGTTATGCAGAGGAAGGTTATGTCGTTGTCGATTAGGTAGCTGGTGTTGCGTATTAGCTTTTGGATCTGGACACAAGGAGGAGGGGGAAACGTACTGGAGGTTGTAGGAGCCGCTTTCGATGCTGGCTTGGGGTTCCGAGTTGCGGGAAAGCTTGCGGAGGATTTGTTTGATCTGGGATTTCACCTCTGCAAGGGCGGCTTCTTGTTGCTCGTCGTCTACCGAGGCGCACAACATAAGGCCTAGATGGTGTACGTGTTAGTCGGGTGTGGGAAAGTGGTGGACGTCATGGTGTTGACGGTACCGTCGAGCCTTGCTATTTGCGTTGAGCGGATCATGGCGTGTAGGTTTTCTAAACGTCACGAGCGGGTATACTGATTTGAAGAGGTTGTCGTCGAGGTGAGGCTCTCGCTATCGGCAGGCAATTCCTCCGTGGGGTAAGTGAGTTATCGCTGGGTATAGCTAGTATCGACGTGTCCTCGGGGCGCTTTTGGTGCTCTCCTGGCCGAGTATGGAAGCCGTGTCGGGAAGTTAATTTTTCGCGCCAATGTCTTGTGGCAGGTATCACATGCAGAATATTGTGGTTTCCGAGGGTATCGTGTAGAGTGTTTGTGTCCTTTTCTGGGCCAGGGGGGGTGGGCCTTCGTCGTTCTTTGGACGTGCCGTTCTTAGGATCATGGATACTTTTGTCCCAGTCGACAAGACCAAGCTCTCCACGTCGCCGGGAATTGGGGATGACACCATGGGCCGAGAGGTCTGGCCAATTGGAGGTCCTGCGCAGGAGGTGATCCCTGCTTTTCGTGGGGTTGGAGGCTGTGGCGCGCTGTGGCTTGGTTTTTCACTTGGCCGGCTTGCTGTTCATCGTTTGACGACAGGGCAGTTGCGGCTTGGGAGTGAGTATTCAACTACGTACATCTCAGGGAGGAGTGATTGGGATAACATCGCCTTCCCAAGACACCGTTGGAAAAAACGTCCTAGACTCCAGTTCGTTTTTTGGTAACTCACCTTCTGTACCTTATAACGAATGGAAACTTTGCCGCCGTATTCCATCAAGTCTCTGCCACTTGGCCCTCTCAAGTCTCGCCAATGTGTCCCAACTTCAGTATCATCTTCCCTCATGGCCAAACCTCTTGAGTTGTAGCTGTTCTGTTTGAACCACCTGGTAAAAAAGGTCCGACCTGCAATCCCTAAATCTCTGATGAGTGTCTACCTTTCATGACCAAGCCTAAACAAAGCGCTTTTAAATCTTTCATGAGTATTTTTACTAAAGGCCCGCATGTAGATCACAGTCTGACTGCGCAAGTAGCGTTATTAGAGCAGCTTTAACTCACATTATCCGGGCCCCTTTTCGTGGAAATATATCTAAAATGACAACATCCAAATCTATGGACGTCGAGATGGCTGACGCCGACGAGCTCACATCTGTCTCCAGCGTCTTGTCCCCACCATCTGGCTCCGACTACGAAGGAGACGCCCGGCGCGCGAGAGGTAGTTCCCCAAACAACCAGCTTACATCTCTTGAGAGCATCAGCCTTGAACGTACCATCACCGGCACGGAAATTGGCACCATGGCTCGACGTTCGGCGCGCAACACGAACAAATCCAAGCCCGTCTTTACGACGACTTCGCCTAAGAGGCCCTCGAAGCGTAAGATTGTCGCAAAGAGTGTGGCCAAGAAAACACCCAAATGGACGGCCGAGAAGCTCTTGACTGATTCAAAATCGCCGCTTGCGAGCGCCGACTTACGGGTAAGTTTGTACTGGGCTCCCTTCTCTCTTTTCTATTTTATGTTTTTTTTCTCTCTTTCATTCCCCATACGATGCGGTTTCCAGCCATTGTCTACTTGTCCCCAAGATTCTGCTCCCTTCTAACCCAGTATATTATAGAAAATACTTTGCCAACCAGCGGCGTGGGAAGTTCTTTCCCCGGACGAGCGGGCTGAGATCATGGCCCTACTCCCAGCCGGCACGCGCATCATCGGTTCCGGCACCGACGACACTCACCCGGACTTTGACGCACTTCGCAATGACGATAACTTCCGACACGACTGTGCCACGTATACTGACAATATCACACAAGGCAAGCACGACCCAGAGTGGCTCGATCAGGCGTGGGCGGCGCATCAGAGACGCAAAGCCGGTGACTTTGACGCGTACCTCGCGCAAAAGTTCGAGGATGAGTGGTCCTGCGAGCTGCCCGAGGACTTCAAGCCGAAGAGGCAAAGAAGCACAGCGTCGGCATCAGTGGCTGACGAAAGGGAGGGAGACGGGCAGACTATGAAAGGGAAGGAGAATGCGACGAAGGAGGCAGGGACGGTTCTTGCCAATAATGCTGGCGAAGAGACATCAGAAAAGGATGTTCAGATGGAAGAAGCGGATGAAGAGGTTACGAGAGCCACAGTTGTCATTCTCGGGTCTCCTGTTCCAGAAACAAAACAGGGGCGAGGAGGAGAGGCCGAGGTGGAAACGAAAGCGGATGTGGATGGATACCAGCCTCGTCATGCAGATGGTCCATCGGTGGAGTCCAAGACACAGACAAACGTGAACGATAACCAGCTTCCCTCACCAGGTTACCAGGAAGCTAATGCGAAGACGCAAATGAATTTGGACGGCACCTAGCCTCACTTGGCAGGTGTTCAACAGTCCAAGAAGACGCCCGATCAGAAGGAGTGAACCGATTCTGGCTCTGCAATGTAGATACGCAACTCTATGTCCTAGACATAGCATGACTTACGATTCATGAATACTATTGGTTTTCATGCATGCCAGGAATAGAGATTCCCGCGGAAGGAAAAGAAAAAAGTGAGGATACCTTATGCATGATTCTCGGTCCCAAGTCTGGGAAGGCAGCAGATCCTACCTGGACCAACTCCGGAATCCTGGCCTCCAAATTTGTTCGTATCAACATACCCTACAAACAGCCAGTGACACGATCAACCCACAAATTTTATCTAACAATGAAGTATGGATGGTGAGAAATAGAGCGTTCAGAATCAAGAGGCAGAGAGAGTCGAGATACTGACTCGCTGGAGAATCCGGTGACCGGTGTGCCACACCTCGGTCAGCGCCCCACATCGCCGAAGAATGAACCCCCAATTTCAGTGCGAAACGCCTCAACCACAGACTCGGACATGCATCCCTACAGCTTTCATACGCACCATTCGCCCACGACTTCTTACCATCCCAATTTCAAGTTGGAATTTTTCAATCCCTAATTGATGACATTGAGTGGATAAAACTGCTCTACTTCAGTCTTCAGTTATCGAAGTTTTGATTCAGCGAGGCTTGTATCACTCTCACATCACACACCACCGGCCAACCATGGCGCCCTCG
Organism: Colletotrichum chlorophyti; assembly: GCA_001937105.1. Classification (NCBI taxonomy): domain Eukaryota; kingdom Fungi; phylum Ascomycota; class Sordariomycetes; order Glomerellales; family Glomerellaceae; genus Colletotrichum; species Colletotrichum chlorophyti. Next base: position 568,550 of record MPGH01000185.1, read on the forward strand.
GCGGAAAACCACAGCCGCTCGCATAGTCTACTGCTCTTCCAGAAACTCCTCAACTTGAGAGATAGTGCGAGTCCTCTGACTCTGGTATTGGATAGCCTAGAGCAGAGTGCCGCACCTGTCCTGCGCGAATTTATCTATAGGGCCAAGGTTGGTTTACGACCCGTTCTTTTGTAGGCAAAAAGGAAAATCCCACAGCGTCGAGCTTGCAGCCTCACCCCAAAGCTTTTGTGCTTGAAGCTATTTAACGAAATCAGCGTTGACATATAGTGCAGGTGGCCAAGGCTAAAGTCATCTTGCTCTCCTTCGCGACCCTCAAGCGGCCACAAGATGTGGACGTAGTCATCAGAGCCCGCGCCAAGAACCTGAAGGCGCTAAGATCAGAGATACTCTCGCATTACCCCAAGCCAGATGCCGCGGTAGCAAGAGGTGCTCCGCCGTCCCAAAGTGAGTATTGTCTTTGCGGGCCTTGCAAACTCTGACTCACGGTATGACAGAAACCGTCGTGCTGGTTGACTCACTCAATGAGCTCGCCACAGCGGCTCCTCAGGTCGTGCCTTCATTCCTCTCCAGCATAATCATGCCGTCCATCTCCCTGGTTTCTGTATACCACACCGACGTGCCCCTCGTCCTCCCGCGGACGGTGAGCGAGTACGAGCCGCATCCACTTACGGTTCTCTCCCACTTGGCCACCTCTATTCTCCGGCTATCTAGCCTACGACAGGAAATCGAGCGTCAAAGGGCGAGGAATCGCAGTCTCCAGGAGCCTGAGTGGGGTCTTGGAGAAGGTCGCGAGGGCGTGTTAATCGGTCTTAAGGGGGACACCAAATCCGAGGACTACCACGGCGTGGTAGTTGAGATGGAAGTCAGGAGGCGGAGCGGCCGCGCCATGGCGGAGAAGTTTGTTATATTGCCGCTGGCTCCCGCCTCATCGAAAGGATCGCAGATCTTTCTTCTCTCTGAGCATCCAGTGTTTGCGGCCCCTGGAGGCTCGGACCAGGCCGAGGCTAGGGCTGGAGAGGACGAGGAGCCGGAGAGCACGTTCAACTTGGGTCTCACGGAGAAACAGCGGCGGGACAGGGAAGGCATCGTGTTGCCGTACTTTGACGCGCAGACAGACATAGGTGCGGGCGAAGGAGGGAGGATTCTGTATGAGATGGGCAGAGAGGATGACTTTGATGACGAGGAGGATGAGATTTAGGTGGCCTCATTTCTTGGCGAACAGGCATGATTCGGCGATTTTCACGAGCATACGTTTTTCACGACCCGGATTCGATGCTGGAGGTGTCCCATGAGGCCAAACTGGATAGTCAAGCACGAATAGATGCTCCTTCCGCCCTTGTTGCTGTCTGCACTAAAGCACCTAGTTTGGCAACTGCGTTCCTCCCCACTTGTATGAGCGACTCGCCTCTCTTGCCATTGAGGCCAAAAATATCTGAAAGAAAAGAGCGCTTCCACTGCTGCCTGTTATTCACCATCTTTGACCGCCAATCATAAAAGATACCCTTGGTAACCTCCCGAAAATATTTCTAAGAGGTCGTAAAGGTCGCCTCCGGTACGTACCCGTTACTGATTTGTGGTCACCGCACGGTCCGTTCCTAGAAAACATATAAGACCGCTCACCCAGGGCAGGCTTTGGAATTTTTCTCTTTTTTCTCCTCACCTTCTCTTTGCCTCATGGCTTAGATCAAGTGTAGTATCTGTTCTTTTCAGTTTAATCTCTGGAAGGTCTTCACTGGAGACCACTTTTGATTATTCCTATTTTTGATCATTCGGGTCGGAGGTCACTGCGGCTTGCTGCATACTTCTGTCCCATCGTGTCCCTGGTATTACACTGCTTCCAGGAGATGCAAAGGTTTTGTGGTCTTCATTGCTTGTTCTGGTTTGTCCAGGGTGGTGAAGAAGACTTCTGGTATTGATAGAGGTACAGCAGTAGTGCATAGGTTGTCGGGTCATGGATAAGATTCGTAGGCAATGAATTGATGGTACTACCTAACTGGAGGTCATCCCGTACTGCTGGGACACTTGACGTTCCCATGGTGTTGACGGGTGTGGCGGCGTAGAATTCTCCAGAGCGGTCCAGCGGCCTCGGTGGATTTCGCCCAGCACCGCAGGCCAATGCAAGGCTAACCCGGCGCTAAATCCCAGGGTCGGAAGCTTAAACCGTGCTAAAATCCCAGGTACTCTGGTCCCCAAATTTTCTTCAGCCTCACCGTGACGTCGTTTGCCAGCACGTTCTCAGATTACTTTCTTTCTAAACCACTACACCCCCATTATAAACATATCCACATAGGATACCGACAGAAATGGGCCGTGGACGCGATAACAGACAGGCGTGGGACGAACCCGAACGACGCAGTCGCCACGGTGGCGGTGGCCCACGAGACCGTGATCGCGGCAGCTACAAAGATCGCGACGGGAGGCGTGACGACCGCGATAGGAGAGACGACCGCGACAGCAAGAGATATAGATCCAGGTCGCGCGACCGGCGCGACAGAGACCACCGCCCCCGATCCAGAGAGCGGGAGAGAGAGCGCCCCCGCGACGATCGCGAGGATGGCAGGCCGCCCAGGAGAGACCGCGATGTGTGGCAGGATAGAGACGACCGACGGCGCAGAGATGACGACAGAGGAGACAACCGGCCGCCCAGACGGCGAGCGGAGGATGACGAAGGTCGCAGTAAGCGCGTTCAAGCTGCGCAGCATCGTCTTGCGACACAGACTAATGTCTTGCTAGGCACACCGCGCGACAAGGACCGAAGACGCTCAGCATCTCCCTGCCGAAGCGGCAGCCCGCCGCCCTCCCGCCGCGAACCAGCGGGATACACAGAGTCGCTTCCAACACGAACTGTTCCGAGAGGGAGGAAGGAACACCAGACCATGTCATTCAAGGTGGGACGGCACGACTCACCGCAGGTTGAGAGCGGACGTACTAGCGACCCAGAGGGCGGCGACACACCCATGACGACGGCGCGGGAGGAGGATGACGAGCCCGAGCCTGAGGTTGAGGTTGATGACGACTTGGCTGCCATGCAGGCGATGATGGGTTTTGGTGGGTTCGGCACAACAAAAGGACAGAAGATCGCAGGCAACAACGTCGGCGCCGTGAGGAAGGAGAAAAAGACTGAATATCGCCAATACATGAACAGACAGGGCGGATTCAACAGACCTCTTAGTCCGTCTAGATGATGTCTCTAGCAGACACGCTGGGCTACTTGTCTTGGCTGCACGAGTTGCCGAGGGAATTAACAGGTCGACGGCACAAAGGAATGGGCGTGGCGTCTTTGCCATTCGCCTGGATAGTGTTACCTATGGTATGCTTTTCCTTTTCCAAGTCATTTTCGAGATAAACAAGGACTAATAAACGGAGTCGAATCCACGTTTGTGTACTAAAAACCGTCTCGTATTATCACATCCATGGGATCATTTTCGATCAAATCCATCATCCTGACGCTGTTGACGCCGGTCCAGGTGGCGGGGACTCTTTTGCCTTCCCCTCCTTGGCCTCTGCCATGAGTTCGCTGTCGAAGATGTCGACAGCAAGACTAGCATCCACAAAGTCCTCCAGCTCCTCCGTCACAGTCTTGAGCTTCTCCTTGACAGCAATGGCGCCCTCGAATCCGACAATGTGCCTCGCAGGGGGGTTCTCGTGGCCTCCAATGGCTGTCAAGGCGTGAACCGTCTCGGTGACGAGACGGTCCGTGGCGCCAAGCGGCAGCTTCGGGTACCTGACGACGACCTCGTCAGTATCTGAGGGGTCAATAGCAGTCTCCGGGTTCAGGTTGAGAACGTTGCTGAGCATATCGCGGATGCTTGGGGCCGGGTTGATTTCGGAGTCGTAGTAGGGCAGCTGGGGCGCGAAGATGATTTTGTTGGTAAGGGACTGGATTTCTTTGTTGGGCTGGACAATGGTGACTTTGATGTTGAATGGGGCAATTTCGTAGGCAAGCGAGTCGCAGAAGCCCTCGAGGGCCCAGATGGCCGAGGTGTAGATTGGCATCCCCGGGGTGCCGATGTGGCCGCCCGTGCTGGAGAGGATCATGATGTGCCCCGTGTGCTGGGAGCGGAGAAGGGGCAGGGCAGCCTTGATGTAGTTGACCTGGGAGAAGAAGATTGTCTCGAACTGGTCGCGGACGAGGTTTTGGGTCAGAGAGCTCGTAGAGAGCTCCTCGACGCTTCCCACGACGGCTTGATTCAGTGTCGTCAGCGTTTGCTTCTAAAAAGTAGATGGTCCCCGAGGGCATAATGTAGCGACGATACCTTCTGATTTACAGCAGAGGAGAATGTCTATCCTGCCAAACACCTGGACGGCCTCAGCGACGGCAGCGCCGCACTGGCCCATAACGCGTCCATCGCAACGGATTCCGCGTATCCTGTCCTTCCAACCCTCACGATCCCTACGGTTGCTCTTGCACTCGTTGATGAGCTCTCTAAACTCAGCGCTGCGGTCATCGTTATCGATCTCCCCAGGTGGCAGGCATGCGACGACGTAGTCGCCGTGGGCGAGCAGCAACCTGATGAGCCGGATAATAAGCGGCGAGAGAGCTGTAGTGAGGAACCATGTCCTCGGAGAGTTGTGGGTTGCTAGGCGTTACGTATCAGCCTATGGATAGCTCACACTGGAAGCCCGAACAAGAAGTCGTGCATCAACTCACGGAAAGACGGCGCGGGGATGGAATGTGTGTGTTTAGCCTGCGCGCCATCCGCCCCTTTGCGGTCCGACATGGCCGGCACCTCGTCTGAGTTGTTCTCGTCCCTTTACGCGCGACAAGCCAGTCGAGTTAGTCTTGCTGTTACAACCCTTAAAAATCAAGACCATGTGAACATGAGTAGTTTATGATGCAAGGCTAGGGGATGCGTGGGGGGGGGGAATATATAGGTAGTTCATGGGGGTTCACATATGCATCGCTTTCCTAAAAGGAAGGATAACGGCAGAGGCTTGAAACGACCGGCAGGGAAGGAAACAAATGGATATTAATACATTATCTTAATAACAGCTTTGTCATTGAGAAGCTGATACGACGATCTCGACTGCAAGGGGACGTTCGAGAACGGCTTAGACGTGCCATTAAGGTTGCAATGCTTAGTTGTAGGTCTGGCAGTGGGAAGGGGGTAGACGGAGGATCGGCGGGGGGGTGGTTTACGTTCATAGGCACGATTGATTCAAAACAACATATGCCGCTCTCCCAAAATGGAGAACCCAGGCGACGGATGGACGGATATGAAATCCCAGCACTTCTCTCCCTCTTTCCCCCCACACCGCTGGCACGGATCTCAATTTTCAGTGCCCGAAGCGAGAAGAGCCCCACCGCGGCCCAGCGGCAGCACCCCACCCAGGGCGGCAGCTTTGCTCGCGATGCGCTCCTGGGAATCCGGGGAATGACCCCTCCATTCAAACCCACGTCATTTTCTTTGTTTCCGACACCGGTGCCCCCTCACCCCCTTCCGCGTTTTGGCGGGGTTTCCTGTCTGGAATCCCAACTTTTTTTTTTCTCCGGCAACAGCAAGCAACTTCCGTTCTCCGTGAGTCATTGGTATCGGAAGACCCAGTTTCAGCCCTACATAAAAACCAATTGAACCCTTTCAAACCTCAGAGCTTCCGACGTGTTTCCCCTTCAGATCCCTTCCTCTTGTATTCAATTGGTAAAAGAAAAACCACCTTCCCGTCGCGCGTAACCGTCTCGCCCATCATGCCCACTCGCGCCGACATCACCTACTTCGGCGCCGGCCCTGCGCTGTTGCCCACCGACGTCCTCGAGACGGCTGCCCAGGCCCTCCTCGACTACAACGGCACCGGCCTCGGCATCGCCGAGCACAGCCATCGTAGCGAGATCGCCTCAAAGATCCTTGAGGAGGCCAAAGCCGACCTGGCCACTTACCTCAACATCCCTTCCGATTACGAAATCCTTTTCATGCAGGGCGGCGGCAGCGGCGAGTTCTCTGCCACTGTCTATAACCTCGTTGGCTCCTGGGTTGCCCGCCAACGCGACGCTGTCATCGCTCGCCTCGGCGCTGACGTCTCCGAGACGGACGAGCGCGTTGTCGCGGAGCTTCGCAAGATCGTCGACGAGCAGCTGAAGCTCGACTACATCGTCACGGGAGGCTGGTCTCAGAAGGCCAGCGCCGAGGCCGCGAGGCTTCTGGGCCCCGAGTTCGTCAACGTCGCCGCGGACGCCAAGAAGGCCAATGGTGGCAAGTTTGGCGTCATCCCGGACGAGAAGGATTGGAAGCTGAGTGACAGCGCCGCCATGGTGTACTACTGTGACAACGAGACTGTTGACGGCGTCGAATTTCCTGGTTTCCCCGCGACGCTGGCGCCCCGCGGTGACGGAGAAGGTCCCATTGTCGTGGCCGACATGTCGTCCAACATCCTCTCGCGGAGAATCCCCGTCAAGAACTACAGCGCCATCTTCTTCGGTGCGCAAAAGAACCTCGGATCCACTGGTATCACAGTCGTCGTCATCAAGAAGACTCTGCTCGCTCCCCAGCCTTCCCCTGCCTTGATGCGTAAGCTGGGTCTTCCCATCAGCCCCATCGTTCTCTCATACGAGACCATTGCCAAGAACAACAGCTTGTACAACACCCTTAGCATTTTCGAGTAAGTCTCTCCCTGCGCACGCTTGCCCGACATCTGACTAACCTTATGACAGCGTCTATATTGCTGGACAAGTTCTCAAGAAGCTTCTCCGCACTTTCCCCGACGGCGTCGACGGACAGGAGGCCGTCGCCAACAAGAAGGCCTCTCTCATCTACTCCGCCCTTGAGGCCCACCCGGACGTGTACAGCATCGTCCCCGACAAGTCGGTCCGCTCACGCATGAACATCTGCTTCCGCGTCACTAAGGGTGGTGACGTTGACGCCGCTGAGAAGGCCTTCCTCAGAGAGTCCACCGCTCAGGGCCTCACCGGCCTTAAGGGCCACCGCAGCGTCGGCGGCATTCGTGCCAGCAACTACAACTCCATCCCTCTGGACGGCGCCGAGAAGCTAGCCAAGTTTATCGAGTCCTTTGCCAAGGCTTAAAAAAGACTTAAAGAGGAGGTGTAAAAAAGGGCGCTTGTTACTGTTACTGCGGGATATTAATGATACCATGTAAGGGATGCATGAAAAGGCGGAAATGGGCACTTGTGGGTGACAGATATAAAAGCATAGTCGTTTAAAGAAAAAAAAAATACCTGGTTTCGGCCCAAAGATTACTCGACTCACGCGCGGTTTCTAGCTCATGACGATTGATCTCCTCGAAGCAGCATACTAAGGTAGATTGATGTCATAAGAGTATCGGCTGATCCACCTCACCGTCAAAGGTTACGTACTCACATTAGAGCCTTCGATTCGTGACTGTATCACAGCAATTCACATAGATATTCGTCAGCGGCTCACTCGTAACACACACACACACAAATGCAAGCCTCGGAGGTTTCAAGCTCATAGTTCATCATGCCATCTGCACTCCCCAAACCCCTTCATTAGATATATGTCCTTGAAGCTTGCATCTGGGCTTCGACCCCCTTGACTAAATCCCTGGGAACAAAAGATCCACGCGAGCAGTCATGACGTCGGTTATGAGCGCGACTTTGCTCCCGTTGCTGCCGTTGCCGCCACTCGCAAACTTGGGGAAACGATTACTTGGCCAGTCAATCGAACGGTATTTTCACTCTTAAAAGTGTCTTGAGAGATAGCCCCCGTCTATCCAAAACATCGACGGCTCACGACAAGCACGAACTGCCTACGCGGCGTCTCACCGGCTGTCGCGTCTGAGATAACGAAGCTCAGTAGATGGTTGCCCGCGCCACCGAATGGCGAATCCAAGAACACTGTCCTCCTCAGATGCGAGTTGGCGGGCAGCTCGAGGGAAGGGGCAAATCTCGACTTCTTTAGTAGTTGGGGTCACGATGGCTGGGCGGTGAGAATAGCGTTGACGGTCGATCTAGGAATCTCGGGAGAAACTCCAGACAGTGGCCCCCGAATCACCAACGGTTTGTGCGGAGCATCAAAAATAAAGTATGTGGGGCGTATGGAAAATCCCAGAGATTCTGCTGAAGAACATTTGTACGATGCCTTCCACCCCGCACCGTACATAATCAGGTTAAATGCCCATGGCGTTGGAATGGTTGCGGTTGACACCCTGCCAGCTTGAAGCTCTTGAAGTGCCCATCCACAAGTAGCCACTCAGAGTCGGCAACTTCCTGATGCCGTCGGGTGTTTCAGCAACACCTGAAAAGGAAGAACAGAATCTGAACCGTACCAACGAGACATGATGATGGTGGCTTCACACAGCTCTGCACCACCTGTCTGCAGTCACTGTCGATTCGGACATAGCTGTGGTTGCTGTACTTGGTGACACGAGCGCTTTGCACAACCCTGCCGCATTGGGGCCTTCAACGCATGTTCATACCTTCTAAATGAGATTCAGATTGAGCCAGAAGATGCCTAATAATAGCCGAGCCTCGTGCGGTACTGCTTATTTTCGTTTGAGCACTTGGGCTCTTGAAGCTGATCTCTTCGTTTCCCCATGTGCGTGCGAAAGATTCAATTACCCAAGAGTGTTCGAAACATGAAACCTTCAGCTGAGGCGTGTTTACGTTGGTGCACCTCCTGAAGAATGCTGCAAGCGTTGACAGGCGTGGTGCAAGGCCTTGGGCAGACCGTCTGTCTAAAGCTTTAAAAGAACAAAAACAATGGAGGGGAAAAGGGAAAAAGGGAAAAAGGGAAAGGGGACGATTCCAATAGGATGTGGGAAAGGATGCAATAAGCAAAGAATTAGAAAGAACGTTGCAGGACCGAGACGCAACACCACATGAGATGATATCCAAAGGAGGCCGTTGGCACGGCCAACGAAGCAGGAAATATAGTCTATGCATATTCGCAATTACCATTTCTAGTTATACCACCAACTCCAACAATGCTCTGAGCAATCAAATCAACGCCGGAAGCTGTGAGAGGGGGGTCTATGTCTGTACAAATAAGTACCGAAAGAGCGACGCCGGACTGGTGGCCGCGCAATATGTCGTCTAGACGACTTCTAATCAAACGGCGTATATCTAGATTTGCCTGGCGCTTGTCTGTTACTCTCTTGGTAAGACGGCGGCGGCGGCGGCGGCGGAGGCAGAGACTGAGCCTGAGATGGCGCAGGTGGAAGAGCAGGGACAGCCTGCTGAGTCCACTGCGCAGTCTTCGCTACCATCTTGGCAAAGTACTGCTGAATGAACGATTCGCTGTAGGACGTTAGCTCACGTACTTGTGTTTGTGCGATTGTAGAGTGCCTTACGTGTAATAGCTGTGATCCGAATTGTGCGGCTGAACCAGGTTGTGCGCCAGCTCGTGAGCCAACACAACCCACCACCACACAGCCGCCTCAGCCTTTGCTTCGCCTGAACGAGACTTTGTGAGTTTGTCCGCGTGCAACTGCAGGAAAAAACGCAAGTTACAGAAGACACTCCCGTTGCTGTTGAATGCAATGGTAGAACCTGAATCATCGTAGAAGATGTGAAGAACTCGTGGGGACAATGAATAGACGCCGGCGACGTCGGTCAGCAGGGCGGCGAAGGCATTGATGGGCCCATGATTTATGGAGAGGAATTGGCCTGATTCCATCGACAAATTGTTTGAAACGAACACCTTCATGCCGTTTGACGCTTCAGCTGCATAAACAATGTTTTGAGCTGGAGTGCTGTCGCAGTACGTTGCCTGCTCTTTGACCTCATTCAGACGTGGAGGCGAGAATACACCATTAGAGTCATGAGCTCGAGTAGAGTTAATGGCGTTCAGCAGGTTCTGTTCCACTGCGGCTGGATTAGTCACCCGTCCATCATCCTTTCCCTTGTTGGTGCCGCTGCTCAACTGATCAACGACACTATGCGAGTGGTTTTCAGGAGGTTTGTCGATGAACTTCTGCAACTGGTCTTGAGCATCATCATTGTCATTGGTGTCGAAACCAAAGCGACGAGACAGGTTCGAAAACAGGCCCTTCCCTTTCCATGATGGCTGTGAAGGCGGCAACTTGTTTGAATCATCGGGGCTGTCGTTGGTGAACGAGCCCGGCATGATCGGTTCTGGTGTTTTCGCCGCCTGCCGAGCGGCCTCCGCTGCCTTGGCCTGCTGACCCCATTCTCGTTCTTTTGCTTTAATCCGTTGTTGCTCGGCTTCAAGAGCCTTCCGACGCTCCTCTTCAGCAAACCTTGCCTCGGCAGCCTTCGCTCGGAGGATACGGTCGACGTTATAACCTCGAGCTCGCAAGCCAAGGAGATCAAGAGTAAGGAATGGTTCGAAGAAGAGGTATGCCTGCTGATTGGGCCGCGTCAGAAGCATCTGGCAGATAGCCTGGCCCACCTGGTACATGTCTGGTTGGCCATCGGCAGCAATGTACAGGATCCAGCTTGAGCCGGATCGGGCACTGGCCGCAGATCTTTTCTCCGTGTGGGACTGACTGTGACCCTTGAGTGACCGGCGAAGTGCAACAGAACGCACGAGCTCAACCTGCAGGCTCTTCTCCAACCATTTGGCATCATGTTTGATGTAATCCCGTCGGTAATTAGCATACTCGTGGAGAAAGATCTTCGAGCGTTCGAGAACATGTTTTCGCAATGCAGCTGCCCGGTCCTGTTTGTCCGCATGAGGCCCAATTCTCACTTCTTCCTCCACCAGTGAGCTCAGAGTTTGGGCACCAAGTTGGTGATAGAAGTCTTCGAGAACCTCCTCTTCAGGTGCGGTGATCAGATAGTCCTTGAACAAACGATAGCTGATGATGTCGTCTAAAATGACAATCCGGCTGGCTGTAGCAAGCTGATACTGCTTGATAGGTGCCTCGTCGTCGTCCACATCGATGAGCTTATCCTTAGATGGCGGTGACGCGATTTCCTTGGCCGCGAGTAGGAACGGAGACGTCTTCATCTTCTTGAACAGCTCCCTGTCCCTCTTCAATGTTGCCATGTTCTCAGCCAAAGATTTCAGCAGAGCAAGGTACTTATCCGGACTCTGGAGTGTGTTCAGAAGACGCGCTGGTTCGTTGCAAGCGAGATGTGCGATCTCGGGCTTTGTAGGTTCGCTCTTGGCTCCGCACTTGTAAAGAAAAGTATTTGCGTTGGCCCCAAAGTCAACAAAGTCGAAGATGTTTCCGTATGTCGCAGAACTGCCGAGGTAACATTGCCTGGGGCTTACGAGGGTGACTTTAGGTACAGGCTTCTCTCCTGTAGAATTGTTGTTGCCCTCGCGGGTCTGCCTTGTCACTGGGACGATGGTGGCATCTCGCAACTTGGCCAAGCTGCCTTCTCCCAAATCAGCGAGGCGCATGGCGAAGTACTCAAAAAGTGTCACTGCCATTTGTCGGTCTCGGGGCGGCCTGGCGAGCAAACGTGCAACGCACTCAGCGATGGGCGGGTCTCTAACCACTCCAAACTTGTTGGCATGCAAATGAAGGTCTTTTCTCAGAATGTCGAAGCCCAAGACCGCAGCAGATTCGTTCGTGAAGCAAGAAGAGGGTGCAACCAGCTTGTTATCGTTTTGAAGAGGCAGGAATGCCTTCCGGCTATCAGAAAGGCTGTATGATCCATAGCCATTGATCTGATGGTTAGCGACGAAGTAGGTCATGGCAGACACTCTCAGATCAGCATCTCCAGAGGACATCAAATCGACCATTTCGCTCACAGACGGATAAGGCCGCAGGCCCAGTTTGGTCAGGAATTTGCCCTCATTGCTGTTAGACCGGTAACTGCCGGGCGGACCAGGCCATTGCAGAATAGGCAGTCTCAATGATCTTAGTGTGTCTTTGGGCTCGAACAGCTCCGACACTTTGTGCAATGCAGTAGTGCCCTTGGTGGGCTCCATGCCTTTCTCTCCAGCCTCTGCAGGACAGAACCGGGTCTCTTTAAGCTTCTTCATGTCGTCTGCAGGAATGTCATCTTTGACAGAGGCAAGATACTTGATCAGCTCCATGTGGCTCCATCTCTGTTTACCACCCTCGGCCGATGGACTCAGAAGTCTAGAGAAGATAGTATCAAGATCGACTGTCTTCCGCACTCCAATGGCTGAAAGAAACTTTTCTTTCAAGCTCTGACAGCCCTGAATAATGGGTAAATCATCAAACAGCTTCACGCTGGGGAAGAAAGAATCTGTCGGCCTCTTCATGCCCATCTTTGTCGGCATGACAGTGTGGGCCTGAAGCAACGTTATGATTGTTGCTTTCGAGCTCTGGCTCGTGTTCTCCCAATTCTTGGACAAGACCGTAAGGATTTGGACAGCGAATTTGGGCGATTTCTTGAGGTTCTGCTCATCGGGTCTGTTCGCGTTGTACTCTATCAGGAACCGCAGCCATGGTACGACTTCTAGAGGATCCCATCCGAGAGCCTGCAACTCAGCAGCAGTACAGGTGTTCGTGTATGCCAAAGGTATAGTGGTTGGCGGGATAGGCAGATTTGCCGGGATCTTATTCGCCACTTGGTAGTTGGTGATTGTACCAAGGGCGATAATATCGCCTTGGTCACTGCCATCCTCGCTGACAGTCGCTACTGCGACGTCGAGGAGCCGAGCCTTGCTGGGAGGATCCAACTCCCCACTCAGAGCTTTCCTTCCGGCCCAGGTAATGAAGTTGATCAGTTGTTCCTTATTCATCGCCTTTGATTCTAGCTCAGTACGAACATCGTCGACGGTGATGTGACTGATCAGACCAAAATCCATCAACTTTCTCACGAAGGCATTTTCGATGAGCTCCCGCGGTACAACAGGGATGGTGTCGACGAATTTGGCAAGCTCTTCAGATCCAATTCGAACTTTCGTGGTAGGTAGGACACCTCTGGATGAGAAAACCTCTACAGAAGCCCTTTTGTAAGCCGTCCAGAACGCCTCTTCAAGAATCTGAGAAACTTGGCCACTGGGAGTTGAATCAGTGAAAGAGAACGTCTTGAATACGTGGAGTGCTTCAGGTAGGAGCTTGGCCATGTCTTCGGGGCCGATCTTCGTCCCAGCTCCGACTAGCTTCTTGACTTTGGCGTCGAGGTCGCTCATTTCATTTATGAATGCCAGTCTCGTCATGATGCCCGCCGCTCGGAGCATCTCGATGTTCCAAGTCCGGACCCATCGCGCATTGAGATCGATAGCCTCGCGCTCGACTGTAGGAATAACGGACTGTGCAGAAATATGCATGCCGGCACCGGTAGTCTGCGTGGTGGGGAAGCCGATGAAGATCCGGCCTCCTGGCTTCTTGCTCGGCAACACTGATGCGAACACATCGACTGACTTTGATATGGTGGCGGAGCGTGAGCTCTCCGAAGCCATTGTTTCGTCGTAAGATGAGGTAAGAATGGCAAGTTTTGTGGTCTTCGGCGGTGGCTTTTTGGTTGCACGCTCTAGTTCTGTAGCGAACGATGTAGACACGCTTGTCTGGACTGATGCGGTGGTGACCCGAAGAAAGATGGTCGAGGTGGAAACCTTTGTGACATCTTCACCAATCTCTTCTTGTGCAGCTGCCTCTTCTCTCTGCTGCTTTTTGGCAGTAGCCTGTGTTGCGGTGGATGTTAATCGGGAGAAGAAGCTCCGCAGGGAAGGAACTTCAGATCCAAGACCATATTGGTCAGTGGTCTTGGAAGTCGTCACGGCTTTCGGCTTCCAGCCGGCCGCGCTCATGATGGCCGCATCAATCTGGGTGCTGGCGCGCTCCACAGAGTTAACCTTCATCAGGCCCTCCCTCGTTCGCGTTTCGATGTCCCTTGGTATGGGTACCTCGAGGCTGGGCGAGGTCTTCTTGTGGAGATCGAGTATTTTCCAGTCGTCAATCCAGAACTCGATGTGCTGCAACGCAACAAAAGTCAAACTCGTGGCGAGGAACTGGCTGACGGAGAGAAGGTTCGGCACAGGAGTCGTAGTGTTTCGGTAATCAAGGACGAAGGTGGTATCGGAGCTCCTCTGGTCTTCAGGGAGGGTCGACTTCTTTGTGAACAGGGCATTCCCTTTCCAGTAGAATGCCATAGCCTCATTTCCAGAGCTCACAAAGGGCTCCTCGCAGTCGGCGAAGACACTGTAGAAGCCGACTCCGAACGCACCAATCTTTGTTTCATCGGGGTTTCCCTCTGCGATCCTCTTCAATCTTCCCCAGTCGGTTTTGGCAAAGGGTTGACCGTCGTTTTGCACGACCAAGCGCCGAAGTGTATGGTTTGCAATGGCATGTTTAAGAAGGTCGGAACGGTTCGTAGTGGCGGGGAGTGGAACTGAAGTCGAAGGCAGGGTTTCCCATTTGACCTTGACGGTTGTTGCTTGGGCGTCGGCGGCGTTCTGGATCAATTCTCGTAGCGTGGTCCATTCACCCGAGTATCTCGCGAGTACCTTGTCGATCAAGGCCCTGGTGTCAACGGTGACGGCCTCTTCATCCTCAGCGCCCTGCAACGCGGCAGCCTTTAGCCGGGAGTAGTCCATCATGGGGTGGAGTTCGATGCAATCACAGCTTGGATGTGATCATTGTCAGGGAAAGCTGAGTATACATAGGAGGTCGATGCAAGAGCGTGCCGAAGGATGAGGTCAGAAGGTCCGGAATCTTCTAGGCCTCAACCACGAATAGGGTGGCGGCGAAGATGGAACAAGGAGTGTGAAGCGATTGGGTGGCGATGCAAAGGTGAAGGAGGTGTGGTGTAGCCGGTTGATGAGGAAGGAAGCCGACTCGAGGGAAGGCTGAGACGTGACTAATTGTTTCGTTCGCTGCAGGCAACAAACCCACCGAAACGAGGAGATACACTACAAGGCAGACTCCTGTGATAAGACAAAACTGTGAATCTAACGAGGCTGCTGGGCACAAAGTGAGGGAAAGGCTTCAAATCGTTGACGTCGAGGAGTATACTTGAACACATAGGTGTAGGTGGGTTGTACGGTAGATGCCTGTTGGGTGGAGTGTAGCTAAGCCGAGGAGTGATTAGCCTCGACGCCCCTCTAAACGCGTCAGACTCGGGCGGCTTTTAGGCGGATGTCAAGGCTTCTCTGAGTTGCGTACGGATACACCCCGCTAAGGATATGCCGGGTTGTCGTCCTCTCGCAAACCTAGCAGCTGACCGTTGTTGCGATTACCAGCTGCGACCAATCGTGCACGGCACTGATAGGAGACAGCTATCCTTATCGCCACCCTTGCACCCATGCATTTTACGGCGGATCTCCTTTGAACCCCTGATTTCCCCAAGGCCACTAAACCCAGTTGTCTCTATCACAACCTTATCTTTCTAGTGCTCATCGCTTTTGAAACCTTTCAATGTGACTCTGCCTGATGTTTGTGCGAACAACGTCGGTTAGAGGATGGCAGGGGATCGTAGAATTGGGCTCCTGATTTTTTTTTTTTTGGGGCACAGATATTCCCCGTATGGCGTCGCTCGTTGTCGTTTTCAACACGAGTACACGGACGAGGCGCGAAACGTACATCTAACGTAGAAGTTGAACGGTTTGTGTAGCAATGGCCAGGATCATGTCAGGAGAAATGGCCGCCACTTGGACCAACCATGCACGAAAACACGGTTCCTGCATATGGTCTGCACTGCCTTGAAATTCATTGTATCAAGTACTAGTAGCGACGTACTCTAGTAATCCGTATCAACTTTCCTGGCCGTTTTATACACCTATTGTACGAATGTGGTGGAGTAAAAAAACCACCATGCCCACACAACACTTACACGTCACTAGTTCAGAGCAACCAGGCGTTTCCCAACAAAGCACTCCTCTCACGTCACCTACTTGCAAGGGTGAAGGTGGAGTTGAATATTGTTTTTTTTTCAACAACCGTAACATCAAATGCCTTATCTCTTCCATCAGCCACCCCAGACAGTAATTCGCCTCGCTCTTGCAACCAGCCAAGCCGCATCAAAAACCAAAATGCCCAACCCAATGACCAGCCGGAGCCCAGCGCTTTCATTCCCCTGTGAATGCGTGCTATTGCTCATCGGAGAGGCGGCGGAGCAACAGAGAACAAAAGAAACAGCGAAGCGACAGACAATCCTCGGTTGTGACGGCGCTAGACCACCCTCTCCAGCTCCTTCCTGTTTAGATTGAGTTGTAAGTCAAAAGAATATGAAAGGAGGTTCACCCGGATCCTCCGTCTTGTTTGTTGCCTTTCGTAATCTCCAAATGGCAAGTTGGTCCGTCGGTCCGCGAGGGATAGGTATCCCGTCAATTCCTCTGTTCTTCGAATAGTACACATTATGTAGTCTTGTTATATATAACGACTGGTGACTCCCCTCATGAGACCTGGGCTCATGGTTCCACAGGTGTGTTATCAACCGAAGGTGTTGGGGGTATCTCCTCCTCCTTCGTTTCCGTCACAGTCGTGTCTCCTTCGCTGATAGTGGCGGTGTTGGTCGATGTCGCCTTCTCCCGCCTACGTCTTCTCATGCGCCTCTCTTCTTCGGCTGTTTGCCTCCTCGAGCGCCGCAGGCTCTCTCTCTTCTCGGGATCGGCTTCATCGGCCCCGTCTCCTCCACGTATGCCTTGGAGCAACAGCGCCGCACGGTCAGCCACGTCGTCTTCTTCGCCTTCTCTCGGCGAAGATAGTCCTGGGCTGATAGGGTTGCCCTCTTCGTCAATTGTTGCCTCCGTGGAGGGTTGTTGCGCCAGAGTGGCTTCCACTTCCGGATTCTCGTTGGGGTCAGGTATTTTTTGCCCGGATGCTATCCGCACCTGATGACGATCCTTAAGTCTTGCCCTGCGACGGCGGTCCCTCTGGTCTCGTGTCTGAGGGGCAGCAGCACGCAGCTTCTCCAATAAGGAGTCCATAGCACCTGCGCTTGACGGCGAAGGCGGTGCCCCTTCGACTTTGTTGTTGGACACATTTAGCTGTGCGTGCTTTCGCTTCATGGAGGCCTCATTGCGCCTGCGTGTCTCCTCCAGAGTGATGTTCTTCTCTCTCGACTTCTTCCATTCCGTGATAAAGATTGCGAGCTTGGCGAAGAAATCTCTTCGGGCATTGTCGTCGGTGGGATCTTCACCATAGAAGACCATTATGTCGTTGTAAGACTTGACCATCTCCTCCAAATAGAGTTGCATCTCTTCGGCTTTTCTTCTCGCATCCTTCATGATTCTCTGAACAACCTGGCTGACACGATCCTGAGGATGGAACTTCTTGGAGTCACTCAAATTTCCGGCGTCGAGCGACATCTGGACGTTTTTGACCGTGTCGATATATTGCTTGGCATCGGATTGCAATTGCTCAATATTGATCTTCTGCGCCATGATGACGCCGGATATGTCATTTGAAAATTCCTCCCATTCTGGGTACTGGTTGCGTACGATGCGCTCAACCAGATCGGCAAGTGTTGACTCGTTCTTGTCGTCTTTGACCATGGCAAGCCGAGCAAGGGAGCTCAGCTTGAAACCGCGAGCTTGCTTGTTAGCGTCGTTCATGTAGTTTCCAATGTCCAGGATGAGACCCAGAACGTTCATCAGAGAAACCGAGTCTCTGAGAGACTCGGATACAGTGACTACTTGACGCATCTTCTCTGTGATCTCGTCAAAGTCTGGCTCGAAGCTCCTTGTAAGAGCCAGAGCCCGCATTCTGGCTTTCCAGTAGTGGTGCAGCTCAAACGCAGTGTAGAGGTAGATCTGGTCCTGCCTGGTGAGTTCCGCAGGGTCTTGTTCACGGTCCGCCTTGTCGGGATTGGCACCGGTCCAGTCTTTGCTATACGGCGCCATTTGCTTGGCCACGTTGTCTGGAATATTGCAAAGGTCGTCCTTGCGCAGGAAATCCATGACCACGGTGTTGTCCAGTATGTCCTTGTCGCAATGGATGATCATCTGAACAATACGCTCAACAGATACCTGAGAAAACTTGGCGAATGCAATTTCTGTGCGAAGTCAGTTTGAGATTCGGCGACGGCTTACCAGGATACATACCGAAAGCTTTGCGGACGTCGGCTGAGATGATTTGTTTCTTGTCATCCTTCTTAGCGCCACCGCCAATCCCGAGCTTCTTGATTTCTTTGGCCATGAAAAGTTTCTCAACCTCGTCCAGAATGCCCTTGCGGCTAAGCTCAAGATACTTCTCTTCACGCTCCTCAGCAGACGGGGTATGAGCAGCCCAATGAGTGGTCATGGGAGAATCGACCTTGTCCCAATGCAAAGCCTTGAGCTTCCTCTTGGGACGTACAACAGGCAGGCCGATAGAAGGTCCGGTAGAGAAGTTGGGCGTAGCTTGCGAAAGGAAGTGTCCGGAAATCGCTCCAGGCAGTGGTGGTGGTGGCGGTGGAGGCATCCCCGGAGCACCGCCTGGTGGAGGCGGTGGAGGAGGCGGTGGAGGAATACCGTGAAGGGGCGGCAGAGGTGGCGGAGGCGGGGGTGGAGGGGGTGCGACGCCTGTTGGTGATAGCATCCCTGGCGCAGGAAGCGGAGGGGGAGGAGGGGGAGGAGGTGGNGCCTGGCCGGGGATTGGCGGGAGCGGAGGGGGCGGAGGGGGCGCCGCAGCACTGGTGACTTGAATCTTGGGGGGTTCACCCTCGGCAGGAGTAATAGGAGAGCCGGACTCGAGGCTCGGATGAGAGGGGCCTGTCGTAGCGCCCTCACCGTCTTCTGAATCACTTCCTTCATACCTCCTAACCTTGCCAGCCATCTCGCCGAAAAGACCAGCCTTCTGGTTGGGGTCCATGACCGGACGGCGAATCTCAACGACCCTGGGCTTCTCATAAACAACGCCATCCTCGTCCTCCACGATTTCGTCACCCTCGGGGAAGGATCCCTCGATATGCTCGCCACGGCCGTTGACTGGCTTTCGAGAGATTTTGGTATTGCGGTTGACACTACCAAGCATGCTGTTCGTAAAATCTCTCGGAGGCGTACCGGGCCCTGAGCCCATGGCACTGTCGTCCATCTCCTCACGAAGAGCACGCAGTCTGTCGGATGGCCCGACCGCTTCACCCCATACTCTACCCTCCAGCTTGAACTGCGTTTTCTGGCGCTCAATCTGCATCTGCAAGCGCTCCATGAGACGGTCGCGATCCAGGATGCCCTGCATTCGAGCCGGATCTTCTTCCCCGAGTTTGTTGCCTTTAGCAGCGTTGGACGCGGCGACATCCTGTGCGTCCCTAAGCATCAGGTAGAGCTCTCTGGTTTCCAGCTCATACCGCTGTGCCTCCTTTTGCCGCAGCGTCTGAATGTTCTCCAACTCTGCTTTCAAGCCTTCAGCTTGTCTTTTTTGGGCTTCAATGAATCTCGACTGCTCGTCCAGCTGCTTCTGAAGCTTGGCAACGAGGCCGTCGGCGCCCAACTCTAGTCTTTCCCTCATCTCGTCCCTCTCCGCCATCGCCGCATCGGCAACCTGCCTCGCCTCTAACGCTTCATCCTGGGCTTGGCGGGCCTCTGAATCGGTATGGAGTTTGTCCAACAGGCTCTGCACAGTGAAGTTCAGGCTTTGTTTCAGGTCCATGTTCGGCAAGCGCCTATCCATGGCTACATAGCTGAGCATGGAGTCCACAAGCTGGAACATCCGCAACCGTTCTTCGCCATCATTATCACGGATGAGCAGCAAATGTTGCAGGGCCGAAATGAAATAGTCCTGGGTCTTGCTTCCGTTTAGACGTTGTTGAATGGCGTCGACGATTTGGACGGGGTCGTTGAGGTCCTTAACTTCTCCTTCAATACTATCCTTGATACTGTTGTTTTCCTTCTCAAGCATATCCTCGTAGTCGATAGCCTCGTTGGTCCGGAAGTGCTCGACCTGTTTATCAATGAGGTCGTATTGGAATGAATCCATCTTGGTAAGGATCCTCCGGATGCCACATGCTGTGAACTGCGCTCGGATGTGCATCCGTAGCTGCAAATCCTTCTCTGGCGCATCAACAATCATGTTGACGAGAATCAGCGTCGCAACAGCATATTCCATCAGCAGGTTTTCCATGCCGATGCCGCCGCTTCGAACCTCATCGCTGGCACCAACCATGCTGCCCATCTTCCCGCGTCCATCGACTGTGACTTCTACAAGCCGCATCCAGGCGTCGAACCGACCATTTTCTCCTTGCTGTGCCTTGACCGAGTCGAGAGCTTGGATGACCTTCAAGTGCCCTTCGCCATCCCCCCAGTGACACAAGAATGTAAGGACTTCGCTAACCAGCTTCCGGGTTGTCAGGCGCTGTGAGGTTAGCGAAGTGGCCAAGGCGATGATGACTTGTTGATGGGCGAGAGCGTCGTCGGCACCGAACTTGTTATTCATCAAGGCCTTGAGACACTTGATGATGTCGTACTCGCGGTCGAAATTCCTGTCTGCCTTTTGGTCCGCCACAGGCCCTATCGCGGTCTTGCGATTGATCTTCATAAGGACGTTGGTCAGAGCGACCTGACCTTGGCACTCAATGAAGCGCTTGACCCATCCTATTTGTTGCGTTCTGAGGTTGACTTCTAGACTTCCCAGGCCTTTTGTGTCCAAGCTGTTATCCATCACACGTCGGACGTACCATTCCGGCGACCCCTCCTCGTCCGAGTTCACCAGAATCTCAGGGGCAGCATATTGGCTCGGTCGCGCCGTTTGCCTCCTCTTTTGTTCTCCTTGGTATTCGGTCAAGCGATCCTGGTACAGTAATGTCCATTTCTTGTCGGGCGCGTAGGCGACCATCTGGCGGCGCGCCTGTTCGGGTAGGTTGTGCCATCCTCGTTTCTGCATCAACGCCAGAAACATCTGGTCGATGATTTCGTCGTTATCCGGCCGCGGGAAATGAAACCCATCATGCCCAGTGGGTCCCATGCCGGGGAACTTTGTCAATCGGTGCGAGGAAGGGTGCGACGAGTCCCTGTAGGACAAATGGGAGGAATAGGAACTCTGCGAAGAAGCACTGGGCAGTGCTGGTCTGGATGAGCGATTTGCGGACAAGTCATAGGTGCCTCCATTACCTGATGAGAATATGCTGGCTTGGTCGGCAGAACTTCGACCCGCCGATGTCATGTACGAATCGTATCTGGGGTTGTGGGACCCATTGATTGTGCTCGCCGTGCTTCCGCGAGCCGGCCCTGGTCCCCACTGTTGATATTGCGTCTGGCGGCCAGTCGAGGCCATTGTAATGTTAGACTGCGGGACTCGCTGCGCGGACACATGTGAGCCCGATCCGCCCGCCATTGTGGAAGGATCGAAATTAGGGTATTGGTGAAAGTCACTCGTCAATTTATTGAGCTGGTGAGGCAGAGGATTCTGGCGCAACACTGCTAGCTGATCGCCCTTGGGCAGATATTCAATGGGGACCGGTGATCGGGAATCGGAGATGCTGTCGTAGGGGATACTCGTCATGGGTCCGGCCGTCGCAGCGGAATCGGGGTACTGATCGATGGATATGGTGGAGGAGTCGCGATGGTGACGAGAACTGCGCGAATGCACGCTAGCCGAGTCGGAATGGTCAGCGCCCGCGAGATGGCGGCCTTCGTCGCTCGTGTTGCGTTTGTCTTTCCGACTTCGCGAGAAGAAGGACTTCCCTCCCGAGGATTGTCTGGATTTGTCGGTGGAAGACATAATGAATGCGGGATGACTGGGGAGGCAGGTGAAACACCTCGCCCTCTTGGGTAAACCTCAATCGACGTGGTGTATCCTCGGATTCAAAACTGACGGGACTGGGTACTTCGGGCGAGGAGGCTGACCCAAGCCGGTCGCATGATTGACGCTCTTCTACCTGTCGACGTAGAGCCCTCTGGTAAGGTGTCGGGATTGTGGTCCTGCAATCTGTGGCGTTGGATCTCTGTTCGCATGAATCGGTTATGTTTTAGCATGTTTTCTAACCAAAATCTGGGTCGAAGCAAACCGAGGTCTCCAACGCTTGAAGGCAACGGTAAACAGGAGCGTTTTCTTTGGGGCGCTGAACGTACATTTGGTCGTAATTCGAAATACGACAACCTTTTCGCTGGGCAACGATGGATGTCCAACTTGCTCCTCTTAACCTCACTGTCGCTGTATAATTTGTTAAGCGGCGATGTAGGATGGAGCTGGGGTCGAAGTAGGTAAGAGGGAGATCAAGCCGCAAAAAAAGATGGTGTGTCACAGTAGGTGTGTGTGAGAGAGAGTGGGTGGGTGGAGGGCTGCTGGGTATGCAAGGCAATGCCAGATGGAGAGGTAGGTATTCGGATCGAATAGCTGGATCTCAGGCTGGCGAAATGCAAGGTGCTTGGTGTGCTAGGCCTGACAGAAAGGCCGACGATGTCGACAGCCGTTGCCGTTTTGTGCTTTGTTGCCTGCTTGCTGCGTAATGGGGGATGAGGGAAGGGGAAATGAACACAGTTGACTCGCGCGTTGGATCGGCAGGACGAACTACCTCGTGATACACTGCGCGTAACAGGCGATGATCGTTATTGTAGACGGTCGTTGAGTACCGACTAACTTAGTAGTGATCAATAACAGCAACGGTCGTAAACTTGAGAGGCACAAGAAGTATAATCAGTCGCTTCTGAGTGAGCAAACGTATGTTTCTTCTGCGTCCCCCCTCGCTGTGAGGACGAAGTTGCAAGTGCGGAGTCCCCTGATGAAACGGGGCTCGACAAGGAGCGGCGATTGACTTGACACTTCAGGGGCAGCAGAAGTGCGAATTCTTGCGC
Source organism: Colletotrichum chlorophyti (assembly GCA_001937105.1). Taxonomy (NCBI): domain Eukaryota; kingdom Fungi; phylum Ascomycota; class Sordariomycetes; order Glomerellales; family Glomerellaceae; genus Colletotrichum; species Colletotrichum chlorophyti. The sequence goes on from MPGH01000185.1 coordinate 591,058, forward strand.
AGAAACTGCCTGAGCGTTCTGTGGAACGGGAAGTTCACAACCTGCGTTGGTTGAAGACGGTGCTGGCTCCGAAATCTCGAGGATTCGAGGTCTTGCGTCCCGGGAGGGCTCAAAGCGTTGTAGTGAGAACAAGCTGCTGGAATGGAGAACCGGAGAAAGAAGGTCAGGGAGTGATGAAGTGAATGGAAAGCAATTGACTAGGACGCCATGACGAAGGACTAGGCGTAAGCAGCAAGGTGCATACCTCACCTCACCTCAGGTATTTAGGCAAGGGCTACAGTAGGTAAGTACCGTAAGGTAGAGAGAGCTTCGTAGGTAAAGTCGACTTGAACGGATCCGGCGCCAAAGGCGGGGGGAATATCGTTGGCGCAGTCCTGGCCTGCTCCACGTTCGTTCCGTTGCAAGTGGTCTTGCCCAGCTCGTGGACCCCTTCAACATTTGGCATGCGCTGTTACGGGGGGGTTTTTTGGCGTTGTTACTGCGGCCTTCAGGGGGTGACCGAATACGGTACTGAGGGGAGAAGAGGCGCGAAAAGAAAGTCATCCCAGTCCGTGGGTTGAGCCAAACCGTGCCGGTGCAAGCGATCGTCGTTTTGGCAGAACATAGGTCTTGTGGTTAGCTGTGTTTCTGCTTATTGCATCTTGCTCTTGGCCAAGCCAGTCAGACAGTTCCACAGCGTAAACCTTGGAGGAAGTCGATAAGCCAATCGAGATCAAGCTCAGGGCTGTTCTGCTGGCCAGCCTAGATTCTTCACCTCTCATTTCATTCTTTACATTCGTCAGTCTTGATTTGCCGTCCATCAACACAGGTCTCGTTACAGCGTCTCTAGTACCACTTTAGACTGCTATTGGACAAGCCGGATAGATACAGTGTCGAACCAAGGGCCTTGTCTGGGATGTTGACGGACGGTTCAGCTGCTGGTCCCTACCTTGGCTTAAACGGTGTACCCTCCCACCCCAAAGAAGATGAACCCCCAGTGCCAATTATGATGCCTGCTGCGGCCTTCCATTTTGAGTATCCCAGATAGGTCTCGAACCACGTACCTCCACATGGAAAAGTGGCCGCGGGATAATTACCAGTGTGATGTTTTTAGCATCATTGTCCGCAGGGTGTCCACTGAATTGGAGGCCCAGCACTTTTAAGCGATATGATGGGAATTTAGAAGACTTCGACCATGACGACGACCACTCTGCTGCCTGTTTTGTTCTTCGCCCGTGTCGTCTGTTGAATTGGTAGCGTCGTTTGAAAAAGTCCCCTTCCTCCCTAACAGCTGCTTTGCTGGTGCAGACCAAGAAACACCCAAAAGCAATATGCGTACGTACCGCCGAAATTGTAGGGTATTTTGGCTGAGCGAACCTCACCTTGTGATCCCCGAGGCGCCTATCTTCGGGTTTCGCTAGGACCAGATAAGAAACCTTGTTCTTTTATGTAAGCATCCAGGGACCGAGGTGCGCAGTGAAAGTGGCCCCGTCGGCCAACAGCCTGTGGGCCTATCAAGATCGACCTTGAGGTCCATGCACCATCCATGTCGCCTTGCACTATCCAGCCCAGCCTAGCGGAGGCCGGAGTGAGGTGGTTGTCCGCTTGCGTTCTGCTCCCGTGTCACGTCAATAACCTGGCCGCAGTGTTCTGCGCCCATGCTGTCACCCGCCAATCCGCTTGGCAAGGCTGCTCCAGCGAAATTTGGCTCGGGGCTTTTAGATAGCCTGGCTTCCTCCGCTCCGCCCGAGTTGGCGACAGCCTTCAGCCAAAATAGTGGCAAGCTTGCCCACCTTGGCCGCGCTCGTTCAGCGCAGTTCCAACCCTGGAGAGCCTGAGCACATCGTGGTGGTATCTGACTACCGAAGCCTCTCTCCATCGTGTGAAGGCCCATCATGGGCGCCACCATGTCAGTCGTTAAGGTGCGTAGACCCGTTACAATACCTACCTATCCTCTTTTGACCTCACTCAACCCGTCTGCATCGTTCCGTGAACTGACCGGTGCCCCGAACATTCAAGACCTTGATCGTGCCCGCCGTCATATCGTTGATTCTGTTCCTTGTCTCGACATACGTCCTTATACCGCTCTGGCGCACGTGGCGTAGCCGCTATAGTCAATACCTGCCCATCGTACCCCTCGATACCATATCGTCCTCGACTGACTCCCTTCGCGATCGTTTGCACGATGCCATTGCAAGGTTGATGGTGCCGTCCCTCTGGAGGAGAAACGCCCACGAACGTGTCGCCGTCGCCACCGAAGCATCCGAAGACGGATTCGTGTCAGAAGATGGCGAAGAGCTAGGGGAGGTGACCGAAGACACTCGGAGGGCACTTTCGGAAGATGCCCGGCGAGGCAGGCACGATAATACAAGAAGACTGAGCAGAGAGTGAGTCCTGTCCTGCCTCGAGACTGGTCCCCCCGTATGTCCTGTGTTCTGCGGCTGACCCACGCTTTCCCGTGTTAGCTTGGAAGAGGGGTTCAGAGATGACAGTGATGATGAAGATGATCGAGCTGGTAACGGGCGGTAGTAATCATTATTAATACGCATGACAGCTTTGCCATACCGAATGTCGGACTCTAGGCGATCACGAGGCGTCCGGTTGAATGCATCCCCTCAGGCATGTGTTTGTACCTTACGGAGGCCTTTATTCTTGCACCCTGTACTACATCGCGACGTGATTCTGGTTTGGCGAACTGGGCTGTGCTTGCTTCGCTCAAGTGAGTTAATGGCCCGATTTAGGAGAAGTCAAGTCGTCGATAGAGACCATCTTGGCTTCCCACCAGGATCCGGAGAAGCCATGCTTAGCAGCGACTCGAATCTCGTCTTTGTTCACCCATGCTATTTCCGTTTGGTAAGTCAGCAACCTTCTACTCATTAAAGGAAAAGTGGCGACAGAGTGGCCAAGAATCGCATAGACGCAATGCTCCGAGTCAACATCGGCCGAACCTTAACCGTTTGCCTCGCCTCTTCCAACGTGTCTCGCTCCACGACTACTCTGTTTGGGTATTTGTCTTCTGTCTTGGCCTGGATGTGGGAGTCAGGCGAAACGACAATGTCCGAAACAACTGTCGCTCAGGCAGCCGTGTTCCGTCCTGCACATCTTTTTAACATTTTAGGCTGAGCTTGGTCGTTTGTGTTTCCCCTTGGCCATTGAGACGGGCTTTAACCCAATCAAATGTATCTCAACTTCCACGGCCACCAGCCTCTCGGTCTCTCTCGCCCACCAAGCTGACAGGTGAGATTCAATAGATTATGGAGGTCAGCAATGCCGAAACGGTTGTTCCCAGGAGGTGTGTGCAATCCTTCCAAGAAGCGTCACACTCCTCCTGGCCGCCAACCAATGCTGGATTCTTGTTCTTGTAGATGAGACTGAATTGTTGCCAGCACACATGTCAGGCATAGCCCAGCAACTAGGTGGCACACCTTTGTGCTCAAAGTACGGCTCCGTGCGTATTGCCTTTTTGGAAAGGCATGGCTTTCCCGGTCGAGGATTCTGGAACGGCCCAACGGCGAGGTCAATGTCGTGCCATCTGCAAGGCACGATTAGCTTTGTCAAAGTCAGTGACTTGCTCGAACACGCATGGCCTCTTTGTCATGTTCTTTGTCTTCTTTGTTCATTACTCCCGGCCATCCGTCTAATTTGGCAACACAAAAAAGGGCACTCCGACTTAGACCTGACTCACCAGCCACCACATTTGCCCTTTGTTGAGTAGTCGCCCTTTGTCGAACGTTGCTAGTTATACCAGAGCAAATCCCACGCTCCTTGCATGCGTCGATCATGAATATTCTAAAATCAGTTATACGGAAGCAGGAGATGGCGTCTAACCCTGCCGCTGACGACACTTGCTGCGCGATTTGCTACGAGAAAGTTGGCGAGTTCAAGGACGAGGGCGACCGGGAGATTTGGCGATATCTGCCATGCGGCCACCGATTCGGCGGCGACTGCATACAACACTGGCTGGGCGTCGCCAGCGTCGATGAGCCTCACTGCCCCTGGTGCCGGGTCAGTATGCGATGCGACTGCGGACACCCCGTCGTACCGACAACGAAGCCGGTGCGTAATTACATGTACTGGGGCTGGATGCCTTGCGAAATCTGTCACACACAACTTCAACGGTCACGGAAAGCGTCAAAATACTTCCGGGGCCAGCTCCTGCCACGGCTCCACTCTCTAATACACTCTCTTGACCACAACATGGCGTCGATCCCGCAGGAGGTGCCAAAGGAGCAGGAGGAGATACCAACAAAAGAGCCCTGGGAGGACCGCGAAGTATGGAAGAAGAAGTGGACGGAACACTTCTTGCAAGAGGAACGGAAGGCTTCTGCAGCAAAAGCGTCCAAGAAATGACGTCGCCGAAGGGGAGCTACTCGTCTGCAGAGAAAAGCTCCACAACGACGAAAATCAGACAGCTACGGAGGAGCAATTTTCACGACAACAACAAACATTCGAACGTCGGTTCTCTTGAAAACAGGCTATAGCATTTCAAGCGGATGAAATCAGTTGGCATATATCAGCACGGCCTTGACTTTGGGTTTATCGGTCGCATGAGACACAGGCAGAGACGACCATTCTGTTGGGGGATGACTTTGAGGCGAGCCTAAGAGGCTACGATGAGATATGGCAGACAGCACAATAGTTGGGTTTGATGTATTTGTATAAGCAAACAAGGATGCCGGAAGAGATGTTTAATGCCTTGCTCATTTAAATCTTCATGTTTACCTCTCAGCTTTCTTGCATCTGATAAGAATGGCATGAATAAACACCGCCGACGACACAAGCGGCTGGCGATACTTCGAACATGCTTGCTAATTACCATTCTTTCTTTCCTTCATGTTCACTGATCCGTTCTGCACTTGAGCTAAAATGACATTGGGCCCAAGTGAACCTAGTGGCTCGGCAAATGAGCTGAGTTCCGTCGCCGCTCTCCTTCTCAGCTGCATCCAGGCCTTTCCAATGTCTCGAACAAAAAGCATACCGCCTCTTTTGGAAAACCGCCGTTATCGACATCTCCATACTTTCCCTCGACATCACCCCTCCACCACCCGCAACCACCTAACGTCACCTCAATACCCGCTGACGGCATGCCGCTTACCCCGCCAATACTTGATTACATGAGCGACATGTTAAAAGGCTGCTCTGGGGGAAAGAAGGAGATAGGGAAGGGGGAAAAAAAAGGAACAAAGTAAGCGGCGGCTAGCGGCGAGAGGGTGGAGCTCCGTATCGTTCGACAAGTCGGCTTGGCAGACGGTTACATGTTTCTGCGCGCCTCAGGTGATGACGGGGGAGGCGCGAACTGTGAATGGGGTGAGGTTTCCCAATTCGGCCACAGCTGACAGGGAACTGCCCCGCGCTAGAAAGACTTCTGCACCGCTGCGCAGTATGGCGGCAGGCATCTGCCGGTCCCTTGTAGTGTCCTGACCTTGCCAGCGCTGGTAACTAGGCAGACAGTGGCAGCACCTAGTGCAGTGTGGCAGCACCACCTAACGCAGGGCATTTTAATGCCCGCTCCAAATGTCGCTCTCGCGTTGTATGGCATTCTGAGGCATGGCAAGTAGCTAGATCGCGCTTCTTTTACTCGATCCCACTCTACGCGTCCACACTCACAGAGGCAAGTAGCTCCCTACCTTACCTCACTTGGCCTCGGACTTGGCTGGCGGCATTTCTGGAAATTCAAATTCAACGTTCTCGCCGATTGGTTGGTAAAGTAGACCCTGACAATGCGATTCAAGACAGAGCTCAAGAATATTCGCACCTTCTCGAGTACGTCCTTCTCGTTCCCGATGCCTTGGCACGGTGTCTCGCCTGCTGACTACGTTGTTCCTTCGAAGAGCTCACCGCTGCACTCAACTCACTCGAAAAGATTGCATGGGTTCGCCTCGATGATGAGACGGCACGCTTCACCGTCATCCCCGACACGGGATCCCAGGTCTGGTCGTAAGAGTGCTTCCAATTCACCCACGCATCGTTGAAGCAGAGCTGAACCATCACCATTCAGCTCACTGCCTATGGATTTCATATTCGACAGCTACCACATCCAGTCTGCCGAGGAGCACAACACCATCAACTTAGAGCTTCCGTTGCAGCCCCTCCAGCGGGCCCTGCGTTCCGCTCTCAACAGCACATCCGCCTCACTCCGTCTCACTAAGAAGGATGGCGTCCCCGTGCTTTCCATGACAATCACCACAACGACCAACACGTCCACCGGCCGCAATGCTGGCTTCGCGGGTCTTGAGAACGACCCTTTTGACGACGACGATCAGGGTTTCGCCACTGAGCACCTGGAAACTTCATTGCGTCGCGAGCGTGAAAAGATCATTACCCAGGACATCCCCGTACGCGTCCTGCATCCGGAGACTGTCGAGACCATCATGCAGCCTACGGTGCGCGAGACGGACGTGCACATCACCATGCCGCCTCTGCTGCAGCTCAAGGCCATCTCCGACCGCTTCACCAAGCTCGCTCTGTCGTCCGGCACCACCTCCCGCGTGAGCCCCAAGCTGGAGCTTAGCGCCAACATGTTCGGGAATCTCAAACTTCGTATTGCAACCGAGGCCGTCGACGTCTCGAGTACGTGGTCGGGACTCGTGAACCCGGAGCTGGAGCCCACGCAGTTGGACATGCCTGCTGAGGAGCACCCGAGCGTTAAGTTTAGGGAGGCTGGGCCGAACAAATGGGCGACTGTGAGGGTGGATGGTAAGGATTGGAGCCGGGTGCTCAGTGTGGGTAGGCTTGAGGGAAGAGTCGTCGCGGCGTTTGCGGATGACCATGCTTTGATTTTATATGTCTATGTGCCACAGTACGATGATGCTTCGGCAGAGGATGCCGTTCTGACCGTAAGCTTCCCATACGTTTCGTTCTTGCCGGAGAAGCTAACTGTCAACAGTACTACGTTACGTCTTACAGTTTGTAAGAAATATGAAGATAGAGCTGTATATTTAGGGCATCAGAGTTTTGGACCGCTGGCGTTGTACGGTACGTGCGATGGCACCAACACGGAACGGGGGCCATGTTGTAGATACCACTTCGCAAAAGGCATTGCGCCAGGATGGAATTGCTATTTAATGAGAAAAGCGACGCTTGAAGCATGCATACCAAGTAAAGAAGTGATGGTCGTCTGCGGCGGTGGCCTTTGCCCTGCTATACTGATCAATTTTTAGGAAGATTGGCTACTCGCAAGCTTGGTGGATGGTAATGGGTATCATTCATTTCTCGTACAATTGTTCAACCCCTTATTGTCGTCGTTCGTCCGGACTGCGTCGTCTATCGCGTGGCCTAGGTTGGTGGGCGCCCCGGCTTCTGCTTCGCCGTCGATGCTCTCTCGGCTCGCGATCATGACTCCTCGCCCTCCGCTGATGCCGCCTCTCCCGCCCATCATCGTCACGATCTCCCCTCTCCCGGCCATACTCTCTCTCGCCCCTCCTATGTCTCTCCTCCCCTCGGTCTCTCTCTCTGCTCCGCCTCCTTTCCCCGTCCCTCCTCCGCTCCCGTCTCGGACTACGGCTCCTACTTCTTCTCCTCTTTTTCTCTTTATCACCATTCCTCTCCCTCTTCTCCTTGTCCTTCACCACGAGGCCTCCCGTCTCCGTCTTCGACTCCGTACCGGGCATTCCCCTCGCCCCGCTGACCTCAACCGCATTCGCACCCGAAGTATCCCGCTGCGGCACTGGCAAGCCCAGAGCGCGCGCGAGCGCGTCCTCCTCAGCCTCCTTGATCTTGCGCAGCTCCTCTCTGCGCTCGCGCTCCGCCTTCTCTTGCTCTGTCTCGCCACTGCCGGTTGCGGAAGCGCCGTCGCCGCTCTTGGCGTACCAGTTCAGGTCGCGGCCCTTCTGCCAGCGGCCGACGGGGGCCATGAGACTGTGACCGAGGTAGTTTTCGCGATGGGTGGAGTTGGCGACCTCGTCCCAGCTGAAGTTGACACCGCCGCGGGAGCCGGATTTACGGACGCTCGAGAGGAGGTCCATTTTTGCTTTGTTTTCGGGGTCTAGTTTTTGAAAGGAATACTGCGGTAGGGTTTGCTTGGATTGAGTTGGCTTTCGTCTGAATGGGAGGCTTGGGGTTTTAATGCGGAGAAATTTCGTCAGTCAACTTTGGGTTGTCGATTATAATGTTGCCGGTCGTTGAAGCCGAAAGGTTGGAGCAAGGTTCAATTCGGCGGGCAATCAATTACACGTGACCCTGTGAGATCTCCACTTAGTACCCCTGTCAAGCATGCGGGACCGACAGTCGCATGCTCCATGCAGCAATAAGCTCCGGCCCCACGATACAGCAGTCGGAGAGCTTCTCTACGTTCCGTTTACTTTTGCGGCTCTATGGCCCTTAACCCGCATTCTTCAACGTCACTCGCAACCCACCAAACCCGTTGAACCGATCATTCTCTTTCTGAGCCGCCTCCTCAATCGACGCAATGGCCAACCCCAACGACCCTCCCCTCGACGAGATCCAATGGCGCGCGCCCGAGATCGCGGCATCGATGCAGGGCATCCACTCCAACAGCGTGCTCTTTTACTTTGCCGAGTCGCCCTTCTTCGACCGCCAATCTAACAACGCCGTCATCACCAACCAGGCCATGTTCAACCCGGCCCTCCTCAAGAATCTGGCCACGCGGGAGGCATTCGAGGGCGAGCTCGACCGCATGTCCGGTCTCGAGTTTCGCGTCCTGCATGCGCCCGCCGACATGGTCACCGGCACGGGTGTTTGGACGATCGTTAAGCAGACGAGGCAGAAGAACGTCGAGCGTAACAGGATGGAGACGAAGCCGCTGGCATATTACTTCGTTGTTGGGGAGAACATCTACCAGGCGCCAACGCTGGGTGATATTCTGAGCTCGAGAATTGTGGGTTCAATTTTTTCATGCCGGCCTACCGGCAGCGGGCAAGAAGCTAACAAAAAATCAGGAGTCCATCGCAGAGGCCATGCGCAAAGTCCTCCCCGCCACAGATAGCGTTCGCAAGTGGACCCCGTCGCTGGGCCACGTCTACACTACACCCGAATCCTCGGCTCTATCCCGTACCCAGGGCACGACCGCGGCAGCCAAAGAGGGCAGCACCCCGCTCCCCGACGGCACACCAAACAACGCAGCCGCCAAGCCCGCAGGCGCAAAGAAGGATGCGACGGCGACCGCGCTGGACAGACTGGCCGAGGAGTCATTCGCGATCCATATGCGCCACGGCGGGGACTACTTTGACGAGAACCCCATCACAGGCAGGCCCGGCGACTTTCACTTTGCGAGCACTGGGCGCAAGGACAAGATTGCGCCGCCGCCGCCGCCTACGCAGCAGCAAGCAAAGAAGAAGCCGGCCGTCAACACGAAGACGGGCGACGAGGTGAAGAAGGATGGCAAGGGCGAGAAGAGCCCCAAGACGCCCACCATGCCGAAACCCAAGCGGAAGAAGAGCAAGATTGCCACTCCTGCCACGACGCCGAAGCCGTCGTCCTAGTGGTTTTGGTTCCATGCCGGTTTGGGAAGTTCCGGGTTGGACGACGGCGTTTTGGTTCAAGATTTTAGAAAAGAAAAATGATACCCCCTCGAATTTTCGCTTCAAGCATAGGTTGCTTCACTACCAGTTCTTGCTGAACCTCCTTTCATGACAAAGCTATTATTTGCCTTGGTGTCCTGTACCGTTTGTCGTTTCCCGGCCACACTCCGTACGTCATGCCAGCCAAAGTTTGCATCACTCGGCTCCGTTGTCCTTATCCTAAGGAGCACCCATCCAACCTTGATGTCCACCTCTGACGATCTGACATCGGCTCCGCTCGAAAAACACAACCGAAGGTGGAAGAACCGTCCCGCGCAATAAGGTGCCGGCATGGCCGTCCACTGACAGGGGTTGTGGCTACGACCTTGACCACAGAAACCGCCGCCTTGGTGCGGCAGGTTAACTACGCACAGCCGAGGAAGACGCATACAGGAGGAGAGTAGTGGGCAGATGGAGAGCATGCTCGTGTGGCTTCACTCATTTGTTTGATGTTGGCCATGTGCGACGGACACCACGCGAGAATCCAATGGTATAGACAGCGTTTAACCTCCAACCGAGGATGATGAGTACATATTCATCCCACCGCCTGCGCCGCTCTAGTACAATTACAACGAAGCCGGACGTACGATGAACGATTGCGATTCCATGGGTGACGAAATCAAGTCCTCTGGATATCCCCGTGTTCGGGAGCACGGTGCTGTTCGCCTTGCCACTTTATGCCGTCCCCGTGTGGACTACACGCGGTGTTTACGCAGTATGACCAAGTCCAATTGCGTGTGGCAGGCGGAGGTCTCCGGACGATTCCGTGACCCGTACCGGTTCAAGCGCCAGTCTCTTCGACCATCAATTTTGACATGCTTCCGGAACCGCAGCCACCCGGTGCTCATACACCTACATGCCCTGAAGACATCCCGAGGACATGAAGTGTTGCATCTCTACATCACAAGGACCACCGCATCACCAGGCCAAATGGCAAACTTGATCCATTAATTCAGCGTGTGAATCAGCGAAAGGCGTGTCTACAGCTGGTACGTGTCGGCCCGGCCGTACAAAAACCTCCACTCGCAAGTTCCGCCTCACGGTGCGACCGCCCTTGCTTCTGGCTGGAAATCTTCACATCAGCTTGGTTGTCCTACGCCGTTCGTACGATACCGCAATGAATAACTCTTTGGCGCCAACCTAGCCCTTTTTTATAGTTTCTTTCCATGACGTACTCTGCTCCCAAGGCCCCGCTGACCGGACCCTTCAGTATATCACGTATTGCCCGTCAAGCGCGAGTTAGAAGCCGTGAATGGACGACACCAAGGAGCTACAGACGCCCGTGACGACGTAAATTCTGTAAAATGGTGTCTCCATTTCTCTTTGTCAGTTATAGAGTACAGATGATGACGAGATCTAGAGTTTGAGCTTTATGATTGATCTTGTGCTGTTTACGAGAAAACCGCAGACCATACATCAATATTGATCCACCCGAAATATTCATGTTTTGTTGTTCTCGAGGTATAAGAATCCCCTGAAATGCCCAGACGAGTGTTAAATTGGGCAGATGCGGACAGGCACTTTTGAAGGAAGAGGAGCTGATGTTGGGTAAGGGTAAGCCGAGGAAGTCATCAAGAGCCTACCTTGGATGGAAAGGTGTCCCCGTATCGCCGTTCTGCCGTGACCTGATGCTCTAGCAAGTCAACTTTCGCAAGTGGACTGAAGACACACGCACTCGCGTCGTTGAAGAAGGAGTCGACTCGGAGAGGCAAAGCGGAGTGACATGTAGTTATGAACAGGTACATCTTACACCATCTACCTCCAATGAAAAGAAAGAGAGCTTCCCCTTTGCCATGCGACTGGTGTCCAGGAGTCATATAGTAGAGTGCGGTGCCGGGAAAGTGCTTCCCTTCACAATTGCCAGGTGCAGGTCTAAGTGACGCCAGTATAGCCAGGACGCATGTGAACGCCGTTTTCTCTATTCTTTCGAGATGATGTAAAACGCTCTAAACACTTTTGATATCTAACCACACAAGCCTTACTCCACAAGCCTTACTCCACAACCCATCCCTTACCAGCAACCTTTCGCTGCGTGACCTTCTTCATCGGCAACGGCCACCCCTGCCCGCCAACGCCTTCGGCCCGCAGATACGGCACAACCCACACCTCGCGCGTCGTCGCCGTTGACGTAACCTCCTTAACCGGCTTCCCGTAGCTGACGAGCGGCGTCCCCTTGGCCAAGCTCGCGAGCTGCCCGCCGGTGACGTCCGTCAACGAATGCATCCTCGTCTTCGGTGCCTTATTCGTATCGGCGCCTTGCGTCGCACGCTGGAGATGCGAGTACACGACGAACTCGGGGCACTCCTGAGGCGTGAGGTGCGCCAGCGGCGACGACGGGTGGATGTACACGAGCTTGTCCGTATCGTGGCCGCGGCCGAGCGGCACGAGAGGGATGTACGGTACGTCGATGGCCCGGCGCGGTTTCCGCGTTTGCTCGGGCGGAATGGGTGATTTGTCGGCGCGCAGGGCGACCTGGTCGATGAAGCCCGCCGCCGCCATCTGCTTGAGGTACGCAACCTGCTTATCCGTGGGCGCGTCCAGCTTGTCCTGGTACTTGAGGTTCTTGAAAGCGGGGATGTTGGCACGGAGGAGCTCCGTGATCTGTTGCCGTAGCTGCGTGATTTCCTTCATGACCTTGTACCGGACGAAGTGGCTCTCGCACCATGCCTCTGTTGGCTCGTGAGCGTACTCGCCCACGACCTGCAGCAGCTTGATGGCGTCGGAACGGTCATCCAAGTAACAGAAGTTCTTGTGGGCGGCATTGTACATGCGCCTAATGTTGGCCTGGCGGTCCTCGGCGAGCATATCTGCATTGGTGCGGATTTCGTCGTCACTGCGCGCCGCGAGGGTTGGGATGGCCTGGTGTTCGGGGACGAAGATCTCCGCCGCTGACAGCGCCGCCACCATGGCGATGGTGTACGGGAGGCAGTCGTGCTGGTGGCCGACGAGGAGTATGCGGGCGAAACGAGGCGAGAGGGGGAAGATGGACATGGTGGATCCGATGCGGGTGATTTGACCCTCGGGGGTGATGGCAGAGAGGTAGGTGAGGAGCCTCTCCGCCTTGTGCAAGCCCATACGGTTCGGCGGCGTCGGAAAAGGGAAGTTGACAACGTTGGAAAGGTTCATGGACTTGAGCTGGAGCACCACGCCGTCGACTGGCATGCGAAGAATCTCGGGGTCCGTAAACTCGGACAGGTCTCTCTCGTAGACGGCCGAAGAGTATAGCCTGTAGCAGTGACCAGGACCCGTACGGCCAGCACGACCGGCTCGCTGGCTGGCACTGGCCTTGCTGATCCAACCAATTTCGTACGTCTGCACTCCGCTGATGCGGTCGTACTGGCGCTCCTTGGCACGTCCGCAGTCGAAGACGTAGCGAATGCCGGGGATGGTCAAACTCGTTTCGGCAACGTTGGTTGCCAGGATAACCTGACGGGTATTTTCTGGGGGCTCCTCGAAAACCCTCATCTGTTCCCTGGTGGGGAGCAGAGAGTAAAGGGGCAGGACCTGCATCTTCATAGGTCCAGTCCCCGCTTCTTCTCCCTCAATCTCGAACTCCTTGTCGTCCTCGTCCTCTCCATCATTGTCACTGTCAAGTCCGTCGTCGTAGTCGGCGACATCCAAGTCATCCACTTCGCCAAAGTCGATATCTTCAACCTCCATCGGCGCTTCAGTAGCCGAGATCTGGACCTTGGGAGCGTTTGCCCCAGTGAAGCCTCCGAAAGCCGCGCGCAGACGCTTGCTCAAATGCATGATCTCGTTTTGGCCCGTAAGGAAGACCAGAAAGCCGCCAGGGGGCAGCTGTTTGTGACCTCTCATGATCTTGTTGAAGGCCTCGTCCACGTAGTCGGACTGCGTGCGTCGAGAAAAATGGATCGTCACGGGATGCTGGCGTCCTTCCACCTCAACCACGGGGGGCGGTGTGGGAAACAAAGTGCTGTTGTTAGTCATGTCCTCGACTCTGAGCGTTGCAGACATGATGATGATCTTAAGGGGCTTGATTGAGGGGTCGACCTTGTCATCGCCCTTACGGATGTTGTTGATACGGCTCAGCATACCAATCAGGATATCCGTGTTGACACTCCGCTCGTGGGCCTCGTCGATGATGATGGCGGAGTACTTCCTCAACGAGAAGTCCTGCGCCATCTCTCGCAGCAGCACACCGTCCGTCATAAACTTGACGGCCGTCTTCGGCGACGTCGTTCCCTCGAATCGAATCTGGTACGCCACCCTGTCCGAGTGATCGCCCAGCTCTTCTGCGACACGCTTCGACATACTCACTGCAGCGACTCGACGGGGCTGCGTGACACCAATCATGCCAGGGGTATCAGAATTCGGCGAGCCGTAACCAGCCTCGTACAGGAACTGAGGCACCTGCGTCGTCTTACCGGAACCCGTGGAACCGCAGACGACGACAATGTCGTTGTTGTGGATCATTTCCATGATCCTCTGCTCCTCCGCGACGACGGGTAGCTTCATGCGCGCCTCCTGAATAGTTGGTGTTCTTGTCACGGTGACGCTGTACGCCTTGCGCGCAAGGTTTGTTGTCGGTTGGAGTTCTTGCGGGAGAGGGTCCTGCTCCATCGGCCGGGGGGTGAAGTTCTCCGGTTTTGGGATTTCGAGTACTGTTGACGCTGATGTTGTCGGTTGGTACCCCAGGGCCTCGTTTCTCTGAGCATGCGCCCAAGCCTTGAACGCAGACTGTCTCTGAGTGCCCGAGTCGCTCTCGTCCTCCTCTTCGTCTGAATCGTCTTCTTCCGAGTCGTCCGTCCCTTCGCTCGACTCCTCGGACTCCTCTTCAGAACCTTCCTCCTCGCCGCTTGATTTCTCGGTTGCCTCTTCTTCGTTGTCCTCGTCGTCGCTGAAACCACCCCATTCATCCTCTGCATTCTCTACTTTTTCGGCCTCGGCGATGGAGAACTTTGACTGGATTCCGCCTCTCTTTTGGCGTTTCTTGATTACTGGGCGACCGTCCTCGTCGACATCGAGGGGGCGCTTCAGGCCGGACCCCACAGAAGCTACGGGCTGCGACTCTGACTTTACCACAGAGGCTGGCGCAGGCGCAGAGATAGTTTCGGGTGCAAGCGCAGATACTGGTGCTGAAGGCTCACGGGCCTTTGCCTTTGCAGTTCTCTTTGCGGCCGTTCCTGCCTTTGGCGCCTCCTTCGGCACCTCAGCCTCGCTTTCCTCGGAATCCGCCTCAGGCGTGTCCCCTCTCTTCTCATACAGGAGCTCCTCCGCGTCACCATCGACATCCAACCCTGCGTTTTTCTCTCTGAGTGCGCGGGTCAAGGCTTGCCTCTTCGTCTCCCTCCCCTGACCCAGAGATTTCGTGCTCGTGAAAAGACTCGTGTCGACTTTCTGTTGCGCCAGCTTGGCGAGGATCTCGCGGTTCTCGTCCTTGCGGAGCTTGGTGGCAACGTACTTTTCCAGCCGCTTCGCCTTCTTACCGCTGACCTTGACACCGTCCCTCTCGAGCTCGGCCTTGAGCTCTGCTTTCTTCTGCTGTATGCGGCGCTGGTCCTCGGGCAAGATCTCGTCCGCGTTGGTATCAGGGATGACGCCGTTCTCCTTGGCCCTTTCGCGGGCGAGCACCTTGTGCTTTCGTTGTCTTGGGACGAACTTTGGCATTTTGGGATGTGGTAAATGTCAAGGAACAAGAACCGAAATGTGTCGTGTCCTCTGATATAGCACAGGATGGTTGTGCTGTCGGATTGAGCAATCGCTGTCGTGGCGATGCAGTCTGCTCCTTTAAAGCGGTTTGTGGATAAGACCGTCTTCACCTCTGACTTTGAAATGAGAATCGGCCAAGCTTGCTTGCTCTAGAGATGGGGGGGATTCAAGAACGATTTATTGAAACAACCAAATGTGTCAATGTTTTGCGATTATAACCATCTCAAGGTGTACCGAGAGCCGAAGACACAACAAACAGGATTCACTCGTTCTCTCATCCAAACTCAAGAGAAGAACGATTGGTACCCGCGACTGAGCGAGAGCTTCTGGAAATTTTTGGGTGGAAAAAGTTCTGCCGCACCGACCGCCCATGCATGGCACCGTAAGAGGCCTAGTGCGGGGCGATCAGCGCTGGAACCCCTGCTCCCGCGCCGCCGCTTTTGTGGGGACCGGTCGACGGCAGCACTGGCCGCTGGAGGATGGGAGCTTCATCGACAGCAAACTACCTACATCATTCATCAGCGCTCAATCACCACCACTATCCCAGATTCGACTGAAAGATTATTGCGACTCGATATCTAAAAAAAAAACACTCTTTTTTTCTTCCCCATTTCAGGATTTGACCCAGACACAAGATCGCTCATAGGCTCTCAGCAATGGAACCACAAGGAATCAGAGAAGAGCCGTTCCCTGCCCAGAGCAGACAGGAAACGGGCACGGTGAACGGCGTCCCGACAGAAGTCACATCCGTCTCGTTTTCCGACAAGTTTCTGGTGACCATCTCACAAGAAGGAAAGCTTTCACAATGGGTAAAACTCACTTTTGACCAAACGCTGCTTAGAAAGCACTCTAACGCCCCACCCAGATCCAGGTCCCCCTCCAGGCGTCATCAGGCGGCATGGTTGACCTGAGCCTCCCTTCGACCTCTCGGGGCCTGCTCCCTTCAGTGCACCTCACGCCCAAGACCCTTCTCGGGGGCGGTGGCGATGAGAGGGAGACCGTGGGCCAGCTGTATGCCGCACAGATTGCCAGCCTCATCTCCACGAGGGACCCCGAGGATCGCAGAACGCTGGTTCTGGGACTGGGGCTTAGCAAGGTCGTCACCGAGCGGGAAGCTTTCTTCGACACAGTTGAGCTTTTGCAGAGAGTTCTTTGAAATCAACATTTTGGTTTCGCCTTCATGATCATACAGGAAGGGAATCCACGGTCGGATCCTGTTTCAGGGGCTGATGTCTCCTCGATCCGGAGACCATACACTGATAACAAGTCAAGCTAGAACGCCCTGAAATAATGCGCTTTTGGGTGTTCTGCCAGTCAATTTGAACGAGGAGTCATGGGAAGTTATTAAAACACTTGGTCATGGGACGTCCAGTGCAAACAAGACAAGAAGTGCCCAAAGCACTCACAAGCTGAAATGCCCACCACGATACCACTCTAGCTGGTCCGATAGAGACAGTTTGCGGCATTGCAACAACGCCTGGGAAAACTTTTTATCGAGAGTTTCTTATTTCATTCCCCATTTACACGCTTCTCATAGTCTGCTATGGACGCTAGGAATTCCATGCAATAGCTGCGAATCATCAAACCCCACTCGCTCTCTGCCTGCCATTACAAACATGGTTGCTCTCGCCGCGGTATACACAGCGCCAGGGCTACACTCTCTAGACCTTCATTGGTGCCTCCAGGCAATATGCTTAGGGACACCACCGCTGGCCTTCGGCGGAAATCTGCAGTGATTATCGGGGGATGTCATCGACATCGAACCTCCATCTAAGCTCCTCCTCGACCTGGTCCGCCTGATTATCAAACGCCATTTCCCTCTAGGCATACCGCAGCCCAACCAAACCCCAGTAGTTGTCTCTGTGTTGAAGGTTACGTGCAAAGTGATTAGATGGGGAGATTCTCCCGAGATCCAACAGGTATACCTCACAGGCCTTGACGGCGTCAGCAATGACGCCTGATTCAGTAGCACTCTTCAGCAACAGAGCGCCGTAGATGTGTCTTGAAGGGATCATCCAGCCCCATGGGTTATGGATCTGCGCTGCGTCCTCGATGGATATCGCATCTTCAAGACGAGCATAGGCTGCAGCCCGGTTTCCCCGCAAAAACTCCAGCTTTCCGTTCAGCGTTGCGTTGGCGATGCCAAGAAGGACAGAACAACCATGACCGAGGAATTTTCGATACCGAGGAACCATGATACAGGCTCTGTAGAAACGCGACTGCCCTCTTTCTGCTTCCTCTTGGCGACCCAGAGTTGCAAACGCCATGGCTTTGACGTAGTGGGTAACGACAGTTGTCATGCGGCAGAGTGCTTGGTCTTCCGGCAACACGAGATTCTCAATGTCTTCCCAACGTTCGAACCGAAATAGCACCTGGGGTCTTATGGAGAGGAAGGCTTCCAACCGTTCGACCATGTGCGGTGGTTCGTTGCGCAACATCTCCACGGGTAGTTTGCTCTCGAGATCTCTCGCTGCATCCAAGGCTACATTGAAGTTACCGCAGAGACTTGCGGCCAGGGCAACAAAATAACAATGCTGACATCGATTCACGAAGTAATCCTTGTCGTTGTGTGTAGTATACGGGCGAAGAGCCAGATACGCAACGTCCGCCCGTACGGCGATCTGACCGCGTTCTAAGGCCTCGCGATATCGCCCACAAAGCAAGCTTATCCGGCTTGCCACATGATTTAAACGCGCCGACGAGGGTACCGTAACTATAAGTGAGGATGCAGCTTCTGCGGCGCCCTCGGGGACGGACGACGTTTCAAGGAGGTGAGCGTACAAATGCTTTAGGCCGGGATGTTTTTCACCCCCAGGTTGAGACATGCCGTGGCAGAGAACGTCGAACAACTGAAAGGCCCCGAATGCTACCTCCTCGACGCGCATGTTCTGCGTTGATCGAGGACGGAGGTCCATCACAGCGGCGGCGGTTATCGCAATAACATCCAGGTCGTTTGGAAACTGTCGGTATACATGGTCCATAGCTAGGGCGAAGTTGCAGTTCCACTGATACAATTGTTCCTCTGTCCCTGGGTATTGTTGCGGGTAATGACACACTATGGCCTCAACGAGAGCCTTCTCAACATTCCTGTGTGGTCTATTCGTAACAAGTTCCTAAGCACGTAGCGCGGCAGAGTGGCAGCGTCTGAAGACCTGGGAGAGCTCTGCCGGGTCGGAAGAAGACCAGGGCCTATCGTAGTTTGGACCGAGACAGTAGGCCAAACCCCAGTATGCCATGGCACAGTTCTCATCGTAAGCGGCCGCGAGTTCAAAGCAGCGTGCTGCCTCTTCGTGGTTAAAGGCCCACGTCCACGCAATTCCTCTTCTCCACCACACCTTGCCATTGAGGTCGCTGATACAGATGGCCCTTCGTGAGTGACCTATGTCAAAGGGATAGGCTTCGAGCACAATGTGTTTCATCGTCGTGGGATCGAAATTTTTGTTTACCGATATTGACTGATAGCAGGCGAGGTACTGGCGATGGGTGGATGAGATTGTCAAGGGTAGCAAGCGATTGTGCGGCGGAACGATGGTGATGGATGAATGTTGCGTCGTTCAAGGATGAGCCTCCAGTGCGGTCAATGCTACTAGCGCCTTGAGGCGATGGTTCGTCGTAAGAGGGGAGGGGAGGGCTTACCACACGGCAGGACTGTAACATTTCAACCCCTCGTTAGTCTTTCCGCTCCTTTTCCGAGTTGAAGCTTTCTAAATCCGTTCCAGTGCTCTTGCTTTGTTCACTACTAATCTTGACCAGAAGGTAACAGTCATGGGCAAGATGGAACCCGACAACATCTGCTTTCTCCGTTGGTAACCCGCCACCCGGGTGTAGAATACACAATTCATGGGCAGCACGGCAGGCTCAATGGTTCGGGTTGCATTGCATGACCATTCCAGGCATTGAATTTACCATGCCCCAATGAATACCCTTTGTGAAAGACCTTTTCCGCAGTCATCATTACCGTTCCCCAACTTGGGTAATGTCGGTAGACACCAGGATCAACTTTCTTTTTCTTATTGCATCCTCCAACAGAAACGTCTTCCGGCGGTGAGCCGGGGCAGACGAAGTAATGACGACAGGACACCAGAAACGTTCGACTCAAGGTTGAAGATCATGGGCAGATTTTCCCACAAAGATCCTCAATCCTTCCCGGGTAGACGAGCCGCGTAGAGCCCGGCGCGCTGGGATACAATGAGACAAGCGTAATGCAGGTCTGACCGGGCGTCCAACGCCGGTCTGAGAAAGGGAGGTATTCCTCCCTTCCGGGGAACGGGTATGAACGGGTCCCGGCAGGTGGCATCTTTGATCGGTCAACCACGTCCAGAACCACGCTTACTGCCGACAAAGGGGCAAGATTAGGCAGCGGTGGCGGTCAAGGGCGGGAGGGCGCAGGGACGAACGGGAAAGCATGCGAAAAGAGGCCGACGGTGCCCGCAGGGTGGTGAAGAATTTTCGAGTAAATCATATTGAGGGTGAGTTTCCGCTGTTATCACAACAAAAACCATGAAACATCTTCCTTCGGCTTCCTATCCATACAACTGAACCAGTAGGCTCGTCGCCACCAAAACACAGTTAGTACAGTCGCTCTCCCAGACATGGCTAGGACAGTACTAACAGCAGTGGTAGCCTCGAGTCACTGGCATTGACCTGCGGTCATCAGGATGCGGAGAGGCATCTCTCAATGCTGGATTGCCACGGACATGTCGAGGACCGACCCCCCTTCTCCTCGACCGCCACCAAACCCACCACCGAGTCCGAGTTGACAACGGAACTCACGTAGCTCGTGAATGAGAGGTCAGTTATTATCTGTGAGTAAAAACTGGACAACTGACATGTCTAGGGTCATTCTCGAAAATAGTTGAGCGTACGGTGTATTTGTATTATCTGGGTCGAAGTTGGTGATGGAGACATTTGGCAGAAAGGGCAAGAGACTGACGAGGAAAGACAAGGGTCGAAATCAAGTGACATACAACCGCATTTACAATTTTGACCTATCCTTGAGGATCCATGCTCCATCCAGTACATCGAAATCCCTTCCCCTTTTCCATCCAAACCACTTCTCAAGCGCCTCCTCACCGCCATCGCCAGGGGCGAGCGGAACGCCTACATACCCACTGCCTTCCACTCCCGCACCTTGTCCCCGTCTCGCATCCTCCGCCCTCCCCTCAGTCACGGCCAAACACGGAGACTCAACCAACGTGACAACCGGCCTTTGATCGCCCTCCCTCCCGACCTCCGTCTCGAGTTCGTGGTATTCCAAAACTGGTGTGCAACAGGCATCCGTCCCGTCAAACACCCCCTCCCACTCCGTCCTCGTCCGCGTCTTGAAGATCCGACTAAAGACTTCCCTCAACTCTCCCCACCTCTCACGGTCAAGCCTACCCTCCTCCCACCCCTGTCCGGCCAACCCAAGTCCATTGGCCAAAGCCTCGAAGAACTGCGGCTCCAAGGCCCCGACAGCAACATACTTCCCATCTTTGGTCTCGTACGTATCATAGTACGGACACCCACCATCAAGCAGATTTCTCCCCCTCCCGCTGTCCCCCAGAGGCGTCTTGAGCGTAAACCGCGGGAACGTAGCAAGATACGAAGAACCGTCCACCATGTTCGCCTCAACAACCTGCCCATCGCCTCCATTCCCCGTCCTCGCCAGCAGTGCCATCAAAACCCCTTGGAACAATACCGCTCCGCCGCCAGCGAAGTCCGCGAGAATATTCCAGGGCGCATGAGGCTTCTCCCCTTCGCGCCCCAGCAGCCCCAGCGCGCCCGAGACGGCGAGGTAATTGATGTCGTGGCCGGCCATGTCGGCATACCGTCCGTCACGGCGGAAACCCGTCATGCGGGCGTAGACAAGGCGGCGGTTGTGCTTGCGCAAAACATCTGGGCCCAGGCCGAGCTTCTCGAGGACGCCTGGGCGGAAAGGGTCTATGAGAACGTCGGCGTCGGCGGCTAGGCGGTGCACAAGGGCGACGCCGGCGGGGGACTTCAGGTCTACGGCGATGGAGGCCTTGTGGCGTGTGAGCATGTCTGGGGTCGGAGGGGGTGCCCGGGTGCCGGAGACGGCGCGGTCGATACGGAGGACAGAGGCGCCGGCATCAGCGAGGAGCATGCCCGCGAAGGGGCCCGGAGCTAGGCCCGCGAACTCCAGGACTTTAATGCCTGTCAGAGGCGCGGCTTTGACCATAATGGCGGGTCCACTATAACTTGAGAAACGGACGGGATTGTATAAAACTCCACTACCAAATGCACAGAGACGGTCTACACAATGAACGATGAGAGAACGGGAAGCTGTCTTGATGAGGTAAGGGTATTTCCTGGGATGACCGGGAACGTCAGAGTTGGGGAAGCTCAAAGAGCCGAGGCACTCTGCGCCCAAGGTGCAGTATGTTATCGGGTAGTAAGTAAATACAAGCCAATGAACACTAAAAACGGGGAAAGTCTCCTTCAACTGGAGTGCCATAGGGAGGCCAGACCGCTGTGGGGGGAGGGGATGGGAGGGATGCATGAGATTGTGGGGTCACCGACGGTGAAGTGCTTACTCCATTTGGACTTCTTACAACCATGGCCAGCTGTTGCAAGAAACACAAGACGAGAGGCTGGTTCTCGGTTTCTTGCATTGCTCATCTATTCATGTATTCTTTGCGGAAAAGTTTCGTACAGTGTAAAGCGCAAATATCACACGGGCGTCGGTACTGTATACCCTATGTGCCCATACCGAATCGGGGACCCGATGTTTCTTCCTGCCTAAGCATACGCAACCACTGGGCAACATTCAAGCTTCAACCCAACTGAGGCGCATTTCGGGACGGTCTCAACCCGGATGTCTGGATACACTGAGCCATACACACCAAATTTCCCGTTTCGCCGAGGTCTTCATTTCGAATCGTCGTCCGTCCGTTCTTCGCCGCGGTTTTGCTCGACGACCATGCACCACCTGGCAACAGAAATAGTACGCTTGAAATCGCCAGCCCGGGCTTCGTATAAAGACAAGGTCAGAGGACAAAAAAAGCTGTAGCGTCTCTTAATTATGCGTGTCATCCTTAATGCAGGGGCCATGCTAATCTTCTCTGTATCGTTTCTGTTTGACCATATGCCCGTAGGCGAAAGCGGGATCCATCCAACCGACTTATAAAGGTAGGCAGGCCAGTGTGTGACTGGGTGGCTGCCTGGCGAGGCAGAAGAGAGAGGGGGTATTGCCACTTGACTAAGGTAATCATTCTGAGCTCCTTAGATATGTGAATCTTGGAAGATGATCAGTGACCGCTGGCGTGTCCCCGGCTCTTCACTTCCCATTGAACCAGCTCCAAGTGAAGCCATCGCCAATCTGCAACTCACTGTAAGCAACCATACCATACATTCCTGCAGGCAAGTATCATACAGTTTCCCACATCATGTCTCTCAGAAACCCCTGAAGATACGAATCCCACAAAAACAACTACCCCAAACAACCCCTTGGCGTGCCCAAGAAAGCCAAGGGCGTAGGAGACTCTCACAAGTTCCTCGAAACCCCCGGATCAACCCCATTCAAAATCTCCAGCGTCTCGTCCCAGACCCTCCCCTGCATGCTCTCTCCCTCCTCCCCGCGCATCATCTTCGGGAACTTGACGACGACGCAGTCGCTCATGTACATCCCGTGTGCCTCGTCGCCCACAAACGCCCCGGCCACCAAACACCGCGAACCGACCTCGGCCGACCGCGCCAGCAACTTCAGCCCGACCTTGACCACGAGCGTCAGCGGGAACGGCACGTTGCGGAACAGCGCCGTCGAGCACAGCCCCGGGTTCAGCGTCGTGATCTGCACCCTCCCCTTGCCCGACGCGTCCGCCGCCAGGGCCATCTGCCTCGCCAGGATGACCTGCATCAGCTTCGTTGTGTTGTACCGGTCCGTCAGGCTCTTGTTGTTGTTGAGGGCCTTGTATATGTCCTCCTCGTTGCGTTCGTGAAACTTGGCCTGTTTTTTTTTTTTTCGATTGTTCTCGTCAACCTCGCGCTGTTCCCAACTTACGACGCCTCAAAACTCATACGTGGATGGACGGAAAAAGGGGGTGGGGGAGAAGGCTTTTCAACAGAAACTTACCACCCGGCTCGCGTCCGACGCAACAATGACGATCTTGGGCACAAAATTAAAGGATTTTCCCGACCTCCTCAAGACAGGTAGCAGCCGCAGACCCAACAGGAACGTGCTCAGCACGTTCACCGTTATGTGCGACTCGAAGCCCTCCGCATCGGACCTTTTCCCCGCCGCGATACTCGCGTTGAGCACGACCCAGTCCAACCTCGGCAGCGCGTCCGCCCTCGCCGAGAACTCCTTGACGCTGTCGAACGACGTCTGGTCCAGCGGCCACACCTCCACGACGCCGCGCCGGCCGGTGGTCAGCTCAATATCCGTCCGCGCCGCCTCGCCTTTATCCGTGCTGCGCACCGCGAGGATAACCTTCCCGGCGTTGAGGCGTACAAAGTGCCGCGCCGCCTCGAGGCCGAGGCCGACGTTGGACCCCGTCACGATTATCGTCCGGCCCGCGCAGTCCTGCGACGGGTACGGGAGGTGCTTGAACTGGGAGCGGATGAAGCCTACTGCTTTCATCTTGGTGGTTGTCACGCTGTGTTGGTCGCTCCCGGAACGAAATCGAAATGTAGGATGTTGGCGCTAAGAGGCGGACTCACGCTGCTGTTCCTGTAATAATTCGATGCCCTTGAGGTGACTAAGACTTTATGGTAAAAAGCTATATAGCTTGCAGCTAGACATGAAACGAAACAGCCGGGGGTAAGACGGCAGAGTAAGTGCGAGGGAGGGGGAAGCTCCGTGAGTTTATGTTGCTGAACGTCGACGTTCCCCCTCTTCTCTCCGGCATTTCCCTCTCGAACTCCTCCTACACCCCTTCCTCATTTCTAAGCACACAGCCCAAGCTTTCCAGTTTGATGCAGCGGGGTTGAAAAGAAAGAGAGAGCGAGAAAGGAAAAAATACACTATGAGGGGACGAGACCAGACGAGGGCCAAGGGGTACAGCCCCTGATCGTTGACTGTCGCCGCCATCCGACGTGCGTTTCACCAAGATCTGCAAAGGGGAGGGGGGCGGCGACCTCGAACCGTGCGTGAGATCTCGCGTACGAAGATTTTCTTCTTCCGTTACGGGACGGAAATAAGTTGGTTCGGATAGCATGGTGCAACGTGGGCCGATCGGTAAGTCGGAAAGGGTAACGCAGAGGGACAAACAGTTCCGGACTCCGATTCCCATCTGTTGTCGTCTAGAGAGGTGGCAGGTTGTACTGTTGTACGTCCCCCCCCCCGCCCCCCTTTTGTTTTACCGTCTTCGCATATCCGTTCATGCCATTGCTCCCTCGAGCGGGCGGACGTCCGCTTTGACAAAGCTTCATCTATCAGATCGATCGTGGGCAAGATGGTTCTGGACCACCAAAAACAGCCCACCCACTCTATACTCGAGGCGACCACATGGAAGTATGTCAAAAAAAAAAAAAAAAAAAAAAAA